>CM008345.1:7927610-7942736 GCA_002525835.2 Ipomoea batatas
CTGCACTTGTAAACTATCCCAAGTTTTATGTTTTATACACTAATTTTCCCTGTCATATTTATCATAAGTTGGACACCATTAATGGTTTTAAATTCTGAACAGAAGTCAGTCACCAATATGGGGATAAACATAGTAATCTAATGGCCTCATCCAGTGACTCTAGGTAAGAGGTCACAGGTTCAATTCTCATTCCCCCTTAGATGCATGACCTATTGTTTTAAATATGGGGATAACCATAGAAATAAGTAGAAGTGTCAAATTTGTCCCCTTAGTCAAGTGAATAGTGCAATTTGGGTCCCCTAACTGAAAAAAGCTCTAAGGAGGTACCCTAAACCATCAAAATAGTGCAGTTGGGTCCTAATGTTTCCTATTCAGCTGGCGCTAACAAAGCGTCCAAGCATTTTTTTAAAATTTTGTTTAAGGTTATCCAATTCATCTTCTCTAACAAGGTACCCTAAACTGGCAAAATAGTGCAATTGGGTCTTAGTGTTGCCTATTCAGCTAGCGCTATTATTTTTCAAATGTGGCGATGATTTGAAGATGAATTGGATAACCTTAAATAAAATTTAAAAAAAAAATGCTTGACAGAGACAGTCAATGTGAAGACAGCTCTTCCCCAGTTTTTATAAAGGACAACCATGTTTGTCAAAAAAAGTTTAAAAACATATAAAAATTGGACAGCTAAGGATGTTTCAAGTTCATAGGGAGACACTGTCTAAAAGAGTCACCAGACTCTCTTTGTCTGACTATTTTAGTGCTGGATGAAGATGGTCCAGTAACTGTCTTCTTTGATTTTGTCCCAGATCTGGGGTGATGGCTGTTTTTGCCACCAGGTTGTCTTTATTATTATTTTAATTTTTTTAAAAGTTAACCAATTCATCGCCACATTTTTAAAATAGTACATGTGGACACATGGACGCTTACTCGGTGACAAATCAAAAGTAACCTGCTCAATAGGTAACATTAGGACCTGGACCCAATTGTACTATTCTCTTGACATAGGGGGTTGATTTTACACTTATCCCAAAAAAAGTATTTTTGGGAAGGGGGTCTTGTTGGTAAGGGATAAAGTAAGAACCTAAGAAGGAAAAATGTTGATGGGTAAACAAGACCTCCCTTCTCTTTTCTTCATTGGCTACAGTTCCTCCCTCTTTGTAGTAGCAGCAGAAGTCACTGCTACCACCAACTCTGTCTTCCAAGTACACTACAGTCTGCTGAGAAAATGAATTCAGGCTTCTCTTTTCTCTGCTCTAGGCCAATTCTTGAATTCTGAGGTGGTATAAAATCCAAAGATGGTTAGTGACTCCTTGAAATTGCCTGAGCTGTTGATGACTTTTTCTCTGCTGGCGACCTGATGTTGGTATAGGTTTTGAGGGTTGAGACGTTAGGGTTAATTTTACTAAATCCATCTACGATTGGGGTTTAGTGTCACTTCTCCCTCCTGTAATTGTTTTTTAGTATAATATGGCCTACACTGATCAGTAGTCAAAGTTAAGTCTAGTGATAATATTGAATGAATGTTTTCCCTTTTAATGACCTAAAGTAATGGGTAATTAGTTAATTACTAATTAGGGTGTGAACTTGATTATATAATGACCTAAAGTAATGGATAATATTGAAATTAATCCTTATTAATTTAAAGAGTATATAATGTATACCGTTATGAATCAGAAAATTGGTGTGAACTTGATTTATATGGGCTCTTATTTGGATCATTTGAGCCCCAAGTGCACTGAAGTTTAACCACGATAAGCCCAGGTTTAAGTACACAGCTTGTAAGTCTAAACTGGTATAAAACATGCACAAAACCTAATAGCTAGCAAGTAGTGTTTAAATCAGAAAAATCTTAATGTATATGTACTTTAAGAAAACTAAATTCAGGTATGAATAATTTTCTCCAACAAGTTTGATGGATTAGTGTTTTAAAATATTTTGATTTCAGATGGAGATGAATACTCTCAAGGATATGGTTTTGGGGAAACCAGCACCACTGCTCAGCACATTTAGGCTTAGTTACTACACAATTTTGAATTTAATGAGTCGTGCTGAAGGCCAATTTACTGCCGAGCATGTTATCAAGAACTCTTTTCACCAGTTCCAGTATGAGAAGGTATTTCCTTGAGGAACAAAGAACAATTTTCTGTAACTATGCTATGGTTTGTACTGATGCACTTTCTTGCTTCTTTAGGCCTTACCTGATATAGGGAAAAAGGTTTCCAAGCTAGAACAAGAAGCTGCTATGCTTGATGCCTCAGGGGAGGTAATTCTTGTGCTATTTGTAAACATCTTTTAAATATTTTGGTCCTGAACTTTGCTTTTTACCATTTGCAGGCTGAAGTAGCTGAATATCATAAGCTAAAGCTTGAGATATCACAACTTGAAAAGAAAATGATGGCTGAAATAACAAGACCCGAAAGGGTTCTCTATTTCCTACTGCCTGGTAGACTGGTGAGTGGAAGGGCCATGTATACTCAATAGTTCTGCATTTTACTGACTCGATTCTGCTTAGATTTAATCACTTAGTGTCTGCTTTGATCCACTAGTGTGTGTAAAATTTCCTTTTCTGCGACTCAAATGATAATTACGATATATTAATTTTCTCCATTATTAGGTGATGCCATTTATGAATTATTTGTTAACTAGATTTTTTTTTATCATTATTATAGCAATACCAGTGAAACAATGCATAGATGGAGTCATTGAAAGGAAGTTCTCATAGTTGTTGATCAAACCATGCATATTTTTTATCATTATTATAGCAATACCACTGAAAAAATCCATGTGTATCTATATGCGTGTATTGGCCCAGTCTTTTCCTGAACTGTTGTGGTCTGCTTTGTTTGAGAAATTGTTTTCTATTTTGCAATTCCTTGTCCATGTCCAAGTAAGGCAGAATGCACTTGTCTGCCTTTACTCTTCTCTAAAGCTAAAACAAGCTTGCTGGGTTAGGTTAGTTTTTAACTTGCTAACTTTCAAGTTGTTTTAGGGTCCTTAAGGTTCATGGTTACTATCACTTTGATTGCAGGTTAAGGTTCGGGAGGGCGGAAAGGATTGGGGTTGGGGGGTGGTTGTCAATGTGGTTAAAAAGCCCCCAACAGCATCAGGTTCTTTGCCTGCTGCACTTTCTGCTTTGCGTGGTAGTACCTATATCGTGGATACATTACTCCACTGTTCCCTTGGCTCCAGTGAAAATGAATCTCGACCCAAACCATGTCTTCCCATTCCTGGAGAAAAGGGTGAAATGCATGTGGTACGTAAGTACGTTAGATAGTACAGGAAAGAAAAAAAGGTGTACAGTACTGCAGTTGAAGAATTCATTGAATACATGTAGCGTTTCTTGTATTTTTGAGCCAATGTGCTGGGTAAACAAACTATTTCAATTGTCAGGTTCCTGTTCAACTGCCTCTGATATCTGCACTCAGCAAACTGAGAATATCTGTTCCTCCTGATCTCCGGCCGCTTGAAGCAAGGCAAAGCATCCTGCTTGCTGTACAGGAGCTTGAAAAACGTTTTCCTCAAGGCCTCCCTAAGCTTAATCCTGTGAAGGTAGGTTTTGTTATTCATTATATTAATATAAGTTGGTGAATTTGTTTTAAAGCATTTACGGAGTAGGATATTCTTAATGCTTTACACTATTCTTGAACCCTAGAGACTTAAATAGTTGGTCTATGGAATATAAGTGTCTGTGCATCTGAGGAAAGTGGAAGAGTTATCCTTATGTTTGGTTTCCCTTTTCAGGACATGGGCATAGAAGATCCTGAATTTGTTGATATGATGAGCCAAATAGAGGAACTGGAGAAAAAGTTGTTTGCTCACCCTTTGCACAAGGTTCTACAAAATACAAATGATAATCCATTTTTCTTTCCAAGTTAGGCAGTAAAGAAACATTTTTTTAGCACATGTCCAACCGCTCCTAAAACTGTTCAACTCACTGCCATTTTTGTTTGGTTTTCACTGATGGATAAATGCTTTGCAGTCACAAGATGAGCATCAGCTTAAGTCTTTCCAGAGGAAGGCTGAGGTTAACCATGAAATTCAACAGCTCAAGTCAAAAATGCGTGATTCACAGGTAGATTTCTCATGTGGGAAGTTCTTTACTCTATTTATTGTGCTTTATAGTAAATCTGCTCATACACCAGAGGAAGGCTGAGGTTAACCTTTTGCTTGTATGGTGACTCTTTGCTTCTGTTTCAATATTCACCCTTGTTAATGTAAGGGTATATGTATCTTATTCTTGTTACATGCACAGATATGACATGTATGTTGCTTGGGGTTAAACCCATTTTATCCTTTGTACCATTTCCTTCCTAAAGCAGGGGCCAACATATGGGGTGTAGTTCACAAACAAGCTAATTTAATATTAACTATTAAGATATTCAAAATCAAATCATTAGTCCAAAAGTTTAAACTAAGTATACAGACAATTTAAATTATATACTATATAGGTTTGGTCTAAAATTTTATACACACACACACACAGGGCCTGGTTTTGTGTGGACAGATTTGGACCATTGGATAAGCTCAGATTAACGGTTGGAAATCAATAAATAGGCGAAAAAAAAGCGGTTGCATTTTGGTAATTTCAATGATATGTTGGTGCATTTAGATATTCTTGATGGTGCTTTGAGCCCGAACCTAATGCACTGTCAAGCATTCTCGTGTGCACCACATACCAACACTTAGTGCACCAAAGACTAGCATTTGGCGGTGCACAACAGACGGGCACGTAGTGCACCACAGATCAACACTTAGTGAACAACGGACTAGCACTTAGTACACCACAAAAATATACTTGGTGAAAAAAAATTACAAAAATGCCACCGCATTTTCGGATTTTCCCCATTTTAATTGATTTTCAACCGTGCTCATCCAATGGTCCAGATCTGTCCACACGTCCGCACTGGGGAGGCTGCCTCATCTGATCTGATTCTGTTGTATAATAAGTTATCTACTAAACCTATTTAGGTTATTGTTTTTGCGCCCCCTTAAAGAATAATTTTGGTTCTGCCCATGTCTATAAGGTTTTCTAATATCTTCATAAGCTCTATTTATTTTGTAGCAGGCTGTCTTCTCTAATGTTAAGTTTCTGCCCAACAACTCTATCCAGTAGATAAAATGGGATAAAAACTGAAATAAGCTTTTCCATGGAAGAGTTTATCACTGGGTTAAAAAGTTCCTGAAGGCAACTCTTTCCCTCAGTGCTCAATGAAGCATTATCATATGAATATTTTAATATTCCATTAGTTTTTTCAGTTGATAATCGACTAAGTAATTTCCCTTAAGCACATCTAGAGTGATGGTATTTTGAATGGCTTTGTGTCTAGCTATTAATGAATAGTCATATTAAATGTGTTTTCAATCTCATTATTCCCACGTTCCTACTGATCTCCGTCTGCTGGAGTTTTCAGTAATATTATGAGTTTTGAATACTCCATTTTACTTGCATTTTTTTTTTCCAAAATTTCAGCTTCAAAAATTTAGGGATGAACTTAAAAATCGCTCCCGGGTACTGAAAAAACTGGGTCATATTGATGCTGATGGTGTTGTCCAATTGAAAGGAAGAGCAGCATGCTTGATAGACACAGGAGATGAACTCCTTGTTACTGAACTAATGTTTAATGGTAATATACTTTTTATCTCTTTAGCTGAAGCCTTGTAACTGCAATATACTTCTATATATTCTAGGTGCATGTGAAAGGGAGGTGATTTCTATAGTGCCTGCAATTTTTTAAGCTGGGGCATTGGAAGGTTTTTTTTTTTTTTTTTTGACGTGTTATTTTGCACCCGTGATTCCTGGGATCTATTTGTTTTGCACGTAGAACATTTGTATTTATGAGTTTATGACCATATGTTATACGGAGTATGTGTTTTGACTAGATAACACATCTATTATAGGCTTGATGCCCTGGTTTTGTCTTGTAAACTTGATGAACCATGTACAGGTTGCATGATTATATGAGTTTTTTATACTTTGTATGATATATCTGTACACTGGATTGTTAGGCCCATCATAATAAAATGTTTGCCAGTATTACTGTATTCTCTAGCAAACTTTTACCATGTATTTGAGGGAGGTTGATGAGTTGATCAACAACTGGTACTACAGTTCTGAATAATTTCTCTGATCAGGTACTTTCAATGATCTTGACAACCATCAAATTGCGGCTCTGGCAAGTTGCTTCATCCCAGGGGACAGGTCAAGTGAACAGATTCATTTAAGAGCTGAACTTGCTAAACCATTACAACAGCTACAAGAGAGTGCAAGAAGAATAGCAGAGGTCTGTTGGATTAGGGACAAAATACTCCATTTCTTGATTACCACGTGTGAACATTAATAAGAGGCTTCTTTCTGATTGCAGATCCAACATGAATGCAAGTTGGAAGTAAATGTGGAAGAATATGTGGAGGCTTCTGTTCGACCATATTTGATGGATGTTATTTATTGTTGGTCAAAGGTGAGTTAATCCTTCATGCCAAGTGTGGATTGTGATTGTGCATTACTTGTGATGGCATTAGTTGGGATACACATCTCAAACACAATGAATGATGCATTGCAGTTTACTGTCGGCTAATCAAATTCTTTAGGCAGTTTATGGATGCTGTTGGATTAAATTCTCTTTTATCCCCATTCTAAACAAATAAAATGATCATGAAAAATAATCATCTTTATCATGGCTACCTTGAAAAAGAGAAAGTGAAACCAAGCTTGATATGTTGTAAAGTCAAACCAAGTTTTAGGTTGTACATATTTTATTTACATTTAGAAAAAAAGTAAAACATACGGGTTCTCGAATTGCACGGGTCTGAGCACATATCATCTAGAACCAATCTGAAATATTGCAAAGTAGAATCAAACATGTATTGCTTCATGCATCACAAGGGTATTACTCTAGTTACATGTCTTGTGATTGTATCTCAGGGAGCAACGTTTGCAGAGGTTATACAAATGACTGATATCTTTGAAGGCAGCATAATACGGCTAGCTAGAAGGCTTGATGAATTTCTGAACCAGGTAATCTCAAAGTATTGTTAAATGGAGTTGAATTTCCTTCAAATACAAGTATACAACTACACGAGTTTGTTGACCTGCCTGAGGCCAACTTGTTTAACGATATGAATATCTGAAACATCTTCCTGGGTTGTGCAGTTGAAGGCTGCTGCCCACGCAGTAGGAGAAGTTGGTTTGGAGAACAAGTTCACTGCAGCCAGTGAAAGCCTAAGACGAGGAATAATGTTTGCAAATTCTTTGTACCTCTGAAGTAGCAAATGTGGAAGCTGATTTTTCCTGTCTGCTGGGAGAGTGATGTTACCTTACCTAGGAAATGAGGTTTGTGTATTCAGATAGCATGTTAGCATGTGATTTTTCATTGGTTGATATGTAAGATGCATGCTTCTACTTTTTTCTCTTTCTTCTCCTCTCTAGTCTAACCTCATTTTTGTATACATGCTGACATGCAAGTATGTTGTAGGAACAACCAAAGAGAATAGTTGTTTTAGTGTTACAATATACGAACTCCATAGTTTTCTCTTTGCTCAAGGAATTCAATGATCTTTGTAACATTTTTGGCTAAAAGATATATTTTTTATTTGAACATTTTTATTTCTTCTTTCAATTCAATGGTGTGGTTGTGTTTTTTGAGTAAGTTTGAGGGCTTGTTTAACCCCCTTTATTCTTTTTTAAAAATAGTTAATCAGTAATTCTGTTTGGCAATTGTGAGTTTTGGATTTTGTAGAGAAGATAACAAATGGTATGCCTCAAGGAAATCGGAATGGGTAATAATTTCATGCAAAAACAGAGTGGAATTTTATTGATGGATTGTATGGTACTATCGTACATAAAATGAACAAATCAAAAGGTGTAGTAGGGAGCATAATGAATCATGATGATGATTTTGCAATAGGTTTAAAGACAACAGTGGAATGTTTTGCAATGTGCAGACTGAACTGTCCTCCTTTCTCACTTGTGTCAATCTTTTCGTCTCCACAAGGAGGCTTCATCTCGAAATTGGTGACGAGCTTGGCAATGAGGAGCCCCAGAATTGGCATGGCGAGGATGATCCCGGGGCAGCTCCGCCTCCCCATGCCAAACGGCAAGTACCGGAAATCAACTTTGCCGCCGGCAACTGCAGCCTCAATGCCACCTTCTTCCTCCATAAACCGCTCTGGCCGAAACTCGGTTGGATTCTTCCACCATTCAGGGTTGTTAGCCAGCCACCATGCATTCACAACCACTTTTGTCTCCTTAGGAATGGTAAAACCACCCAACTTAGCCTCCTCAAGGTTCATATGAGGTACTAGCAAAGGTATTGGTGTGTGTAACCTTAAGGTTTCATTGATTGTGGCTTGTAGGTATGGCAATTCATGCAGGTTAGACTCTGTGACTGCTCCCCCTTTCAGGACGGTTGAGATTTCATCTCTGATCTTTTGTTGGACGGTGGGATGGTTGACCAGCTCAGCTATGGCCCACTCCATGGACCATAGAGTTGTCTCAATTGCCGCAACATTGATGTTCTCCACAATGTACAGCACATTTTGTTCACTGATTTCTCCCTTCATTTCTGCATCTATTATGTGATCTATTGCACAGCTTATCTTGTGGTTTTCCCCATTTGCACCCATTATTTTCCTACATAAATCATTTTGAATTAGCACCCTAGCTAGCTAAGTCAGATTCACATATATATAATAATACTAAAAAATTATAATTGTAATTACCTTCTCTGTTCAACAAAGTAATTGTTGAAAAATGCCAATCTCCTTTTCTGCAAGTCTCTGCACTTGTTAAGATAACCTCTTAAAAATGGCCTAAGCAGAGGGATGAAATCTCCATAGTTGTACTCAAAGCTCTGAGCCAATCTGCTTCTCTCCGAGTTGAACCTAGTTGCCTGAATGAACAAGGGATCATCCTGAGACTCAAATTTGGCGTCGAACATCATGCGGTACATGATGTTGTACAGCATCAACTGCAGCCTTTTTCTGATCACCAACCCTTCAACTCTCACCCTCTCATCCCTTCTCAAGTCATGGACCACCAACTCCATCTCATTCTCCCACATCCCACTGTACTGGTGAACAACTTTGTTGGTGAAGAATGGGAGCGTCATGATCCGCCGCATTTTCCTCCAGTGCTCCCCGTAGATGGTGAACACCATGTCCTGACCGTTCCCGGTGAAGATGTCAAACACCACGTTGCGTGGCCGTGACCCAAACTCCACCCCCTGCGCGTGCAACACTTGGGTTGCTAGCTCAGGGTTCGACACTACGACCAAATCCTTCGAGCCAAGTTTCAAAAAAAAGAGCGGGCCATAAGTGCGTGACATGTCTGCCAACATCCTATGGTTCAAGTCATTGCCCACCTGGAGCCAGTTGCCGAACACGGGGACCGTGCGTGGGCCCGGTGGTAGATTGGACGGGGGCTTGGAGGACCGAAAGAGGTGGACAATTAGGAGAAGCAAAGGGAGAAGTAATGATAGTGACTTGAGATTAAGTAGGTTGGATGAGGATAGTATGGTGTTGCATGAAAGAAGTGCAATTGCAATTGCAAGAATGGTACCAAAAATGAACTTGCTAAGAAGTTTAGCCATGTTTATGAGATGAAAATCAAAGCTTACTAGCTTTATGAGGACATATGATGGAGAATGGAAGGAGGCTTATATATATAGCATGGAGGTTGAAGAGTAGGCGCCCAATGGTTTTTGGTATAATCCGTGGGCTCATTTGAAATCTAGGTAGGAAATTCAAGTATCTACCCAAGTCAAAATTGGGGGTTGGTATATGAGATGGTGGATGGTGATTAACTAATTTTAACAAGCCTTCTTGCATTAATAAAGTTATTAATAACATGTGAGTTAAGTGTTTATTGATTTTGTCTTTTGAACTATTCTTATATTTAATTTTATCCTCAATCTATGCAATTATGGCTATATAACAATATGAAGTTTTCTTCTTACATCCGACCAAAAGAGTATGAGAGCTGAGGATTGATTTTTTTTTTCTGATAAATTCACCGGGTTGTGTTCGCTCCGGGAGGCACGGGAGTTGATCCAAGGAGAATCGTCACTTGTGAAAATCAAACATGAGTTCTCCCAAAATTTTTCCCCACAAAGAGAGCTTACTTGTCACTTGAGGTACCCCATGGGGTTAGCTGAGGATTGATTAAATATGATTCACAAGGTAATATTGATTACTATTACATCTTAGCTCAATCTTAGGGAAATGTCCCCCAACCTAAGTCATAAACAGAGTAGTTAAGGACATCTTACTTTGGTACATTATAGTGCTAAATTATATTATCTATCTCAACTAAAAAAAATTATTTTTATTATTATTTTTTGCACTTACTGTTGTTAAGAGTTACTCTGTTAATAGAACTTCATTACAACATGTATACTTGATTTTACTCTGTTAATACTTAATAGAACTTCATTACAACATGTATACTTAAAAATAAGGAAAAATGTTTCTTATCCCTCTTGAAAATTTTCACCCATATTTCCCTTCTTGATATAGCTTCCATTCATTGGGTGTTTATAAATCATTGAATTGATTGACCCTCACCACTAATTAAAAAAGAAATTTAGTTAATAATCAAACCAATTAGATGATGTCCCGTTAGGAAGGAAAGGGTGTAGCAGAATGAAGGAGGGGTATATAGCATTACTCTAATATAAGTCATGCACCTTGTGGAACTCTCACGGGTCTCATAGAGGCACATTGTCATCCCGTAAGTTAGTGTAAAAAAATGTCATACATGTGCCAATACTAAGAATTGGGTTAAATGGGTTGATACAATAGACATATTTAGTTAACAAGTTTCGGGTTCATATAACACTATATGATAACCGGTTAGATATGTTAATATGAATTTTTTTTTCAATTTAAAAAAATGATTTTTTCAACAAAAAGATATAGCATTCATTAAGTTAGATCATGCCTCAAATTGTTCAAGATCATATAACAGGAGGCAGGTCAAAAAACCATCATTACATCCAGACATAGAACAAGAAATCCTAACTAACTCGTGAGCTACACTATTCACCGAATGTTTAACTGAAGAGAAACAAATGTGAGAAATATGTCTCACTATTTCTCGATTGCCTTTTCACACCCCCAAAACTGCAATGATATTGTTCTGATCTTCTTCATGCACATTCTTACAAAAAGTAATGGTTGATTTATCAAAGTTTATCGCTTGTCCTGTGAAGCTGCAGCATATTCGGCTAGCATATATATCCCTCACCACAAAGCATTCCTTTTCAGTAACTTGAAAGAAAAGGTAGGAGTCATTAATTTGCAAACAACAAATTAAATGGGATATAGATGGAGCTCCTCTCGCCACCTTTACCCCATGAATATTCCCAATTTGTTAGTTCTTGTTTCGGAATTAGTGCACCAAGTCCTTTTGATGCAATTATAAACAGGTAACGAGATAATGGATCTCCTTGTCGAATCCTCTGACTAGGAAAAATTGGCTATATCTTGAAATTGTTAATCAGAATGTGAAATTCAACTAATAAAATTAAATACAGTTTCACACAAGAGAAATCTAATGATCACAAAATCCTTTTTTTTTTCCAGCACCTCCATAACGTACTTCCAATCTAAGTGATCATAAAAATGTCAAGCTTGAGAGCTCCAAATCCATTCTTCCACTGTCTTGTTCTGTTAATAACGTTTTTTTCAATCTACTGAAGCACAAAGAGACAGCAGCGTCTCCACTGAGGCTTGAACCCACCTCCTTCCACATGGGGTGCAACCTAGTGTCACTAGACTATAAGGTCATTGGCATTAGATGTCTTGTTAAGAAGGAAAATCCTGTTTTACTTCTTAGATGAGTTCTGGTACGGAGATGCTACAGGTGAAAAATGGGGTTAGATCTGAGTCGTTGATCAAATCTAAATCAATGGCTCAAATCAATCAAAATTTAATTTAAAACAAAAAAAAAACGCGCGTCTGGAAGGAACCAAGCAACTTAACCTTAAGCATGAAAATGACGCACCTTAAGTATAGAAACCACGCACCTTAAGAATGAAAACTACGTACCTAAAACTTTAAACCGATGCACCTTAAGGTTCAACAACTGACGCACCTTAAGCACACAAATCACGCACCTTAAGAAGGAAAACCAAACACCTTAAGAAGTAAAAGAACGCACCTAAAACTTTAGATCGGTGCACCTTAAGTTTCAACAAAAACACACCTTAAGTTCTCACTGAAGAACTGACGCATCTTAAACACAGAAACCACGCACCTAAAGAAGAAAAGTTACGCGCATTAGCTACCCACCTTAAGTTTGACGAATATGAAAAATTACCAAATTGCCACCGCATTTTTTTTAATTATTATTAATCCGGAACGTTGATTTTAGTAAGATCAATGGCCTTCCTTTCACTACAAAATTGTACCTGAGGCACACCATCAGCATTTGAACCGAATTCTATATGTATACATATAGAGAGAGGAAAGTAGCATTTAGTTTTTAAATTCTAAAATATCTCCCCAAGATAGCAAATTTGCAACGCAAGTATAATATACACGCAACACACGAGGTATACCTCCAACCACCAATTCCAATTGGCCTTTTTGTTATTTTGTGGTATCCCGGCCTCTTTACGCCCCTGCTTTTTTATTTATATCTATCGATTCGTACCCTATAATAAAATATTAAAATCAACTCAAAATTCTAATTTTATTTTCTTAATCTCCATGAAACATTGAATCAAAGAAATCAACCTCATTTCTATTCCGTTATTTTTTTATTTTTTTTTTTGCATAAACATATAGGGGATGGGATTTCATACTTTTTACCATTAAATTAGGAATTAGAATAAGATTTCACTTATTCAGTTATGCTTTTCATTAGATGTGGGACAAAAGAGTGACAATTTTAGTCTCGTTATTAATTCTAAAAGAGTAGATCTTGTGTGACATTGTCTCACGTGAAACGTGTAATACTTTTTTAATTAAAATATACGAAGTACTATTTTTTCTATAAACTAATAAAACATATTACATTTCAACTAAAAAATACTGTATTAAATGTCTCACGGGTGACCGTCTAATACAGAAAACATATTCTTCTAAAATGGTATGGCATTAGGGTATAAACACTATGCTAAATAATGTGTGCTCTCATTTTTTACTCTCAACTTTTATTTCCACGGACAAAATCTTGATATAAACAAAAAGTAACTTATCAGTGCCCGTCACATGTAAAATTTATAGAGTAAGATTTAGGAATCCATATAATAAACTCAACAAAAAATGAAAAATTAATTATATATATATTTGATATTTTATTTATCGACATTGATGGAATGGTTGACTAGAAGTAATCAAATATTTTATATCTTAAAAAAAAAAAAAGACATTAGTAAGTAAATAATAACAATACTTAAATAATCATATTTGACTTAAATTCGAATCTCAAAAAATTAACTATTATATTGAGTAACCAATTTATGTGATCAAAGCTAAGACTTCATCTGACATTAACCTCTGACTTCTAATAAAATTATTTAATACTTTCGGAATATTTTTATAATTGATCATAATAATTATTGGAACAAATAAAATAATAATATAAGTGGAAATTTAATGGTGTTATATTAATGATGATTTGATATATAGAGTTGAATAGAATAGACTCAAAAGTTTGTCCCCCTCTTCGAATCGAATTGAATTCAGGCAAGCTTGCTTCCTCTCTACACAAATCACATGTGCTATGCAGAGATTCATCTCTTCAACTTGCCTGAAAACACGCCGGCGCTACCAAATCTTTTATTCCGTCCGGCCGGTCACCTTTCGCTTCGCGCCCTCGTAACCTATATATACTACTACTTTGTTTATTTATGTATGTATGTAATTCCGGGAGCCGTGAGGCTCTGCTTATGCCACGGCAACACCCGCCAGAAACTTCATCGGGGAGGCTGAGTACTCGTGCTCATGCGTTTTCATCGCCCCGGGACGACCACAGCTTTCTTTGTGTTCATCCATGGAGATCTGCTTGCACCGGCACTCTACGCTGCAAAACGCCGTTTCTCCTCTGAAACAATATGGTCATATCAGCAAAATCTTCCATGTATGTATGTATAATCAATGGAAGGGAAGGGAAGAGAAGGGCACGGAAGAAATAAAATTTTCTTTGCCCGCATGGACTTAGCTAAGTGGTTTAGTAGACAGTATTTGGGAGAAGAATATTCAAGTTTGGAAATGTAATATTCCCTAAAAGAACCCACAAGAACTGACAACGACATGCAGATATATATATATAAACAAGACATAGACGAAATCCCTGTCATGAGTTAGCTGGAAGAATCGCCAAAATTTTGTGAATGTATGAGAACTGTGGGGCGCTTTCTTGACTTGAAAAGTTTCTTGTATCATAAATGGGAAAAATAAGTAGAAAAAGAAAGCTAACAAAAATCTCAGAGAAAGCCAACTTCAACTTCACGATGCAGTTGGGAAATCATAATAGTAGTGTGTAGCCGCCCTAAACTCTTTAAAAAAAACACTCGGCCAAGTTAGGCGCCAACTCGGCCAAGTAGAGCGCCGATTCGGCAAAGTAGGGCGCTAACTCAGCTGAGTTAGGTGGTCGGCCGACTGAATAAAAGGCGCCTAAGGGTGAAATTCCCTCAACTTAAGGGCGCCTAGCGCCTAGGCCAATTTTTACAACACTGGTGAGTACATTACAAAATAGAAAGAGAGACAAATAGTTTGGATATAAATGCACAGAAAGCAACAAGAAACAAAGTAGTGTTTCAAAAAAAACAAGAAACAAAGTAGAGTAGAGCAAAGCAGCTCCACTAAAGAAAGTGATTGGGATAATTAAAGATTTTTCTACACAAAGCACCAAATAGCCACTCGGTTCATCCCACTAGAAAAGCATGTATTTTGGAAATTATATAATAGCAGGGACTGAAAGTGCAACACAATACACTATAAAGGTGTTAAGTTTGTTTAAATCAATTAAAGGTGTGTTTGAAAAACAGGAAAATGATTTACTGTCTTTGTGTGTTTGGTTCAATTTCCAGAAAATGGATAAAAAAATGAATAAAAGTGTATAATTAAATATTTTAATTAATTTGTTTAAATAAGTATTTAGCTAAAGATCTTGTGGTCAAGTGG
>CM008345.1:8040651-8054131 GCA_002525835.2 Ipomoea batatas
ATATAAATGGTTGAATGATAAGTTCAAGTGGCTCAAAAAATTCAGAGATGACAAGCTTGGTGGAATGGTACCAGAGAATTCATTTCTAGATAAATCAAGTGATTCAATTTTGCTCAAATTGCCAATAGTCCCGGGGATTGGTCCACTTAGATTATTTCTAGAAACATTAAAGTTCTCCAGTGCATGCAAACTCATTATCTCAACCGGGATCTTTCCAACAATGTAATTCCCTGAAAGATCTATAGATCTTAGGAATGGAAGATTTTTAGTGTACGGCAATGTTAATCCTTTTATGACTTCATCAATTTCATCTTCATACGTTTTACCGAGAAATATGAAGTACGAAATATATGATTGTTTGTCATCAAAAGCCATTGCAGTAAAGTTTCCAAAACACTGTGGGATGTATCCTGATATGTTGTTATTTGCCAAATTTAACAATTGAAGATCATGCAGTTGACATAGTTGCAATGGAATATCCCCATAGAACTTATTTCTATAGAAGATAAGATATTGCAAACTCAATAATTTTTCCCCAATCCATGAAGGGATAACATCCATAAATTTATTTTCACTCAAATCCAAAATTCTCAGCCTTGTTAAATTCTGCATGCTTCTCGGGAGTTCCCCTTCAAGTTCATTATTCTGCAAGTGCAAAGAGGATAGCCTTTGTAGAGATCCCAATGAATTTGGAATGTGACCACTTAGATTGTTATTCCCCAAGTCAAGAACTTCCAAGCTTCGTAGTTTTCCTAAGCATGGAGGTATTTCTCCATATAACTGATTTGTAGATAGAGCAAGAATCTGCAAATCTTTTAAACTACATAGCCACTTGGGGATGCCACCACTCAAATAATTGTTTGAAAGAGAAAGATAATACATGTCCATGTAACCTTCATCATGTCGTTTCAAGGGAAGCTCTCCACTTATCTGATTTTTAGAGAGATCTAATGCAAGGCTATTCCATAAATTTTTCTCAAACCAATCAGGGATAGCACTTGAGATGCTGGCATTAGACATAAACAGGGCACCAACATTTGTTTGGGTACGAAGCCAATGAGGAAAATGAGGACCAATTTTGATGGATTCCATTGCTATGTAAGAGAGTTGGAAAGGAGGAACCCAGGTGGAGCTTACATTCCAAACAAACAAATTACTAGATATGTCCAAAAATTGAAGCTTACTGAGTTTTGAAAAGTGGAATTCAGAGAGGAAACCTACGAATGAATTCTTAGATATATATAACTGTTCAAGATTTGAAAGTTCACCAAGACTAGAGGGAACACTACCACTAAACTTATTGTCACTAATATCCAGGATTTGCAACATTGACAAATTTCCAAGTGACTCAATTATTGGACCAGAGAAGGAGTTTGAAGACAGAGAAAGGACTTGCAAATTCTTATACTTGTACAACTGGTTTGGAAGTTGACCAATGAAATTGTTAGACTCTAAGTGCAATTCTTTCAAACTATCTAATAGGCAATCAGAAAGAACTGCAATGAAGTCCGTCAATTTATTCATGGAGAAATCAAGCACTTGTAATCTACATAGACTACCAATGGTATTTGGAATTGAACCTGTAAAGCTATTATCACTTAAACTAAGAGAGGTCAAAGAAGTCAAGTTTCCAAGATAATTGGGAATTGAACCTGTAAAGCTATTATCTCTTAAACTAAGAGAGGCTAAAGAAGTCAAGTTTCCAAGACAATTGGGAATTGAACATTGAAAATTGTTAGAACTAAGATCCATAAAAATCAAATTGTGCAACTTACACAACGGAACCAGTGTGCCTGTAAAGGTATTTTGAGAAATAAAAAAGCTGTAGCCTGCTATATTCAAATTCTCTAGTCTTGTGAGATTAAACAACCATGGAAGGATTGCATAATCTAAACTATTCCAACTGAGATCAAGGGAGATGAGAGAGGTGGAGTTAACATGTGAAAGAGGACTAGTTGTGTTGAGGTCACAATCAGCCAAGTTTAAAGAAGATAAAGACACAAGCTTGTTGATTGTGCGTAACCAATCTTCACTATGCCGAATTGAAATTCTTGACATGTCAAGGCTTTTTAGGGAAGAAAGGCTAGCCAACCAGTCCAAATTATCTGTAGCCAAATGATTATAAACTGAAACTTTATGCACAAGACCGTCTCCAAGGTGGAGATACTCTAAGCTTGAAAGATTTCCAAGATGAGTGGGAATATTTCCCACAAAACCAGAGCTTGAGATGTTAAGATACCTCAAGTTCTTGAAAGATCCAAAAAATTCAGGAATTTGGATCATAGAAAAATTATTGAAGCTTAGATCAAGGTAATTCAAATGTGTTAAGTTGATAAGAGAATGATTGATCTCACCTCCCAAGTAGTTCTCAATATCATAATCATATGTAGTTGGGTTGTGCAAATCAAGCTTTAGGACATGGCCAGTTGTTGAGCTACAAGAAATCCCCTCCCATTCACAACAATCAAGACCGCTCCATGAAGAGAGACGGTTTGATGTATCAATTAGGCTTTCTTTAAATTGAAGAAGGGCAATTCGTTCCCTTTCAATGCAACTAGCAACGTAATTTGAGTAACAATACTCAAATTTGCAAATGAGCAGAAGAAAAATAAGCACTAGCATAATATTATGCTTGGTATGTTTCATGGTGTCTCAAAAGTAAATACAATTGTTTTAGTTGCTTTGAGTTTTGTATATAGAAGCAGCATATGTGAGATATATATATATATATAGCAGCATTTGTTTGACGGTTCTCTTGGTATGCTTTCTTCCCCCTCCCATGTTAAATCCTGCTTTATTAACATTGTTTTTAATCACACAAAAGGAAGAATTTTCTCCTTCCATATAAAATTTCAAAATTACAATTAATTACTGTAGTAGTTTTGATTTTTAAATTAATCTTTGTGGATGATTTCAAATCTATTTATGTATGGAGAATGTAATTTTTAAGTGAATATTTTTTATTTTCATAAATTATCTTTTAATTTAACAAATATTATGTTCCATCTTTATTTTATATTTGCAATGGTATAAAATTGAATTATTACACATGATTTTTAGTTTTTAAAAAGTGAGTGTGCCAAAATAAAGTTACAAAAGATTAATTTTCTTGACAACGAAATTGCTAATCTATCAATGTTGCATTGTCAGATGCTAACCTATAATTGAATGATTTGCATAATTTCTTGCCCAAACTTAACGGTACTCATAAGTCATAATTCCCCCTTCCCACAATTTTTTTAGCAAAAATTTATTATTATTTTTTCTTGACAAGTTGATCATTATATTGTCTCTTTCAGAAGACTTTATGATCAAAATTTGTAAAAGTAACCAACCCAGTAAAAAAATATGCACTAAAGTAAGTTGCACAATTTCTTGCCCAATTTTCACAGTACGGTGTGCATGCATTATTTCTCCTTCAACAATTTCATAACAAACATACTATGTATCTTTCGGAGAACATATTATTAAAGTTTGATTAATTTCGCTTCAGAGTGGTAAAACTAGTCATTCTGTTGCGATAAGATCATAATAAAAAGAAACATACATGCAAATGTTTGAAAGGCAAAATAAGTCCTTGATACAGATTATATTGATATAAGTTCCCTTTCAATGCAACTAGCAACGTAATCTGTAATTACATGTAGAACTTATATCATATTAGCTCTCAAACTTTTTAAAAAAGTGTAATTAGAATTGTTTTACTAATAACTTATTTTTCTATTACAGATTATATTGATATAAGTTCTACATGTAATTATCTTTGTATACATTAGTGCCATGTAAACTATTTTAATTTTTTAAAAAATATTTTTCTTTATTTAAATGAAATTAATGAAACCTACGAGTTATGATGGCGTGGCTTCTACATGTTATCCATGTATGCCAAAGAAATAAATAAATAAATAAATACATGTCAGAAGCTATACCAACATTATTATAATTACCTGCATGCATGTAACTTGTAAGTACAAATGTTCTAATATGCTTCTTGTAGTTTGAATGAGCAAGTGGCTTTTTCCCTAAATGGTTCATGAATTTATTTGGCTCTTTTACCAATTAAAATAATAATTCTATTCTTTAATTTTTTTGACTACTCACAAAAATTTATGCACAAATACATTTTTTCTAATTGAAATTCATAATTAGTATAGTGGATGAAAATTCAAAGAATTGTGTTTTTCTTCACGACATGATGGACATTAGGTACATGTCTGTAGTTAATTTTTTATTTAAAAGAAAAATTTATATTGAAAAGTATTAATTTTAAAATAATAGATATATTTAAGTGAACAAATTATTTAGCATACCTTTGAAAAAGAAAAACACACTTCTTTGATGAATTTTTATTTTGAGGATATTGAATCATTTGTTAAGTTGTTTGGCACCTGATGACGTGATCAACATTATGAAAAAATTAATACTTTTCTATTGAACAGTAATAATATTTTGTGAATATGTAATACTTTTCAAAAAAAAAAAAAAGAAGTAAAATTAAACGACTATCTTTTCTTTACTTAAAGTAACGGTGCTGTTTTCTGACTATAGTCTACAATATAACAACTGTATGTGTTCTTGATTGGAATCTGTCTCATGCAAGTTTTTATGTTCTAAGTATCTTTCTTGTTGAATATTTTGTATTTTGATAAAGATTTTAATAAATGTTATGTTCTTTATTTTGAATTTACAATTATATAAAAAAAGTTTTCAAATTAAAGTATTGCTTATGATTTTATTTTTTTTTTTTTTTTTAAAGCTAATGGTGCCAACGTCAAATTACAAGAAACGAATCTTCATGAGCATCCTTATCAATGGGGTTATTTCGCGGTTTTTGAGTAGTTTTTGTAAGTGTGATTAGGAAAGAGAAAATGAGGATGAAAAAAAAAACTGAGTTTTTAAAAAAAAATTAAAAAAGTAAATGTCAAGCACGTGCAGGCTTGGCGGATTTGTGAGTTCCACGCAAAGGCCTTGCAGCTGACAATAATAAGCTTTGGGTCCCATTTTCTGCAATATGCATTGATATGGATGCCCTTATTTGTAAGAATTTCATTGCTAATGTATCAATGTTGTCAGATGATGGAAACCTGTGATAAAACCATGTGTGGTGGAATTGAAATCCTAGTGAGACCGGTAACATAAAATGACTAGTCTACTCTATATAGTCTGCTTTAGAAAATTTCTTGATCATGACATTTTAAATTAAAAATAGATGTCAATGATCTTGTGATTAAGTGGCATATAGTGACTTTCGTAAATGGAAAGTCATGAGATCGAGCTTTAGTGGATGTGGTATTAACTCTTTGTGTAATACTAAAAAAAAAATAAAGGAATAAGGTTCAAATTGGTCAAGTGTGCAATTTCACCTAATATTAGATCACCACCCATTTTCCGGTTATAATTAAATTAATAACCCCACTTAAACATACGCGAATTTCAGTAGGACTAATGAAATTGGACGGCGCAGATTAGGTCGCATGCATGACAGCACCGGAGCTCGCTGCCGCATTTGAATAAAAATATATATATATATATGATCGCATTCAAATGAGAACTACTCGCCCAGGAGAAAAATTAGAACGCATGTCATCCGTTCACGTGTCCAGATCTAACAAATCAAAAACACTTATTTTTTAAAAAAAAATGTGGTGGCATTTTCGTAAATAATTGAACATCAAATTGCAAGTAAAATGTATTACAAGTGCAATTAGCAATTTCATACAGTGCACCAAGTGCAAGTAAAATGTATTACAAGTGCATGTAAAACGTATAACATGTGCAAGTAAAATTTACACTGAGCATCAATACTAAATGCACCTAACGCTCTAACTAGTTGCACCTAACGTTATAATTAGGTGCACCTAGGTGAACGATTGTTAACAAGGTAAATTACTTGCACTTGTAAGTGAAAATAAGTGTACTTTTAAGTGAAAATAAGTGCACTTGTAAGTGACTTTACTTGCACTTTTTACTTGCAAAGGTGCACCAGCTACATGCACATATAACACATTTACTTGCACCAAAGTTTGAGTTATTTACGAAAATGCAACCACGCCGTTTTTTTTTAAAAAAATTCCATATGATTTGTTGATCTGAACACGTAGACGGCTGTGAATGGTTCTTATTTCTCTCCTGGGTGATCGTTCGCATTGAAGTGTGCCCTTATATTCATGCAGAAACCACTTCCCTGCGGAATTACGAGGAATGAGGATCTTAGGGCTTAAATCCTTTTATTTAGGTTTAAATTGGGATTATTATAAAAAGACAAAAATATCCTTAATAATTCATATTCACCTTAAACGAATGGTGACTGGCGTTACACTAAAATAATAGTTGCGGATGAAAATTGACACTAAAACAATATTCGTGGATGAAAATTGGTATGAACCAAAATTGGTATTTACTCAATTAATTAATAAGTGATTTTTTAATGATAGTGCTTATCGAATTAAGGCTTAATGAGGTGAACAAATTTGGGAATATATCATTTACTACACATTTGGGAATATATCATTTACTTAAATAACTTGCACAAATTCTTGCCCAATCTTCGTGGTATGCTGCCTTAATGAGGTCAACAAATTTGGGAATATATCATTTACTACACATTTGGGAATATATCAATATGAAAATGTAATACTAGTTACGAATAAAATATTTATTACGTATATGAAAAAGTGTTGTACTTTTACATTTTGATTTAAAAATATTTCATTTTTTCCTGAAATATATTATATTTTTTCTTATAAGTAACAAACACTTAGCAGCGTTACTTTACTAAGTTATCAACTTTCAACTACTTTTTAGTAGTCACTTGCGACAACCTAAGAATATATATACTTTCTTTCCAAGTCACTCAAGATTCAAGAGCATATTCCTGGCAGCTTGGCTTCTGCCTCGGTGTTGGCACAACAGTGAATTTGATTTACACGTCATTATTAACTGTATTGAGGTTTTAGGGGATAATAATTTTTATTGTGTATTTATTAGTCTATTAATTATATTCCAAATTACATTCGTTTAGTTAGTTTTATCAAATTTAATAATAATAATAATAATAATAATAATAATAATAATAATAAAAATAAAAATAAAAATAAAGTGAATCTTTTAAATTAATTATCATGGAAGACTTGTCTCTAAGTCTTTTTATACCCCACTACAGAGTGTATCATAGGGCAAAGGGCAAAGTGCAAAGGCCCAAAACATTATTATCTTGTCATCTCAACTTGGTTGAGAATTAAAGTTTGTCTTTAATTTGATACATCTTGATGCTTCCCAACAATAATGATATCCTTACAAATTAAACTTGCGGGCGATGACTTTGTAGGTCTTCTTACCCCTAGACAGTGCAAATTAATTATATCCAAATTTTGAGTCATTTAAATTGATTAGTATTAGATGGATGCCTATTGAGTCATTATTATATCCAAATCGCACAACATCATATTCCTAGCAGCTTGGCTTTAATTTTGCCTCGGTGTTGGCACAACAGTGAATTTGATTTACATGTAATTATTAATTGTATTAAAATATTTTGTGATTTGATGATATTATTGTGGCCAAAGTACCTATGAAGTTTTTGTTCAATAGCGTTTTGTTCAATTTAGTTCTTGTATTTTTATTCCGTTCAATTTAGTCCTTCTACTTTATAAAATGGTTAAACTCAGGACAATAGTTAATAGGGTTAATATTACAGTTAACTTAGCTTACATGGCGTTGATATCATTGTTGTCACATCATGATATTTATATTGCAACTCATATATATATTATTTTATAAATATTTAAAATTAATTACTTTTACCATTAATATACTATATTAATTTTCCCAAAATAAATAATTACAAGCATGTTGACATCAAGTGTCCAAATATCATTAAGAATAGGGTTTTAATTATTTATTTTGGACATACTAATTTAATATTGTGGTGGTAAAAATAATAATTTTAAATATTTATAAAGTAATATATTAGTAGAAATATAAATATCATTATGTAACAATGATGATATCAACGTCACGTAACTTAAGTTAACGGTAATATTAACACCTTTAACTATTGTCCTTAAATGCATCAGTTTTTAAAGTATATGGACCAAATTACACTACAAAATAAAGATATTAGAACTAAATTGAACAAAATATTATAGTACAGGGATCTCGTAGATACTTTAACCCATTATTATGTTACTTTTAAATTGAAAGTCATAAATTCGAGTCTTACCCAATCAAGCAGGTTGGCATATAAATAATTAATTGCACAAGTCTATTTTTGTCATTAATTGTCATGGAAGACTTGTTCCTAAGTCTTATCTTGTCATCTCAACTTAGTTGAGAAATTAATTTTCATGGAAGACTTGTCCCCAAGTCTTATCTTGTCATCTCAACTTGGTTGAGAAATTAACTGAAATAATTAATTGCACTTGTCATCTCAACTTGGTTGAAAAATTAATATCTTGTCATCTTAACTTGGTTGAGAATTAATGTTTTTGTCTTTGATACATCTTAAGTAGGAATGACAATGGATCGGATTGGATCGGGTGCGGGGATATATCCTCCATCCTTACACCCGCATTCTCAACCCACTCCTCACACTTGCACCCGTGCGAGTAATGAAATTTCTATCCCATAGAGTACGGGTAAAATTGTCATCCTTATATTCTTAAGTGATGCTCCCCTACAATAATGATATACTTATAAACTTGCAGGTGAAGACTTTGTAGGTCTTTCTTACCCCTTGACGATATAAATTAAATTAGTTATATCCAAAATTTTAGTCATTTAAGTGGATTAGTATTATATGATGTCTATCGTGATTGGAAATAACACAAGACCGTCACAAATGACGCGTGTACTACTTTTTAACACAAATATAATAATAGTTTATTATGAATCTCTCTCTATATATGTGTGTGTAAAGTATTACATTATTCTTAAAAAGTATTATAAGTCTCATGTGAAATAATCTTACACAAGACGAGTTGTTAATTAAAATGAATAATATAAAACTTTTAAAGTTTAAACTAAAGTTTTGCTTGTTAACTTGTTAAGATTATTTTTTGATTTGGAAGTAAACATCTAATATCATTGAATTGTATGTGTCCTACCATGTGCATAACCAAAGTGCTTATGATCGTATACATTAATAGCCATACATATATTTCCTCGGTCTAAAAGCTGCTATTTTCCACTACGCCTTTTGAAATACTAGTAATATATATATATATATATATATATATATATATATATATATATGCATAACTACACCAAAAAAATACTAATAACAAATAACTTGAAGTAAGATTTACATGTTTTAACACAATAATAATAATAATAATAATAATAATAATAATAATAATAATAATAATAATAATAATAATAATAATAATAATGAAAAAATTTGTGTGAGACTGTCTCGTAGATCTTACCATGAGATGGGTAAGATCAACATAATTTGGGTCATAGTTAATACAAGTGTGACTCTAATAACAACAACAACAATAACAACAACAACAACTCTAGATGTTTTCGTTAGATATGAATGAATTTTCCTTTGTTAGTTTAAAAAAATTCAAAATATTCAATAGTTACATATGTGCCTTCATAAATAAAGAATTATATATAGTTTATAAAAACGAATAAACAATTTAAAACCAAATAAGCTTATAGACGATCGATCACATTGTTATTATAATAAATAATAAATTAATTACTAATAAAAATTATTAAACACAACTTACAAATAAGAGTAGAGCATGAAACTTAAATATTGGAAACAATAAATCAAAACACTTTAAAACGTGATAAATGATATTCATAAAAAAAAATATGAAACATGGTTAATTGGATAAAATAATTTGAATATAAAACACATTATAAATCACACATATTCTCTATTCATATCATATTTATAAATACTTTTTCTAACATACAGTTAGATCAATTTCAAGTTTTCTTTTTCAAATTAATTTAAATACAATGACGTATAATAGAACTTCTAAATTACATTGTCTAAACTACATTGACCAAATAATTCACAGTGATGGGCACTGTTTATATAGTAATCGGCCAACAGTCATCTTCAATTTCAGCCACTTGAATAGGGATGTAAATACACATTCCATGATCAATTAAGGCTGTGATTGAAAAGCAGGAAAATGACTTCTGGAAAATGTTTTCTAGAAAATGAGTCATTTTCCAGAAAATAAGTTCATTTCTAGTGTTTAGATATAGTTTGGAAAACTATCTTTGTGTGTTTGGTTCATTTTTTGGAAAATGGCTGGGTAGAATTATATAATTTTATTATTTTATTTAAAATATTAAAATATTTATAATAATATTAAAATTAATATTTTAATTAAAAAAAAAAAACAACCCACCCACCCCCTGGTTTCCGCGGAAACCAGATTACTTTGGTTTTCGCCGGAAACGTTGGTCATTGTGTAAGAATAAAACGGCGGAAAATGACTTCCGCCAAATTTGGGCGGAAGTCATTTTCTGCCAAAATGGATTTCTTTTCCCCAGTCAACGGAAATTATTTTCCGTTGACTGGGTTTTCAATGGTTGCCAAACACCCGAAGCCCGAAAAATGATTGGAAATCATTTTTCGGGCTTCCAAACACACCTTAAGTGGAACGCTTTAACTAATCTAATCCTGAAAAATAGGCTAATAACCTTTCTGCCTTGAATGTTTTCCCAACACTAACAAAGTCAATTCCATTAGCCAACTATCAAGTATCAACCTAACTTAAATATTTCTATTTTTGGATGACGATCGAGCTAGAAATACATGCAACCACTACATAAAAATATGCATTGAGTAAACATCGCTCCGGTATAATATCCCTCAGACCACATGGATGAGGTAAATCATACTAGAAAGGCCTTGTGTGACATATTCGATTTGATAGAGTATTGACAATAATTGAACTCAACTTTTAATTATTGATATGAAATAAGCAAAAGGCAATACATAAGCTTTAGATTGTCACCAATACATAAGCTTTAGATGTTGACAATCACTATTTCTTTTAATATAATGAAAATATATGTACATCTTACAGTAATAATCATTTTACAATTTCCAAACTTACCATAAAAGTAAAATTTACTCTTTACAAATTATGGAGTACATGTTATGACTTATAATTAAATGCTTTTTTTTTTTTTAAAGCTGATCGTAACAAAATTAAATTAGAAGAAAAGAATCTTAAAAATTTCATTGCTAATGTATCAATAGTTTTAGATAAGTCGTTATATGGTGGACCATGGTCACAAAACGCCGCCGTTTCATTAGGTTAGAGAAACGGATGTCATAACTCATAAGTATTAATAGAGCTCCATAAATGATATTACAGTTTATCTCAAAAGATACTGCTTCACATTTGTTTTTATATTATCAAATGAAACTGTAGTTATATTGAAATGAAACTGTAGTTGTGTTGAAAGAAAATTGCAATGTATATAAAATGAAACTGAATAACAGTCTCGCATTTTTGAGTGTATATTGTCCAATGAAACTGTAGTTATATCGAAATGATATTGTGGTTGTGTTGAAAGGAAACTGAATAATAGTTTCACATATTTGAGTGTATAATGTCGAATGAAATTGCAGTTATATCGAAAAGGAACTGCAGTTGTGTTGAAAGAGAACTGCAGTGTATATAAATTGAAAGTTAACGGCGCGGAACGAAGACTGTGATGCATAGTCTACAATCTATTGTGGATCGCGGTCCAAAGTAAAATTTGTGGTTTTAGACGGTAACCACCATGAGATGACATGACTTAACTAGCCCATATGGTTTGAATTATTAGAAGATTCCATATTGATGATGACATCTGCAAAATAGCTACTATCACTTAACTATTCCAGAAATTTTTCTCAAACCAATCAGGGATAGCACTTGAGATGCTGGCATTAGACATAAACAGGGCACCAACATTTCTTTGGGTACGAAGCCAATGAGGAAAATGAGGACCAATTTTGGTGGATTTCATTGCTATGTAAGAGAGTTGGAAAGGAGGAACCCAGGTGGAGCTTACATTCCAAACAAACAAATTACTAGATATGTCCAAAAATTGAAGCTTACTGAGTTTTGAAAAGTGGAATTCAGATAGGAAACCTACCAATGAAGTATTAGATATATATAACCGTTCAAGATTTGAAAGTTCACCAAGACTAGAGGGGACACTACCACTAAACTTATTGTTACTAATATCCAGGATTTGCAACATTGACAAATTTCCAAGTGACTCTATTATTGGACCACAGAAGGAGTTTGAAGACACAGAAAGGACTTGCAGATTCTTATTCTTGTACAACTGGTTTGGAAGTTTACCACTGAAATTGTTATAATCTAAGTGCAATTCTTTCAAACTATCTAATAGGCAATCAGAAAGAACTGCAATGGAGTCCGTCAATTTATTCAAGGAGAAATCAAGCACTTGTAATCTACACTACCAATGGTATTTGGAATTGAACCTGTAAAGCTATTATAACTTAAACTAAGAAATGTTAAAGAAGTCAAGTTTCTAAGAAAATTGGGAATTGAACCTGTAAAGCGATTATCACTTAAATCAAGAGAGGTTAAAGAAGTCAAGTTTCCAAGACAAATGGGAATTGAACCTGTAAATCTATTAACACTTAAGCTAAGATATATGCAAATATACACCACACAGTGTTAGCAAATACACCATTAGGGGCAGTGGAGTTATATGGTGCATTATTTTGGGTGTGTGGCGTGTTTTAGGGTGTTTTGTGTATTTTCATTGTGGTGCGTTTTCTAATATTGAGTGGTGCATTTTCTAATATTGAGTGGTGTGAATCGCACCGACCGCACGGAAAGGCACGATCACATTCGAACAGATTTATATATATATATATATATATATATATATATATACACACACACACACATCAAATGAGAATCAACTCTTAGGTGAGAACGTGAGAACCAACATGAATGCATAGAATTTACTATACGAATGCATAGAATCTAGTTCCGGGTAGATTGTGTGCATCGTGTATCTTAAAAATTAGATTGTGTGCATTTATGTCATAGGTTTTGTGCATTTATGTCATAGATTTTGTGCATTTATATAGTAATCCGCAGGTTCTCATCTAATGAGTGCGTGGTTCTCACTTGAACGAAAGCCTCCGTGTGTGTGTGTGTCTTTGATCAAATGAGAACACCTAAAACTATGAACCAATATCAACTTTACAATTAAAAAAATTGAACGGATGATAGCATTTTCGTCAAGTTTACTGTGTAGCTGTTAACATTGTAGATTTCGTTGTTGTTGTGGAGGACTAGAGAGTAACATGGTGATTGGTTAGAGACTAGAGAGTACTATTGCAATTTTATCAAACATTTATTTAATCTTTTTCATTGTTATTTACTTAATTTAAGAATTATTTTTTTTTCAACAATTTTTTTTTTAAATTTCTATTGGCAATAGAGAATTAACTAATAATTATGAACCT
>CM008345.1:8141364-8152407 GCA_002525835.2 Ipomoea batatas
TCAAAAGGGTTTGAACTTAGTAAAACTCTTCTATCCTACAACTATAAATAGGAGTTCTATTTTCTATGTAAACATCATAAGAAAATCATAGAAATAGCTTTGAGTCTTATTTAGAGATCATGATCATTAAAATAAAAGCCCTATGATCTTGAAAGTAAAAGCTCCTCCATGAAAATCATGTCTATAATGTTGATCAAAACCTCCAATTGAAGATCAAGCCATTTGAATTTAGAGGCCCTTTAGAAGAACAAATATCTAAGTTCTTATTTGCAGATCAAGCCACTTGAAATCTAGAGGCCCTTTGATGGAGTGTTCAAGACATCGATTGAAGAATTTGATGACTAGACAGAGATCTTGTACCCACACTATATTGATATTCTATGTAACTAGAAGTTTGGAGTTTAATATATAAAAACTCTCAATTTTCTTTGTTCAAAATTATTTGTTGACACAGAAAATTTTCTAAATATGATTATTTTTTAATATTAGTATATTTAAATAGATTTTGGATAATCTTGATATTATCTAATTTGTTAATTAGATAATATCAAAAGAGTTCGAACGAACTTATGATAAACGCCAAAAGTAGTTGGGTTTAGGGTCGGTTAGTTTAAGAACTTAAACGCATTGTTTTTACACCCATTTGTAATCAATTCATGCATAATAAGCTCGGATGTGATCATTTTTGCAAAATCCACTTTGTGTTATATTTCGAAGCCATTCTCGCAAGACAAAACAAGACCCGAGGCCGAAAGAAGGAATAAACGAATAAACGAAACAGGCACAAGAGGGTCCACGCATCTCCCACGCGTGAGGCTGGCGTGGAACAATTCCAGTGTGCACGCCAGGCCTCCACGCATGGAGCTGGCATGGACAGGACCATTAAGGGCAAAATCGGGAGTTGGCTTATGAAGACTATTTAAGTGAATCCTCAACATTTTGTAGGGGATCCCAATTCTAGTTTAGATCTGATTTTCTTTTCTTTCCCCCTTAGGGGAATTTCCCCAAAATCCTTAGTTCTAGATTTCTTTAGTTTAGGGAATAGATCTAGCTAGATTGGAGGAATTGAAGAGGAAGATGTAATAGAGTTCTTGCAATAGATTGGTATCACTACTCTACTTTTCCTTTCTTTAATTTCATTTAAATTTCCATTTGATTTCATTGTTCTTATCTTTTGCTTTGATTTTATGATTTAGATGATGACTAGATAGTTTAGTTTAGGGTATTGGATGCCCCAACCTAGCTATTATGATTGATTTGTTGAAATTCTTCCATTGATTGTAGAAATGATGAATTAGGGTTCTAAGTCTTGTGTGGTTGATGCTTGTCTTGATTTGCTTCTATTTCCGGTCGGGATAGATAGTAGAGTTAGGAGAAGTGTGGATTACGCATCAGAGGATCCACATGAGTCCTAATCGATCACATCCCCACCCTTAGTCCGAAAGGATGAGGTCCGGGAGGAGTGGTAGACCAAGTGTTCGATAGAATGCCCCATCCGAATGAGGAATTAGGAATCCGGGATGTGACGCCACCCGGTGATGGTGCCGTGAGCTCCCTTGATTGAGCCTGAGTCACATTATCTAGAGTACCCGTAGTAGGATCAACCGCAAGAACTAGTTAAGGCATCCAGCCTCCCATTTCTTTTCATTGTTTTCCTTAGTCTATCCTTGCTTACCTTTTTCCTTATGATTCTTTTGTTTTCTAGTGATTCTTGTAACTCTTGTCTCTTAACATCCTAAATGCCAACACATAATTCGATACCAATTTTTCACCCTTGAGAACACGACACTCGGGGAACTTCTTCCTCATTTTACCACCTATCACTTTCATCCACACAACCACTAAATAAAAATCATCAAAATGGCATTGTTGCCATGGATAACAAACGGTATTTGATTCGTGTTTTGATATTTAGGAAGTTGTTTGTTAAGAGTCCTTGAATTGCTTTACTTTGTTTGTTCTCTTTCTTATTTGTGTTGATTGAGTTGGAGAAGTGAGTTTAATTGTCTTGTATACCTTGTGCTCACTTACGGTATTGTAGCCGGGAAATCCACCCAGAATGTTCAATGCTAGACAAACGGTCGGAGCACGCCGGTGATTGTATATCCCGAAGTATCTTTCAACGCTATCATCGGCGGGACTAACGTCTTCTGCGGTGTCCGCTCCGGTGGTTTCACGCTCCTATGCTGGAACCCTAATTTCTGCCTCAAAAGGCTCTACCTCAACTACACAACCCCACTATCCAGCCTCACAATCGGCGATACCCAAATTTGCTGGCTAACAAACAGGTTGACCCACAACGCCCTGTGCTGGCGTGACGGTTCGATTTGGAACCCACAAAATGGGTCATCGAAATTCTAGTCAATTTCATTTAGGTCAGGATTTACTTGCGACGTCCTGAAATCCTCAAATAGGGTTGCATGCTGGGGAGCGACACCAATCGCCTCAGACCTAGAAACACAGTTCTAAAACGAATCAATGGTAGACGCTAATGCCGATAGAAGCTTTGCTAGCGAGATAAACACCATTGGCTTTGTAATCTGCAAAGGAAACAACGAAAATGGCGAATTAGAAGTGCCATTCAATTCAGCTTACGATTACAATAGATTAGCATTACGGTTAAACCACAGCTGCGCAATCCGGAGAGCGAATCAGACAGTCATGTGTTTAGGACAAAACAGTGAGTTTTCGAGTAGCTTAGTGGGTGGCGTCCCCTTTGAATCCAATATGGTGTTGCATATATTTCCAAGAAACACCACCTCCCCGTCCATATTTCAACCATGTTAATCCCTACGAAAGACCACGTTGTGGTGAACTTCCATCGGACAAAATGATCATACAAGTGGCTAAGGAAGATACGGCCAAGCTAAGGGCCGAAATCAAGAGTGAAATGAAAGATTATCTTGCTACCCTCCAGGAGGAAGGACTTACATTGGACGAGATTGAAATGAAAATGCTAGCTATGATAGAGGAGTTCATTAAGAGAATTTCATCCTGCCATGTTTACCCCACTATGGATGACTTCCCGATGCTTGAAACCGAACCAAAGGGAGAATGTGGAACTACGATAAGAAACGAGTGTGAAGAGGTGAGTGTAAAAGAAAGATGAGTGGAGAGTGAGACTCCAGTGCTTGAAGAGATTTCGACTCTTGAGTTGAATGATCAAAATGAGTATGAAAATGAGAGTGAGGATGACGAAGACATTGAGGTCGTATGGGAAGATGAAGAGCCGAAGCGAGGAAAACTTTTTAATCCTTCTTACAATGTTAATCTTAATAATCTTCGTGCTCAAAATTGTGGAAACTACTTGCGATTCTTGAGAGGAGGACTCCTTGTTAGAGGATGATTCCATTGTTATTTGTAGTGAGGATTTGATGCGTAAGGAGGATAATGTGTCATTCTATTCATGCGACAATGGGTTGAGGAGTGTGTGAATATCGATTGGGAGGATGAGGAAACACTTGAAATTGAAAAGAAAGATGATATGCTTACTAAGAAGGTTTTCACTTTTGACACCTTAATGGAGGGAGAATTGAAAACCTTGGGTGGAGTAGAAGAGGGGTACGGCAAAACGGTTGTTCAAAAGTACGTTAGCAACGAGGAAACTGTGACACCCCAACTTTTCACAAGCTGAGATAGCTAAAACTTTAAACATAAAAGCTGCATATCTCAACAACTACTCAAACTATAGCGGAAGCGATTTAAATCTTATAGGGTATCATGCCACATCTAGGTAAAAACACAGCCTAGATGCACAAGCTATTCAAAACCAAAACATAAATCCTCAAAACATCATAGTAAAAATCTAGTCAAAGTACATAATCCAAGACATAGGCACACAGGCCCGAAAGGAGTCCAAAACATAATCTAGTCTAAGGAAAGCATCATAACAATATAGCTCTAGCGCGCTCACGGCTTAGACTACTCCATACCTGGAAAACATGTAGGAAACCATTAGCAAAAGAATGCTAAGCAACCACCACTCACACTCGTGAGAACATACATATATAATAAGCTTGTAAATAGGTTTACACACACGTATAGAATATACACGCCAACGAACTGTTCTTTAGTTAAAACGGAGACTCAACAACAACACGCTGAATAAGCCATAAACCAAGGACTCTCCAAGTAAAACCAATATCCAATATGAATGCACAAGGCAACAAGTCTATAACGAAATACCAACTGAAACATAACCTCAACAGATTACTCACAAAGAAACCACCAAACCGCAATATATCAAGGAATAACGGATAACAACCGAGATACAACCCAACTAAAGAACCATAAGGAACCAAACAAACATCATACCAAAGATAAGCACCAAACCTTACCTTCCAACCACAATACTATCCCTCATACTAACTACTAAACCCAAGTTAGTACACAGAGGCAATAAGCCCAACCACAGAGGCAAATGATGCTCACAGTTAGTTCCACAGAGGCAATAAGCCCAACCACAGAGACAAATGATACCCATTACCACAGAGGCGAAAGCCCAACTACAGAGGCAAATTGTAATAGTTTGAAAGATGGTAAGTAATCATCCACTCACATTCGTGAGAAATACAATAGTATAGCATAGCTTTGTAAATAGGTTTTACACACGCATATAAATATATGCCAACGAAACTATCCTTTGTTTCAAAACCAGATGACTCAACAATAGTAGGCTGAATAAATCACAAACCAAGGACACCTCGATGAATTCAATATCAAAGAATGAATCCACAATACAACAGTTCCATAATATGATACTCAACCAAAGCACAAGCTCAACTGAACAACACAAGCGAAACCAATCAATCAACAACCTCACATCACTCCCTTAGCGTGACCCAAACCAAGAGACAAAGTATAACCTCCAAACCAAACCTCCCAACCGTAACATAAATAAGATACCACAAAGGCATATAATGCCCAATCACAGAGGTGTAAAAGCCCAATCACAGAGACATAAAAGCCCAATCACAGAGGCATACAAGCCCAATCACAGAGGCACATGGTGCGCAATCACAGAGGCATATAAGCCCAATTACATAGGCATACGATGCCTAATCACAGAGGCATACAATGCCCAATTAACTCTTTCCCATACTAATAGATACATGTAGAGTCGTAACTCTAATAACCACTTTCTAAAGGGTGTACAAGACTCAAGAAGCTAAAGAATTACTCACAAGAGTTCAAGATCTCAACATATCAAACTCAGGTTCATCTCCAAAGGAATTACTCATACCAAGGAATACTCAGATTCAGAACATGAATAACAGGACCTCATGCTTAGAACATTAACCAAAGAATCAACCAACAATACTCAATCAATAATCCAAGATAAATGACCAACAACCATGAATCAATACTCAATAATCAGGGTAGTATACTCAACAACATATTCAGAATATACTTTAGAATCAAAGGTGAAACAACAGAGTCACTAAACCACAAAACAACCACTGGAACAGAGAAGGAAAATAACCTGGCGAAACACACCAAACCGTCGATCCCTTCCGCACGAAAGGGAGGAACACCCCCACGGAACAGAACATTCCCCCACACCCTACTGCCACTACACTTACGAAGAACCTCAATGGGACACATTATACCGCTGAGATGCACCGCAAGAGCAATACCAATGCACATATCCCAGACTTAGAACATAATATACGATAGCTCATTCTAAGTACCAAAAATATGATCAGATTACATATTTCAGAAGCCAAATAACACATGGAATCCATCAAAACAATACTCAAACATACCAAGGTTCAAGAATAGCTAACACAATCCAAAGATCTACAAGATAGGCTCAGTAATCCAACAAATCACAAGCTATAACCAAGAAATAATCCACAGAATTCCACAATACACCAAATCACACATATATGAGAGTGAAAGTAGGTTTAGTGAGACATGGAGGGTTACCTCTATGCTAGTTTCTCCAAAACACAATCTCCTAGCTCAATCCACCAAACCACCAGCATCACCATGATCATCTTGACCCAAGAACACCCCAAGGAAAACCATAAGAAACTTATAAAGACTAAGGAAATGTAGAATAAAATGCAATCTAAACATGATCTAACACTTACCCAAGCTTAGTAATCCCTAAAAGAGTAGTCTTGCTTTGAATCCTTGCTAGGATGAAAAGATGATTTGTGTAGGGTTTTAGGGATGAAGAAAGTGGTGTGAATAGTATGTAGGAGAAGGGAAAAGACTAGAATAATTAATTAATATAAAGCTTTTATATGAATCCCACAAAAACTATACATACATAATGTATGTAGTATTAGGGTAATTAAATGAGATATGGGCCCTTATAATAAAAATGGGCTAAGCCTTATCCAAGAATTAGTTAAATATCATAAGGCTTGAATCATTAAAGAATTGAGCCAATTTAAATGTACAATATATTATAAGGGATGAAAGACTCCAATTGATATCCTTAACAAAATTAAATTAGAAATTGGGTCCACTTAGAGATTAAATAGGCTAGTCAATGAAATAAATATTTATTTAAAACAATCGAACCCAATTAATTAAATTAATTCGACGAAAGAAGGAATTACCAGAGTTCAAGGCATGATTTAAATCCGGGGTATCACATGCACACAAAATTTTACATAAAACTTATTCATGTTTTTATTATGTAGATTCATTTGATTAATTTAGTAACTCATCATATTCTCTTGTACCTGAAAAATTAACAAGTTTTTGGCCTGTAATTTCTTTTCATTTGAAATGCCTACAAAAAAAACAAAAAATATATTTGCACTTTTTTTGAATTCGTAAATGTGTACCTGAAGTAGTTGAAGGATTATCATGATCACTTTCTTCATTCGGATTTTGAATAAGATCAGAGTCCCACATCTTCTCCAATCCATCTTTGTTAAAAATTTTAAAATCAAACTGCATACCTCCAACATATGTATAGAATACAACTTCACCAATGTCAAGATCATTGTCTTTGTAAAATGTCTCCCAACCGTCGCTAAAAAATGTGCCATCTCTCTCTGTACGTATGTGAACCCTCCATTGGTGACCTGGTCGCCTCAAGGTTGCAATCTCACCTAACCACTTTCACAAGTGCTTGACAAACATCGCTGGAATTAGCTTCAAAATGGCAAAAACAATGAAAAAGTTACTACTAATTAAATAAGTTTGTTGTTTGGATATTTCTTTTTTCTATTTTTTTGTTTGATGTCATGATAAAATGTTATAATGACATAAAGTGAATAATTATACATTACAAATAAATATCAAACCAAAATTAACCAAATAGAAATGATATAGCATGCAATCCAACAATAACAGTATCTCGTAAAATAAATAACAACAATATAAATACGATAGATGTATAAAGAACCAATCCTAGGCCACAACTCAAACTTTTCTACAACAGGTTCTCTAGTCTTGACCATCACTAAATCTTCAACTCAAAACCACATATGTCAACACCACATTCTCAAACATTAACCCTAACCTCTAAAAACTAAGTGAAAACTTTACAAAGTTTCTCTAGTACGTACACGATGACCACCATAAGATCTACAAACAAAAATCCACCTATCTTGACAAAGTTTCTCTAGTTCGTACACGATGACCACCATTAAGATCTACAAACAAAAATCCACCTATTCAAACATAACGTACTCCAACTTGAACCCTACTATTTATCATAATAGATATAACCCTTAACTGCCAAAATCAAATGAAAACTCAATAAAAATTCTTTATGACAGTAGTTATTTTTTATGAAAAAGAAAAAAGAAATTAAAGAAGAATGTTGTGAATCATTCATATATAATTACCTTTTTCTCCTTGTCGTCATTCCCTATAGTTTGAGAGATATGAAAATCATGAACTTCAAAACTACCATAAGCTTGTTTGATCTTTCTGCTGCTTGAAGATAGGCTTTCCCCTTGATCCTTAGTTAGGTTTTCCATTTTCTCCCTCTTATGCGCTATGATAAACCACAATAAAAAAAAATAAAGTGCTTGTAGGATTCTTAATTTAGGTATGTGTAGATATATAGCGGCGGAACAAAGGCATGTGGCGGCGGCCCAAGCTCATTCAAAATTATTAGTTTAAAAAGTGTTTAGGGTTTAGGGTATTTATGGCTAAAAGAGATAGGCCTAAAAGAGATTTTTGATATTTACGGGTAAAATAGAAATTTTTTAAAGATTCAGAATCGGAAGAAAAACAAATAAAGTTGACAATTAAAAGCAAAATTGCTACTAAAATTTAGTGACTAAAATGCGAAACAAACCCCCAAAATTGCTACTAAAATTTAGGGCAAAATTTTTTTTTTGGGAAATTAAGACAAATAATAACTAGCGAATTACAAAGTACGAATTACAAACTCTTCTTCTACGCCCTTCATCTTCCTTCTCCCAACCAAAGCATAGCAACAACTTCACCATTTCAACTCAAAAACACAAAAAATAACCCACATAAATTCATCATTTCAATAACTTATACTAGAGGATAGAATGGGGGAAAGGAAGAAGAAAGTTACCAAGTCTTGGGCTTAGGGTTTGGAGGAAAGAAGCTCAAATCAAGAAGAAAAATTTAGAGAGAGAGAGAGAGAGAGAGAGACTTACGTGAGAGAATGAGAGGAATCGTGGGCTGAAAATTGAGAAGGAAAATGGGGATCTGAAGACACGAGTATGCTATTTATATAGGTAGGGTACGTTTTTTAGGGAAAATTGTAATTATTAAATTTTAGGGTAAAAAATACGGGTTAGAGATTTGTGCTCATGATAAATTATTGGAATTAGGAATATAAAATATGTTTGGGCTCAAACTTTAATTTGATAGTTATAAAAATGATGTTAGCTGGTTGTTATGTCATGGACCTAGGACATGTTCACAATTTTAGAACTCTATGTTCACAATTATAGAACTTTGTGTTCAAAATTTTAGAACTCTATATTCACAATTACACAACTCTGTATTCATAATTACATAACTATATATTCACAATTACATAACTCTATATTCACAATTTAATAACTCTATATTCACAATTTTATAACTCTATATTCAATAGTATAACACAATTTTTGAATCTATATAACAAAATCGTGAATATAGAGTTCAAAAATTGTGAATATTGAGTAATGTAATTTTGTATATTGATATCTAAAATTGTGAATATAGAATTCTAAAATTGTGAATATGGACCCGGGTCCACCTTGCAACTTGGACCTGGGTCCATAGCCTAATTTGCCGATATTAGCAGGCTCCCCTCTCAGATAGATTTTAAAAAGAAAATTTTAAGATCATAAAATAGTTTATTTAAAGCCTAAAACAAAATAATTGATTTTAATAGCATTTAAGCTAAAAATATTTATAATTCAAAATTAAATTTTACTTTTGTAAGTATTTGTATTAAAATAATATCATTTATTTGTAATAAAGTAAATTCTAGCAATGTTGCCCCTGATTATTGTGATTTTCCAAAATTGGTCCTCATCTTTTGATTCGGACGAAAAAGATACTTGACTTTCAGATTTACTCTAGCATTGGCCCTTCAGTTAACCTTCAGTTTGTTAGGCGTTAGTGTAAGGGCCAAAATAGTCATTTCAAGGCTTGAATATAGTCATTTGTAAGGGCAGATAACTTTTCAAGCCTTCAGAATTTTCAGCCTCTTTGTTTCCGCCCATGCCCTCGGCGACTTTTCATCCACGCTGGTCATCGTGTATGGCGCCTCTACAACCACCTACGGTATTGTAGCCGGGAAATCCACCCAGAATGTTCAATGCTAGACAAACGGTCGGAGCACGCCGGTGACCGTATATCCCGAAGTATCTTTCAACGCTATCATCGGCGGGACTAAAGTCTTCTGCGGTGTCCGCTCCGGTGGTTTCACGCTCCTATGCTGGAACCCTAATTTCTGCCTCAAAAGGCTCTACCTCAACTACACAACCCCACTTTCCAGCCTCACAATCGGCGATACCCAAATTTGCTGGCTAACAAACAGGTCGACCCACAACGCCCTGTGTTGGCGTGACGGTTCGATTTGGAACCCACAAAATGGGTCATCGAAATTCTATTCAATTTCATTTAGGTCAGGATTTACTTGCGACGTCCTGAAATCCTCAAACAGGGTTGCATGCTAGGGAGTGACACCAATCGCCTCAGACCTAGAAACACAGTTCTAAAACGAATCAATGGTAGACGTTAATGCCGATAGAAGCTTTGCTAGCGAGATAAACACCACTGGCTTTGTAATCTGCAAAGGAAACAACGAAAACGGCGAATTAGAAGTGCCATTCAATTCAGCTTACGATTACAATAGATTAGCATTAGGGTTAAACCATAGTTGCGCAATCCGAAGAGCGAATCAGACAGTCATGTGTTTAGGAAAAAACAGTGAGTTTTCGAGTAGCTTAGTGGGTGGCGTCCCCTTTGAATCCATTGTTTATGGGTCGGATTTCACCTGTGGATTGAGGACAAACAAATTTTTAGTGGTTTGTTTGGGCCCCGGTTAGACGGATAATTCATATCCTCAAGCGGCCGAGCTTCTTCTCCCAAAGATTCTTCCGACACCGTGTGTTAATAGTGATTACGATGAATGCAGCGTCCCGAAGAATGCAAGCTAATGAAATGACTATTTTAGCCCTTACAGTAACGCGTAACAAACTGAAGGTTAGCGGGAGGACCAATACTGGAACAAATCTAAAAGTCAAGTGCCTTTTTCGTCCAAATTAAAAGACGATGACTAATTTTGAAAAATCACAATAGTCGGAGGACCATTGCTGGAATTAACTTTGTAATATTTTGCGGAGTATTACAGTTATTGCTTTATTATAATGATAGATTAAGAGTATAAAGTAAGTATAGTATACTTTTATCTGTCCATTTAAAATGATTGTGCATTCAAATTTGTTTGTTTGTTTGGGTAGATTAAGAAATGTGTGAGAGGTCCTGGATTTGAGTTTAAGGACGGTATTGACTTTTTGAGCTTCAGTGTTAAGAAAGTAGTTTTGTAATGACAGAGTGAGTAGTACTAAAAATAAAATGCATGAGACTATG
>CM008345.1:8171956-8181958 GCA_002525835.2 Ipomoea batatas
AAAACTAAAAGCAAAAAAAAAAAAAAAAGCAAAAAACAAAAAAACAAACAAACAAATTAAAAAGGTTTTTCTGTTAAACCACACAAAGTACAAATAATATTTTTTTGTTAGACTACCAGTGTTGTCAAAAGTTGGCTCTAAGCCCATATACCATACTCAAACAAATCTCCGTTATCTCTGTTTGCACCAAATCAACCCAATTAAGGGGCAAAGTGCTGATGACTATATCGGTTTTTCATACGAAAGAGGATTTTGAACTCCCGACGACATTTTTTAATGGATGAAAGTGTACGGCCACTCACGCCAACCAAGCTGGTTAAAGTACAAATAATATTCATTAATGGCAACAGCAAACTGGTGAAAATAAAACTAACCTTTCATTTAAACTTTGGGTTGAGCTGAGGCTTCTAGCTTTTTCTTTCTTCTACATCTACTCATTCTCCAGCCTGCAAGATTAGGGTTCGATCATCTTCTGTTGCATGCTTCTGGCTAGGGTTTAGGAAGCCATGAAAGCTTGTGATTTTTCATGGCTGATGGGGAGGAATGGAAGAGAAGTGCAGGACTCCATCCTAAAATGGACAAGTTGAGGAAATTATTGTTTCCATATTATTATTAATTATTTCCTTTTGCTCATCTTGTAGTGATGATATGATATGATCTTCATGTTCTCTATTTATAACACTTAGGAATTATATTGTAGTTGGTAGTCCACACCTAACCACGAGATCCTTGACCAGACCACCGTGGGTCCAAGTTCGTACATATGTTATCATTCATTTTATGATACAGGTCGCCATATTTCAACATCATAGCATTTTTAAATACCAAATATCATTTCAACGTTTTTTTCTCTCTATTCATAGGATAATATTAAATTTTTACAATGTTTTTCTTTAAAAAAGTTAATCATTTCACTAATATATAACTACTAGGTCTTGTGGTCAAGCGGCATTCGGTATACACTCCCATGTGGAAGGGGGTTGAGAAAGTAGCTATGAAAGAATATATAAAAGGCAATGATGATAAAATGTGAAATTCCATTGCTCCTGGCCCTACACTCTGGCTTGACAGAAAGTGTCCACAAGGAATCTACCGCAATAGGAATAGATCGAAATGTGGTGATGTAATAAGATGGAGTATTAATTAACTTGTACATTGCGATTTCTCTCTTATACACTCACAAATTATTTTTATTTTTTCCTTTGTTTTTTTTTTTTACCTCCAAGTTGTTAATAACATCTTAAATAATATTGTTAAATATAATAATATGTACACTATGCTTCTTTCTTGCACACTTTCAAATCCTTTTTAATTTTTACATTTATGATCTCTTTATACATAATATATTGATATTTTTATTTATCCTTTTTTCTTTATACTTTTGTATATTTTTCTTCTCATAATAGTTATAAAATCTTGATTATATAATTTACCATCATTTTTATTCATTCAGTTTTTTTTACCATAGATTATACGTGTGTGTAACTAGATAAATTATCCAAAGTAATTAACTTTGTTTTGTAAATAATATTTTTTCTCTTTTCTAATAATAATCCACTTCAATTAAGTAGGGATATCAATCTTAGCTCGAAATTAATGGGTTGGCTTGATAAGGCCGAAAAATTATATAGGATTAGGGTCAAGAAATTTTAGCCCAATAAGCCTGATCGCCCAAGCAGTGGACTACCCCAATAGTTCGAGCAACTTAAGACTATTCTTTGTTAGTTTCACAAGTTATGTCGAACAAAATATACAAGAATTTATATGTAAGTTCATATTTAGTATTTTTTTAATTAAATATGTAAATAAAATTTTAAAATAAATAATAGAAAAATTTATCATAATTATTATATTATAAATATATCAATTATATTTAATTAGAATTTGAAAATGGAGGTTTAGATTGATTGCATGATGTTTAATTTAAGTTTATATTTACTAGTGTATATGTTTTTTTTTGGTAAATTCACGGGGTCTAGGCCAAGAAGAATCGTCACTTGTGAGAATTAAACCCGGGTTCTTTCAGAATTCTTCCCCACAAAGAGAGCTCATTTGCCACTTGAGCTACCCCATTGGGTTATTATTAGTGTATATGTGCTAGTTTATTAAAATTAAAAGTTTAGAATGTTAATTTGATAATGTTCAAAGTTTTAACTAAGCCTCCTGATAAGGCCAACGGCGTGAGGTTTTGGCGGAAATTTTACTGTGGATCGCGGTACACAATGCATGGTAGTCCATGCATCAAAACGGCGTCGTTTTGACTAATGAAAAGAAACGGCTCCGTCCGCGCCGCTAGGAGTAAAGTAGCTCTATATTAGTGTAACATATTCACTTTCATTTTATATACACTGTAGTTTTTTTTTCAACACAATTACAGTTTCTTTTCGATATAACTACAAGTTTCATTCCACATTATACACTCAAATATGTGAAACTATTATTCAGTTTCATTTTATATATACTGGAGTTTCCTTTCAACACAACTACAGTATCATTTCGATATAACTACAGTTTCATTAGACAATATACACTCAACTATGTGAAACTGTTATTCAATTTCATTTTATATACGTACACTGCCGTTTCCTTTCAACACAACTACAGTTTCATTTTGATATGATATAACTACAATTTCATTTGATAATATAAAAACAAATGTGAGGCGTATCATTTGAGATGAGTTGTAGTTTCATTTACGGAGCTCCGTTAAGATGTGACGGCAACCGTTTCTTCATTTAAAGAAACAGTGCCGTTTTTGGACCATGATCCATAATATAACAACTGAGGTTTTGAAGAGGGCCAAGAATTTAAACTCGACTAAAAATATATCTATAAACTTGAATTGATAAACCCAACAAGACTAGCTTGAAATTGAATGAGTTAACCCGAATGATATCTCTACAATTAAGTTCACCAATCGTTTCAATCACTGGAATGGGTATACATAGAAGGGTGTCATCCCTGATTCCTTCTTTTCTTTGTAATTACTCGTTATCTTGATGACCCAAAAGAGTAGTGGCTGGGGTGATGAGTTTGGTGGCAATAGAAATTAGGTTGGTGGTGATGGTATTTTTTCTTGGCAATTATGAGATTTGTCTGGGGACTGGGGGTTGGTCGTCGCGGACAAGGGTGGTGGTTGGAGGCATGGAAGATGGGAGATAGCATTGATAGAGAATGGAAAATGGTATTGAGGTGTCCCGCGGAGCTAGTTCAATTGGTTTAATTAATAGATCATTTTAAAATTTTGCTCTAACGATTGTGTGGAGATTCGAATTTTACTGAGAATCTGAGGATCATTGGGAGACCTTGACCGATTACAAGGAGTGAGAACTTGAAACAACAAATGATTCAGAGTTCTTGAACAAAAGTGAGTAATGGAAGATAGCTAGTGGCCTAGTGTTGATAATGGATGAAGCTGTAGGTGGAAGGTTACAGGTTTGGTTACATGACATCAAATATATATGGTAGATGGCGTTGGTTGTGAGAAGATCAACGGTGATGGATAGGGGTGACTATAGTTCGATTCGGAACTAGTCTCTTCATTTAATCCTAAACGATTTTATTAGGTACTCAACTTTACTTATTATGTCCAATTAAATTTTTAACTGTTAGAATCAAGGTCTAAATAGAAAAAAATCATTATAGTCGATGATTAAATTGGATAAAATCACTATAGTCGAAGATTAACTTAGATAAAATTACTATAGTCAAGCTAAGGACTAAATTGAGTATTACTACAAGTGAAATTATCAAGCTATCTCAATATATGATTCAATTGAGTAAAATCATTAAAATGGAGGATCTAAACGTTAAACTGAAATAGTATGAAAGGTTCGTATTATAGTTAAAGGTTCTAAAGCATCTAATTCGATTTGAGTCATCAACTGGTTCAAATCAAAATGTAATCATCACTAATGATGGGCTTGTATGTGATTATATTATTTGTTCAATGTATTTTGGGCTATTTGTACCAATTATCTTGATTTGGCTTTTTATTACATAACTTTCGACAATCTAAATGCTAAGGAGAAGTGGCATAAAAGACATTTCGTATAAGCAAATTCAAGAATTCAAAAGCTCAATTGCCATTTATCAAGTTCAAAGAGGCTACAATAGCATCTAGATTTACTTATCGCCCCGTTTGGTAAATAGTTGTTAGCTGATTTTGTTAGTTGATTGGGTTAGAAGATATAATTAATTGATAATATTAGCTGATTGTAGAAAAGTGTTTAGTAAATTAGCCGTTAGCTGATAACACGTTTAGTATAATTTATTTTCTCAAAACTAATTGAAAAGACTGCTTTGAGTAGCCTTTTGAAATTTATTATTTTGGAATCACAAAAAACTTATTAACCAAACTCTTATATTGATTTTTTAACCAAGTCAAACAACTAATAATGGTCAAATAAGCCAAAATTAGCTGATATGCCAATTATTTACCAAACAGGACCTATATCATTTCAACTCTCTTAGTTGAAAGTTCTCTACCATGAGTAGATAGAAGAAGAGTAATAGGAGTTGTCTGAGAAAGTCTGTTGATTAGTGATAATGGCTTTATGATTAAAGCATTGTTGTAATTGTACTGAAAGTGATTATAGGGGATTCTTTCTAGACATTAGGAGAAGAGTGGACTAGAAAGATTACATCACATTTGAATCATTATAAAATATCTTGTTTCAGTACAAGAAGTCTTGAGGAATGTGACCAAAGCTGTTGGACACATTTCTCAAGACTCTTTATTGACTTCAAGATATGTTCAGAAAGGTTGTTGAGCAACTTTTAGGGATAGACTGATGAATTTGACATAAAAGATATTGGGTGAAGTCTTATGGTCAATGTGTGCAACGTAAAAGAAATAGATGACAATTTTTGGACACATACCATCCCGTAGGGCGTCAACCGATATATTCAAAGTCATTCAATTTTTTAGCTCCTCAACTCTATAAATAGAGCCCCTCTACTTTAGAAGAAATGATAGATATTAGAGTAGGTTATGCATTCGGATCCCATTGAAAGCATTCTGCGCGTTTGAGATTGACAGGTGCTAGGAGATGGATTGTTAGGCAAAACCTTAGAGAGACAAGTCTAATATCCTGTCATCGGAACATGCTATTATGCAAGTTTAAGGAAATACAATTGCACTTTCGATACTAGTTATAGCTTTTGACATAGTATTAAGCGTTTGATCCCGAGATTGACCTATCAAGATTTATTGGAATCAATAATGTGTTGCAAGGTGTAGGATTTGTCGAATGACTTTTACCAAAGTATAGATCTACTGCATAAATATCTTCTATTATATAATCTTCTGGACAAAATTTGTTGGATAAAAACTCGAAATGAATAAACCAAGCCTTATTTTGGCCTTTACAATTTGTTCTATCAACAATGATAAATACAACATAAATTTGGGAACACTAAATTCTTTAACCTGCACATAATTAACATTATCATAATCTAAAGAAAATTATTCCATATAAATAGTCAATTTAATTAGTGGGAATTTATGAAATATAAAAAGATTAAAGATTAAAGATTGTTTTACAATTAGATATATAGTTAATAGATAAGTAAAATAGGATAGGAAGGGGTTTTTTTTGTTTTGTTTTGTTGTATAAACAAAATATTAAAAAAAATAAAAACAAAAACTACATAAAACAAGAGTGTGCCAAGCCGAGCACGATAACAATTAATAAGATGCGTATTCCTCGAGGATAAGTGTTCATTATATTCTAATTAAATGTCTGTTATCATAATGTTATTAAAATTCAATTTTGAAGTGCATATTTAACATTATACTTTATTCATTTAAAATTGTTTATTTACTTGAGGCAACCCTCAACCGAGTTGGTTAGATAGTTAGGTGGGTAATTATAAGATTTAATATATTGAAGTAAGACATAGTAAAGTAAATTACAAGACATTGAAGTAAGATTCTATTACATTAAAAAGTAATGGAGAAGTAGAGTTGAGATATACAAGGTAGTGACTTGTGAAGTAACTTATAAGAGTAAAGGATATATAAAAAGATTGTTGTGTCAAGTATTTTGATTAAATTTTTCTTTACTATATAGTAGAAGGTTTTCAGAAGCATATGTGTTAGTGGCCCTGTTTGGTAAATGACTGTTACCGGTAGCTATTAGCTAATTGGTTAGATCGTATAAATAGTTAATAAAATTAGCTGATTGTAGAAACGTGTTTGGTATAATTTCTTTTTTCAAAAAGCTAATTAAAAAAGTTGCTTTGAGCAACTTTTTGAATTTTAGCATTTTGGAGTTACAAAAAGTTGATTAAGCAAACACTTATATCGATTTTTTAAACAAGTCAAATAGCTAATAGTGGTCAAATAAGTCAAAATTGGATGATAGGCCAACTATTTTACCAAATAGGCCAATATCGATCCTCATTGGTTAGTACATTTTTTTATTTTAAAAATTGGTTAAGTATTTAGTAATTAAAATAAATTAATTTAATATTTATTATTTTAGCAGTGGAATTAAGTGCAATAGTTAGTGGTCTAGAATAAAACAACAAATAACTAAGATAAATGATTTTAATTTGAAGCACATAAAAAATAATTTTTAATCTTTATTTATTATGTAGGTTATCAAAATTGAGAGATATATTATAAATGGCATTCTAAATATTTAATGCATTAAAATATACTTTTAAATTTTTATATTGTCATTTTTTTTCTGTTTCCTTTAAACAAAAACATTTTTTAACATCTAAATTTTTAAAAGAAAAGAAAAAGAAAGAGATTAATACAAGGGGCAAACATATATATACATTTTAAAATTTTTATTTTTAAAGAAAAAAAAAGAGTATTAAAAATAATGATAAGGAATTATATATGATATCAAATATTCAAATGAATTCAAATACATCTATCTATCTATACTTACCTTATTGTAGTAAAGAATTTTTTTTTAAAGTATAGGCTTTTAAATTCATATTATTGATCAATAATTTATTATCACTATCTATTTAACCCCATTCAATAAATATGTATACGAATTTATTATTTTACATCTTTTATTAATTAAGTTAAGAAATACTTGCTAAGACCTTGTGGTCTAGTGGCACCAAGTTGTACTCCTATATGGGAGGTTACGGGTTTGAGCCTCAGTTCTATTACATTGCTATAGAGTCAGAACTACTCAATCATTCTCTTACGTTCTTTTTTATTTTGTCTCAAAAGATTGTTTATTTTTAATTTAACCACTATTAAATTTGGGGTGAATCTAATGTTTGAGTATCTCATGGATCATTATTCATAAGACGAGTCAGGTTAGTGTGAAAAATTTAATACCAATTAGAAATAAATTGTTTGTTACATATAAAAGAAAGTGTAATATTTTTTGAGAAAAAAATATAATACTATACTTTTAAATCAAAATGTAATATTAGGAGTTAGAGAGTTACTTATGAGGAAAAATTGTACTCCACAATACTTATAAAAAACTGATGCGTCTCGTCTCGTAGATTCTCATCCGTGAGACGGTCTCATAAGAGATTTTGCATTAAATGTTTACTCTTTTTTTTCTAATATATCTTTTATTTTTATTACTTTTTCTAGATGTGTCAAATCAACAATTTTTAAAAAAGAAAAAGTTTGACAAGACTATTAAAAATTATTTGTTGTTTTTAATATCTTATTAAACAAAAGTATCCCTTATAAAATGGAACAAATAGAATAATTTAATAAAGAAATAATATTTAATTAATAAATATAAAAATACGTGGCTAAGTTTGAGAAAAATGTTGATAAATTTTTAATTAATAACCATCTTTACTATACTACGCGAAGATGATAATGAGGACGATGACGATAACAACAATAGCAACAGCAACAGTTTGAATAATAGTGGAAAAAAACTAGACATATAAATTTATAATAAAAATAATTAATTTTTCATTGTAAATTTAAAATTTTTAAATTTTTGATTAAATGTAGCAGCAGTAGTAACACTACTACTACTACTACTACTCCTAATAATAATAATAATAATAATAATAATAATAATAATAATAATAATAATAATAATATTATTATTATTATTATTATTATTATTATTATTATTATTATTATTATTATTATTATTATAACTTTTTTCAAAATATATGTGTCACTTTCGTATTATTTGATCAAAATTTATTTTATTTTGTTTCATATTAAATTTATATATCTATTTTTAAATTTTATTTTAATTAATTACTTTAATTTATAATTTAATATTTTAATACTAATAATAGAGACTTTTCTTAAATAAATATTTCACTTTCTTATTCACTTATAAAAATGCAACTTTTAATTTATACTGTAAAGTGAAGTCATTTATATCAACATTATTTTATTTTAAGTAATTTATTTAGTTTATAATTTAGTAATTTAATATTTATTAATCAGTGGATCAATCAATAAGGAATGCATAAGGTTCTAAATTAAAGTTATTTATCACAATCATTTTTGTGTTATTTTAAATTTAACTCTAAAAGCATATATATCTAAGGGTCTAAAACAAATATATTTTGATATCATTTATATCATGCATGGACTTATGATCCACGAGAGGACTTAAAGAATTAGCATTTATTGGCTTATTGCTCCTTTGGTTGAGGAGTTTTTGGCCAAATGCTTAAATATCACAAAATTACAAAACAATAATGATGTTGATAAGGTGGCTAACACTACAATTACATGCTTGAACATATATAGTTATATACTATTGAGAAACATGAACCATGCATGTGTTTTCAACGGTACCAAACCTAACAACTACCGATCCATCATGGTCGGAATTCTCCAACCATCTTCATTGATAAAGGATAAATTTTGAGCAATTAATTTTAAAATTTTAAAAATATTTAAATATTAAAGAAAATGATTTTTCAAAAAAAAATATTATATTTACTGCAAGCCTTTTGTTTGGTTTCATTACAACAGAGCCCCACATCTTTGAAGTCATTGGAGAAGCCTCGGTTGAGATCTTGGCTATCCTCATTTGCCATTGGGCAGAAGGAGAGTAAAGTACCCTACTCTATTACTCTTATTAAATTAAATAAATTTGTAGCTACAACAAAAAAAAATACGGAGTAATACATATGCATTTCTTTAATTTAGAATTCGATGTTTACAGTACATTTATTCAAAAAAAAAATGATTAATTATCAAAAAAAAATTAAAAAAAAAAAAAAGAGATATAATTCTATTAGTTATATTGTCTTTAGCAGCTGTTCCATCTGGTTCACAGTGCTGTATGTTCTCAGACTGCAGTGCAAACACTCTGAACTTAGCAGAGCTTTTTACTGCAAGTCTTTTGTTTGGTTTCATTACAACAGAGCCCCACATCTTTGAAGCCATTGGAGAAGCCTCGGTTGAGCTCTTGGCTATCCTCATTTGCCATTGGGCAGAAGAAGCTAAAATATGTGCCATATTCACCTATTCCCTACTGAAAATTTTTGAAATAGCAAGCATATCATCCAGTGAAAGAAATTAATGCAAAGATGGCTTGATTATAACTTTAAAAGCCAACACTAAGCCAAAGAAATAAACAAATATCCACAACTTTCATCTTTACTATGTTATTTCTAAGAGTTACAAATTATTCCATAACACAAGATATCAGAACAAAAAGAACTGTGTTGGGATCCTCAAATTGCCGTCATTGAAAGATGGTAGCCATGAACTCAAGCCAGTCACGGGTGCACAATCGAAATGCGAATATCAAATGTGCAAGCATCAAAACGCCAAGAAACGCACAACCCACATTTTTGCAGAAAAAAAAAAAACAAAACAAAACAAAACAAAACCAAAAGAGTGAGAAAAAGGATCACTTACTGCTGGGAAATGCAGGATAATGGGTGGCTATCGATGGCAAGTGTTGAAAAGGGAGTGGGCAGAATGTATTGTCCGGAAATGTAGCTAAAATGAAGATTGGGTAGATTTTTGGCTTTTCCTTAGTAGATAGGGGTGGGGTTTTTGAGTGGCGGAAAATCGAT
>CM008345.1:8212655-8247618 GCA_002525835.2 Ipomoea batatas
TGATCCAATATATAACGTGTACAATGCCTAAAATAGGAAAAGTCTACACGTACTCGCACCACAAAGATACACCTATTCCCGACAATAATCCAATGGAAAATACTATATGCAATTGCTTCCTTTATTTTACTTCTAACTTTTACTTCTGTACTTAAAATTTTGATGTAGACATTTTTATAGGGATTCACATAAAAAAAATTAATCTATCAACGCCTGTCACATCAGAGAATAAATTTGAGAAAGTAAGATTGGAAAAAGTGTCAAATAGGCCACTGAACTTATCACTTTTGTGCAATTGGGCCATTGAACTTAAAAAGTGTGCAATTCAACCATCAAACAAGCAAAATTTGTGCAATTGGACCATTTTTACAAAAAATTTCTGGTAAAATCCAATTATATTACTAACATATATGTATTAAGAGTGGCATTTTCTTCTACCATACTAGTTGGGAGTCAATATTGAAATGTTTTTAACTCAAATTGAATTAAAATTTTTTGTAAAAATGGTCCAATTGCACAAATTTTGCTTGTTTGATGGTTGAATTGCACACTTTTTAAATTCAATGGCCTAATTGCACAAAAGTTACAAGTTCAGTGGCTTATTTGACACTTTTTCCAGTAAGATTTAACAAGTTAAATATGACAAAAAAATGTATTAAAGATTGTATTTTTGGAATTTTTTTTTTAAAATATCACCACATTATTATTATTATTTTCAAATTGTAACAAAACCAATAGAAGGCTTGCACTTGGGTGTACTGACCTACTGGGACCACAACTTATTGTGTAGCCTGCTTAAGTTGCGTAAATAAAACTCTTTTATTGGAATTATAAGCACTGTTTGACTATAATTTTTATGTTGTTAAAGTGAAGGCGGCAAATTATACCGTGCACCACGGTGCACACAACAATGTGCACCACGTACGTAAACGACGTCGTTTTGAGCATTGTAAATTAACCGTCTTTTTTTTTTGGAAATCATGTTTCCCGTTTTGACCGATCTGTGTATTTATGTTAATATTTTGTGTATTCTAGGTAATCGTTCTGTGTATTCCAGGCAATCATTATGTGTATTTCAGGCAACCGTTCTGCGTATTCATGTTAATAACACATGTTGTGATGTGTTTGTGCATTCAAATATTTAGGAGGATGAGTTCTGTGTATTTTGTGCCAATATTCTGTGTATTAATGTTATTAACACATGTTGTGATGTGTTTGTGCATTCGAATGTTAAGAGGATGAGTTCTGTGTATTTTGTGTCAATATTTTGTGTATTCTGAGCAAACATTCTATGTATTTCTAGGCAAACTTTCTGTGTATTCTAGATAATGATTATGTGTATTATAGATAATGAATTCCCTAGAATCATTCGCGTCCACGTCCACTAACATCGAAACGACGTCGTTTTGGATCAGGGTGCACGATATAACGATTGAGTGAAGTCCGTTCATGAACGATGTAATATTTCCCAAGACGTGTTTGTGTATATGTGTCTATTTTTGACTTTTTGTTTGATCATTAATTGCACCGTTTAAGATTGTTCTTCCTTTTTTAGTTAAATATTTGAAATTAATTGAATGATTGACTGTTTTGAGTGAATTATTAAGGTTGTATTTATTAACATGATTTTTTAGAAATAGAAAATTTGAGAAAAAAAAGTAGGGAAGGGAGAATAAAAACACTCTAGAAATAAAAATAATTTAAGTAATTGCACACATCCAAAAAGACTATATATAATAAAGAGTAATGCTAGTATAGATTCCCCTCCTAACATTTCTCTCTTAGAATTAAAAAAAAAAAAAAAAAAAAAAAAAAGAAAAAGATAAAAGGAAAGGGTCAATTTTATAAATATATAAACTTTAATTTGAAAGTTTGTATATTTATAATGTTGACCCATTTAATTTTTTTCGCCTTATTTTCTAGTCATGTCTCACTCTGGATAGATGACTCAAATTAATCTACATAATTTCTCCTCAGAGGAAAATTGATTCTCTTTTTATCCTAATTATACATATATATAGACGGGTGATGGACGCAACTCAGATAACACGGTGGTCAGTGGGCGACGGTTGCGAGTTTGGAGGAATTGCTGGCTTGTTGGAGTTGCTGATATATTTACTAAGCCACTGCCTGCATTGCGCTTTGAGTTTTTTCGGGACAAGCTCAATGTTGTGTCTCTCCAACTTGAGCTTGAGAGGTGTATTAGGACTCTACTATTAGTGTCCTTATTTGTCTCTACTTTCACATATATGTATCTCTGTATATAATTATGTTTTGTACGCGTACTTTATCTATTATCTTTGAGAATCAATATACAACATAAACACTTCCCGTTTTCAGTGTTCATAAAAAGACATTTTTCATCAAATTAAATATTTTTTCTGTTGGCCAGAATAAATATTTTCAATTGATTTTATTTTCTTTAAATACTCAAACATAAAAAAACATTCATAAAATAACTCTCTAAAGTTATTTTCTGAGTTTTCAAATGAAAGCCACAAATTTAAAATTCAAAATACGTTTGTCAGGTGGAAAGTAAAAAAGTTTAATTCGTCACATTTAAAATTGCTTCATTTACATGATTTAGACATCTCAAAACCGGTCATAATCATGCTTGTTCATTTCATATATGATATATCTTCGTCACAAATAATAAATGAACATGATGAAATTGTGCATAGAAAATGAATGCAACCTTAGATTGCTCTATACATAAAAAAAATGGACCTCTCAACCACTACACACACAAAAAATCTTTTTTGGTCCCAATCTATTTAAAAGTTTCCTAGGTACGAGTACATTAGAAAACTTCTATATTAATCTAATTACTAATGTAAACTTTTATATTATTATAATTATTTTATTCTTCTTAGGTGAACATTTGTCCCCAAAATATACCTTGGAATAAAAATATCTAACATGAGTCAAGAAACATTTTCCTTATATTTGATGAATTTAAATTTCTTTGATAAAATTTTCGTTGAACCAAACAAAATAGAATATACTTTTTCTCAAATTTTAGGAATTTTTATTTCTTGAATTTTTTTCCAGTGAGACAAACGCCACCTTGGAGACTAAGTTAACATCAACTACCTCCCCAACTTAAAATAATTATTATGTAATTTAATATTGGTATTTTAACTGTTAAATATGCTGATGTGGCTGCCAAATAACTAATTAATGATATGTTAATATAAAAATACTTTAGGATATCATGCCATTGAAAAGTACTAAACCCATCTTGCTGGAATAATAATAGCATATTCTAATTCCAAATTATATCCAATAAATTGTCTCTCACGAGCATCTTACTTGGTTCTTGGATAATAGACTATAAGTAAAGGTACAATATAGTAATATAAATTATATTCTGTTTAAGCAATATTGACTTTGTTACAATATAACATCTGTCTAGTCAATGGACCTACTGGAGTTTGAACCTGTGACCTCCCATTTGGAAGAGTCACAGTTATGCCGCTTGACTATAGCTTAAGAAATTTATTAAACTATTAATATAAGAAAGGAAACATCATAAAATAAATTTCCTTAATTAATCAAAAATTGCATACTACTAAAATTGCAAAGGTAGCCAAGCACCTTGTGGTACAGTGGCACCAAGTTACTCCCTCATATGGGAGGTTGTGGTTCGAGCCTCAGTGGAGGCGATATTGACTCTTTGTGTTTCATTATGTTGAAAAAATAGTTATGAACATATACTTTATTGTAATAGAGTCAGTAGTATTCAGGAAAAAATAAATTGTACGCAAAGGTAAAAATTAATATAGTATAATCATAGACTACTAAATAATATAAATTAATTAGCATTTAAAATTAATATTAATTAATTAATTATATTATTTTTTTTAATTTTTACAATTTGGGTAGTATGCATTTACTTTTTGTATATATATTTAAAGAAATTAGTTTATGATATGTTACTTTTCTTAATATTAATATTTTAATGAATTTTTCTAGTTGTATGTTAATTACTTTATTGGATCATATTTGGAATTAGAATATATTCTTATTATTCGTGGGTTTAATTCTTGTTAATGAAATAATATTTTAAATACTTTTATATTAACATATTATTCCGTATTAATTAGTGATTTGGTAAATATAATATTTTAAAAATATTTGGATCGATATACAATTATATAAATTACAACATCAAATATTATATAGCGCAATTGAGAAAATTGGTTGGATCGATTATATTTTCTAATATTTTCCTTGCTTGAATTAAAGCAAATAGTTGTCCAATTACTCATGCGATGCACGGATAAATTTTTTATTATATATTTAGATAATAAAAATAAAGATGAAATTATAAAAAATTCTAATATTGAACGACTGAACGTGAACATTTATTTGATTATAAGATTAGTGCAAAAAGATTACTTAATTAATTGAATAATTTATGACTTGTTTATCTACAATTATCTTTAAAATATCGATATGTAATATGACTTATGTAATTATATTATTACTAAAATAAATATGGGAAAATGAGAAATAATTTAATATAATTATTATGAAAATAAATTCAACGATCAATATTTAGCTTAATTACCATAATAATTATTAAACAATTATTATTAGTCAATTAGACTAATATATGTGCAATTATACTTTTATACCTTAAGTATATTCATTTTCACCATATTGCATTTCATTTTTTCTTCCTTATCCATATTTGAATGAATTAATTTAAATTAGGGTCATACTTGTGTGAGACCGTCTCACGGATCCTTATTCGTGAGACGAGTCGGTTGGGTCGAGCCATCATGCAAATGTCATACTGATATGTTCAAATATAATACTAATCAGGAATAAATTTTTGTTACTTATTTTCATAACAAGTAATGTTGACAATGCCCCTTACTTATATGGGAAAATATCATGCTTTTGAGGAAAAATGTAATACTTTTAAATCAAAATGTAAAAGTATTGTATTTCCCCTTAAAAGTATTACATTTACCCTTATAAGTAACAAAAATTTTATTCTTGATTAGTATTACATTTGAGCATATAAGTATGGCATTTGTGTGTATAAGTATTACATTTTAATCTTGACCCGACCCGTCTCACGGTGAGACAGTCTCACACAAGTTTTTGCCTTTAAGTTATTATAAAGAATCTAACAACCCATGTTTAATTATATATTTTTTTTAAAGTTTAAATAATTAAACGTTTTCAAAAGGAAAGTGTAATTAGTTTTTTTTAAAGTTTTTAAATAATTTTTAGTCAATTAGTAATATCATTTTCCTTTTCCAATTTGTCTAATTTTCATTTCCTTTTTCATTACGATCTTTTTATATTTTCAATCAATTAGTAAAATCAGTTTTCTTTTCCATTTTAACTTTACTATTTTGGGCAGAAATTTAACAAAAGATGATTTTATTTTTATTAATAGTAGTATAGATATAGAAGTGTAGATAAGTATTCGAATTATTATTATTGGTGTAAATAATAATTAATAAATTATTTTTTCTTATAAAATTATGCAGAATTTGTTTATATTATTCTCACAATTATAATGATCTAATTATTATAATTTTGTTACCAATTAAACTTTATTACTTTTTTTACCAATTAATTAATAATATTAGTTTGTGCCGGGAAAGTTGAAGGGAAGATTTTACTTTTATTAATAGTATTGATTGATACGTGAATATAGAAACAATATTACCAATTAATAGATATTAGTTAATTTTTATTTTACATTTTCTTACCATATAAGTTTTATTAATTATTTGACCAATAAAATATTTAATTAATTGACTACAAAAGTTTGGGTGAGAAAATGAAATATGAGGATTTTACTTTTATATATAGTATAGATATAGATTTATACACGTAATAAGGGAGCTGAGTGTTTGGTAATTAAAATAGTTGTCAACTGATTGGGTTAGTGGATTTGACTAGATGATAACATTAGCTGATTGTAGAAAAATGTTTAGTAAATTAACTGTTAGCTGATAACTGATTACATACAAATAGTTTTCTCAGAAAGCTGATCGAATAGTGATCAAATAAGCTAAAAGAACTACTGTGTAACATGTGGAAACATGACATTTTAGAGAATGCAACAAAAAAAGAAAAAAAAACAAAAACAAAAACAACTACTGTGTAACATATGGCTACAGGGCGCCTGTTAGATTATTATCGGACATGACCACATTGGTCAAGTTGGACGACAGCCTTACTAGGTGGGTATTCCATAACCATTGGACCACATAGTGACATAGTGGGGCTTAGCTTAATTACATGTGTGCGAAAAATAAATCTTGATTTTGATAACGAATCATGTAGCCAATGAAGTTTAAGTTTGCCGGATAATCAAATCTACTCTATTCTATGGTTATCCACAAGGGATTGATGATATGTGTTAGGACTTAGTTAAATTTTAGAACTACGTTGAGTTTGGAACCCTGAACAGACTGTCGGTGATAAGTCGAAGGAAGGTGAGGATGACGTCAAGTCATCATGCCCCTTATGCCCTGGGCGACACACGTGCTACAATGGCCAGGACAAAGGGTCGCGATCCCACTAGGGTGAGCTAACCCCAAAAACCCGTCCTCAGTTCGGATTGCAGGCTGCAACTCGCCTGCATGAAGCGGGAATCGCTAGTAATCGCCGGTCAGCCATGCGGTGGTGAATTCGTTCCCCCACCGCCCGTCACACTATGGGAGCTGGCCATGGCCGAAGTCATTACCACATGGATGATGGGAGTGGGTTTGAGCCTCAGTGGAAGCAACTGTTGACTCTTTGTGCTTCGATAGGTTGAGAAAGTAGCTATGAACATATACTACATTGTAACAGAGTCAGTAGTACTCAAAAAACAAAAAAATTATATATATATATATGTTTAAAATTAAAATGTTTCAAAATGATGTTAATGCCATGCCATCAAGTCATTTTATTATTGTTTTAATCTTTCAAACTATTAATTAAACATTTTTAGAGTTAATTAAAGTCCAACTCACAATTGAAGGTTTGAGAGAATTAAAAATTCCCACATGCTTTCAAAATCTAAACTAACTGCAAGAGAGATATTAGTGAGATTTCCATTCAATGCCCCAGTGATTAAAAATGAATTTTTCATCACGTACTGTACTGCTTGACACTTTGGCCGGCTATGAGGATTGTTGAGAGGCTTACCGACTGTTCATAATGCATGCCTTTTAGCATGATGAACTAACAACACTATGTACAATAAGCCATGTGTGTTCTCAAAAAACAAAAAGTACAATAAGCCATGTGTTATGGACCAAGCTTTAAAGGTGTATAGCAAAATTTTTTAAAAAGTTAATGACCGATTTGGTCTCTTGACTATAGCGAAATTATCGATTTGGTCCTCATCGACTATCATTCTTACCAAATTAAGTCCCCAATTTTAATTATTTCAAAAAAAAAAAAAGTCCCCAATTTTAAAAATCTTACTCAATTTCGTTCTCCGCTATCATCCTACAGCTTAAATTGACGGGAGGACGAAATTGATAAAATATTAAAGTTGTGGACTTAATTTGATAAGGATGATGATCGTGACCAAATCGGTAATTTCACTATGTTCTAGGGACCAAATCTGTTATTAACTTTTTTTTTTTTCTAGGGTCGTCGTTGCCATGATCAGCACTAGGACTAAAAGTTATACACTAGCCATGGTAGTAGTTGGGTGGCCCTCGACGGTTCTCCTATACTCAATTTTCAATGCACCCCCTCCTTTACAACCATATCACTTTGGCTCTCAAATAATTCCCCAATTTGTATTGGCCCAATTTACCTACCTCAGCCCACTAAGCCCATACCAGGGTCTAATCATAAGTTCCCCACTTTTTCTAGTCGTATAGGTAGCTAGAGAAAGTAGATGCGTGATCGAACTTTCGACTTCTCAAATACACTCGGGCTCTTTTGAAATTCAAACTACATGGACTAGTTCATGTCAGCTCTATGCCCGTTTGTTCTACAATAACCTGAATTTCTTTCTTGCAAGCTTTGAAACTCCCAAACTTCCCCACCCACTCCTATCAACGCCTACTTTTCACACCAAAAATCATTTTCTTATATATTTAATATTCCACCAATTACTTCCCCTTGATTCCCAAAACTTTATACACTCTATAGCTCACCAATCACCATGACTCTAACTCAGTTGTCGCCGATCATCCTGCCCGTGTCATCACCACTGCCTCATCGGCTATGGTTAGCTTTTGCTGCCATGCCTAACCTGTTACCCACCCCCAAAGCGTTGTCGTCAACCCCTAAAATTATCTAGTCCAAACCCAACCCACTCCGCCATTGACTACCACCCCTTCTTCTCCAAAACTTCATCACCAAAGCCCACAACCTCTTCATTGTGCCCTATTCCCACCATTACCAAGCACCACCCTCCAAAACCCTAATGTCATTGTCCCAAACCCCTTAACCTTAACCTTAGCCTTGCTAGCTTCGCCTCCTATAACAATCCCCTAAAGTTGCCCCTAAAGCCTAGGCTCTAAATCCATTCACCCCATAGAATGCTACATCATGCTGCTTACCTACCACCCTATTATAGCCAAGCATCACCTGGCCATTATCGCCTTTCGGTGGCCCAACCGTTCCCTCTACCTTGGAAATCGAGTTATTCACTACCCTACCAGCTAAGCAAGGTCGTGGTTGCCCATATCACACCCCCGTCGAGGCATTGGAAGTCTATGTTACTATAGGCTTAGACATAGTGTTTAATGGCTTGCATTAGTTAGACTATATAGAGTGCCACTCAGATGTTACAAGTTCATCAATGGTGAGGCGAGCTATACCCTTTGTAGCAAGCCTGCTTAGTGGCTCCTCTTTTCTAACTTCATATTAGACAAGACAATATCATTTGCCTTTGGGTATCCTTGTGCTGAGCTTGCTTGTCTATACTAGCAATTGATCCTCCAACATAGGTAGTAGACTAGGCTCCCATACCATTATTAGTTGCAAGGTTTCCTTCTCGGCACGCGATAGTAGCTTCTTTTGCCAGGTACCTATGGAAGATTACGGTTCGATTCGAACCTAATCGGACATTGTAGCAATTGAACCTAAATAGTATGGACGGTTACAGTTATGATTCAGAATCGAACAAAAATAAAATAAAATAATTGTTGAATTTAGACTATTTTAAAAATAAGAAAAATAAATTATAAAAATAAATAAATAAATAAATAAATAAGTTTTACTTGGTGGTTCAAAATCGAAATTAGAACCGAACTGAACCGATTTATCAAAATAATTGTTTGATCATTTTCACTATATATGACTGCGGTTCATAGTATTAGCAAGGTTTCCTTCCCGGCACGCGATATTAATGTTGAGTTATATAAATACCCTGCAATTTCATACTTTTGCATTCAGAGATGCCTTATTCTTTTTTATATTCTTTTTAATTCTCTCTCTATATTGTTTGTGTTATTATTATTTTTAATTGGGTAGACTTTATCAAATTGATTTTTCTACGATTAAGTGTAATATTTGATTATATTTAAAATTATTATTATATTATTATTATTATAAATGTTGTTACATTCTAAATTAAACAATTAAAATATTTAATTATACAATTTTGTTCTTTTTTTTTGAAAATGAACCAAACACACCAAGAGTTTTCTGAAATGCTACCAAACATTGAAAATAAAAATATTTTCTGAAAAATGACTCATTTTCCAGGTTTCTAAACACACCCTAAAAATTTTTACATTTTCAAATTAATATTGTAAGCTTTCAATTTTAATAAATTAACACTTTTATACTAATAATTACAAACTAATATATCATTCAATTAATCTAAGCCTCCATAATTTTCAAATTCTAGCTAAAAGTAATTAATTTTATACTATAATATAATAATTATAATAATTTTTATTTATTTTTCATTATTTTTTAATAAAAAATATTTTATTTTGTAATAAATTTATTAACATTTTATTTACAAATTTAATAAAATTACTAAAAATGAGCTTACATACAAATTCTTATATATTTTGTTTTATGTCACTTGTGAAACAAAAAATAGTTTTAAGTGGCTCGGGCTAGCCCAATAAATTTCGAGCTAGCCCATTCGGACCATCAATCTTATCAATTTCTGACTTAATTAGTATGTAAGCTAATTTTTTATCGGGATAAATAAAATTTCTAATTCTTACCCTTAAAATTTTTTAGGTTATCGGCTCAGCCCATCGATTTCGTGCTATGATTAACATTCCTAATAAATACGGAGTATACTTGTATAGAAAACTTGTAGCTAATTTTCAAGTAGTTATTGAATGGACCACAAATAAAAAGTATATTATTTGTGTATTTTTAAGTACATTATTTGAGTATCAAAAGTACATTATTTTGTATAGTCAGTACACAAATAATGTATATTTAGTATATTAAAAATGTATCTTGCATTCAGGAAAAATACATTATTTGAGTACTGAAAATACATTATTTTATATAATGTACATTCAATATACAAATAATATATATATATATATATATATATATATATATATATATATATATATATACTTTTAATATATTAAAAATATACTTTTTTTTAATGTTTCATACAATGCGTGGACCATGATCCACATAAAATTTGTCAAGATTATCTCTAATTCCAATAAATTTATTAATACCCACAAAATAAATTTTTACAAAATCAGTTAAAACATTAAAAAGATATAAAAGATGTAGCACACCATCGATACACACTTTATGAATATATTCAGTTAAAACATTAAAAAGATATAAATGATGTAGCACATCATCCTTACACACTTTATGAATATATTTTTTTAAACAATAAAAATGTTTTTTACCCCTCTAAATTTATTCCTTTCATATTTCCCCTCCTGATGTGACTTCTATTTATTGACTGTTCATTTGAACAGCTCCACAATTAATTTAAAAAAAAAAAAGAAGAAATTTAGTTCATAATTAAGTATTAAGAAATCCTATTAGATGTCACATCAGCAGGGGAAGATCATAGGAGAGGTAAAGGGTAATAACTCGTTCTAAAAAATAAACATTAACAAGAGACTATAATGATTAGTTGTGTATAAAGTTTAAATCATAACAAGATCCACAGTGTCGGTTGTACTATTGAGACGGCAGGCCAATGTATAGTTCTGTCTCTACTTCCATTATTTGCTTCTGAGGCTCACCTAATTTTATTACTGATGAGATGAGCACTTGGTTCTTCTCACACTGAAATATGTTCAATAATTTGTCACTAAACATTAAAGGCAAATATATTGAATCATAATCAGGTAAAAATCAATCTTAACATGCGAATTGAATATGTAAACTTTTGAAGGATTGCACCGCTATGACTTGTATTCGGGTGCAGTGCAATCATATAGTATGTGCGGTTCAATCCTTCAGAAGTTCGCAGGTTCGCACCTTAAGGTCAGTTCGCACATAATTATGAACATACATATATATGGAGTGGATCAGGTGCAAATATATCTTCTTGTGCGGTTGTACAGTTAACACAAAACGACACACCTTAATCATATAAACAAAACACCTTAAGAACACAAATCACGCACCTAAAATTTTAAATTTGCGCACCTTAAGTACACAAACCATGCACCTTAAGCACACAAACAAAGCACCTTAAGAACACAAACCACGCACCTAAAGTTTTAAAATGGCGTACCTTAAGTTTCAACAATTGACGCACATTTTGCATACAAATCACGCACCTTAAGAAGGAAAATAACGCACCTTAAGAAGGAAAACCACGCACTTAAAACTTTAGTTCGACGCACTTTAAGTTTTAACAATTAACGCACCTTAAGCACACAAACCACGCATCTGAAGGAAAACCACGCACCTAAAACTTTAGATCGACAAATTTAAGTTTTCAACAACTGATGCGCCTTAAGCCACACAATACAAAAATCACTCACCTTAAGCACAAAATTCGCGCACCTTAAGAAGAAAAATCACGCACCTTAAATTTGACCTAGATGCAAAGAGACCAAATTGCTACCACACATTTTTTTAATCACTCTTAGTCTTGAACGTTGATTTAGGCAAGATCTATGACTCAAATTTAACCGCACAACTACACTTCAAGTAACTAATCGCACGGAAACCCGTTTATATATATATATATATATTCAATGAGTTTGTCAGACAAAAAATAAAAACTTTAATTCGTAACATTTAAACTTCTTTAATTTCTCACAATTACGACTCTTAAAATCAGCCGAAATCATGGTTGTCCATTTCATATATTTTTATCACAAATAATAACATGATTCATGAACCTATATGCATGATAAAATTGTGCCACGCATTTAAAATGAATGCAATCATGCTGTTCAATGTACCTTTTGGCCACCATACATGTACATACACATACACAATAAAATCATTTTCCCACCCATCTATTTAATTAATTATTAAAAAGTTCCCTACCTTCTAGTACATCGAAAAATTTTATATTATTTTAATTATTTGATTCTTTCCGATAGAACACCAGGTTAAAATAAAAATAAAAATCAATAAAATTTTCAATGTACGATTATGCATACGAAAATTTTCCAAACCATTACTAAGGGTATGTTTGGAAAGCAGGAAAATGACTTCTGGAAAATGGGTCATTTTTCGGAAAATAGTTTGATTTCCAGTGTTTGGTTGCATTCTGGAAAACTGTCTTTGAGTGTTTGGTTTATTTTTCGGAAAATGAGTAGAAATGTATATTTATATATTTTTACTATATTGTTTAAAATGTAAAAATATATAAACTAATAATATTTATTATAAATAAAATAAAAAAAATTCAAAAAAAAAACAAAAAAAACACAGCATTGTCGCTGCTCTGGTTTCCAGCGCTGGAAACCAAATCTGCTCTGGTTTCCGGGCGGCCCTGTCGGAAATCAGATCCGGCGGAAACCAGTCCGCCGGACTGAGAGATCCCTCAAAAACACCATTTTCTGCTAGGGCGGAAAATGACTTCCGCCCAAATTTGGCGGAAGTCATTTTCCGCCAAACTATGCTCATTTTTCCCAGTCAACGAAAATTGATTTCCAATCCGTTGACTGGGTTTTCGAATGCATGCCAAACACCCAAAGCCCGGAAAATGATTTCCGGAAATCATTTTCCGGACTTCCAAACACACCCTAAATGTTAATACATTGAAAATGTGTTAAAATTTATTACATATCTTAATATGTTGGAAAGAATATACGTAGATAGAAATTCACGTTAACTTAGGTTGTGTTTGGTTCATGGGTTTAAACACTATGAATGGGAATCAAAGCCATAGTTAGTGTTTGGTTGACAATTTTTTAAAACACAACTATGAGATTTGATTACCTTTTCAATTACAAATCTCATTCCCTAATTAAAAAGGGGTATCAACCATCTAATTGGTAATCTAATTTTTAAGTTTGAATGAGTACTTTTACATTTTTGTTTTGATTTTTTTGTTCATATTGATGCTTTGGATGTCATTATATTAGTCTAATTCTACCATACTACCAAACATGCAAAATACTTTCACAAAACTCATTATCATTACCAAATATGTGATTCCCATTTGAATTCCGATTTCTATGTGTGAACCAAACACACCCTTAATATCATTACAATGTACACTTTAACATGAAAAGAAAAATCAATATTAAAATAAATAAGAGTTTTTGTGCAGATTTTTTTTTTTTTTTTTTGGGACCAGCATATATGGATGAAAATGATTGAAAGAAGAAAACCCATTTCCAGTTATTAAAAAAAAAAACTGAAAATTTTCTATCCACTTTTGGGCAAGCAAAAATCTGTATGCTAAGGAGAAGATTTGATCATGGGGCCTAATAGTATATATGTGAAGTCATTTTAAACAACATGCTAGTATATATGCTGAAATATAATATCCAATATAGAGAAGGAAAATATCTCACCAATTTTTGCAACTCAGCATTTTGTTTGCATAGAACTTTTACCTAAGTAAAGTCAAACAAATTAAATAATATTAAACATTGTAATGGTCTCATTAATCATATTAGACGATTGGGGCAGCAGAGACATTTAACTTCAACAAGAATGATAAGGGATGTTTGGTAAATAGTTGTTAGTTGATTGGGTTAATATGTTTGACTAATTGATATCATTAGCTGATTGTATAAAGATATTTGATAAATTCGCTGTTAGTTGATAGCTGATTACATACATGCAAAATGACTTTCTCATAAAGTTTATCGGAAAAAAGATGTTTTGAGCAACTTTTTAAATTTTACCATTTTGGAGTAATAAACTATTACAAAAAGCTAATTAATCAAACACCCATATTAACTCTATTTGGTAAAATAGTTAGTCTATTTGTCAATTTTGGCTTGTTTGACCACTATTAGTTGTTTGACTTGGTTAAACAACTAATATAAGTGTTTGGTCAATTAGCTTTTTGTAACAACTTGCTCCAAAAGGTTAAAATTCAAATAATTGCTCAAAGAAGCTTTTTGAGAAAGTCATTTTGCATATAATCAGCTATCAACTAACAGCTAATTTACCAAACATCTTTCTACAATCAGTCAATACTATCAACTAATCAGACCCACCAACCCAATCAGCTAACAGCTATTAGCCAACATCTATTAACCAAACACTCCATTAACTATTTAACCAAGTCTAACAGTTAATAATGGTCAAACAATCTAAAATTGGCTGATAAACTAACTTAAGAGGGCCCAAAATCTTTGGTTACCAACTTACCATTCATTGTCTACTTTGCTGGTAGTGACAACTGACAAGAATATGAAATTACCTTTGCTTTAAGCTGATTTATGTGCTCCTTGAATAATAAATCCTGGGCATGAAACAATAATAAGATATTTTAATCTCATAATCACCTATATTAAAATCCAGTCATACATAAGACACATCAAATTTGAAGTTTAATGTACATGAGATGAGATGAGATGATGATATACCTTTCTTGCCCTTATGCAGCTTAAGCTTCCTTCCAACTGCTTTTCCATCACTTTTAGCTCATCAATAGAGCATGAATCTAAACCTTCACCTAAAAGCTTTCTACAATTTTAACAAATAATGTTTAGCTTAGTTCTTTTTTTGCCAAATATACAAGAAATTAAATAGGCTTCTTTGGGTACTCTGCTTTACTCCAACATAACAAATCATTATGGTGTTAACTGCCACAAAGTATTCTATAAAAACATCGTAAATAATTACCTTTTATTGTCTTCAAGAAGATTGATGTCCTTACTTAATGTAACAACCTCTTCTTTTGTAAGCTATACAATCAAAATACTTTAAATTAGGTAAACACTAGCTTTTTAAAACCCAGCTTCGCTTGAAGTTAAGGCATAATCCAAAAAATAAAAAAAATAGTTTCAAAGCATGAATTTAAGTCATCAAGAGGCAAAAATATAATAGATTTTATTGGGAACCATATTTGTAGGGCTCCATATCATAACAATATACACAATTTCTGCCTATCAAGAAACAATTTAAGGAGAGTTAAGAAGGAGATTGAAAATCATGAAGCAAGTTTATCACCCATCAATCAATAGCATAGACACATAACAGTGTTTTTGGTTGGAGACTTTTGCACCCTACTATGAGTTTTGATATTGCATGTTTGTTTTTCTACTTATGTTATCCTACCATTGGAATAATTCTTTGAACCAAACACACTCTAAGTACCCTTACATTTTAACTAATTATATTATTCATGTTATGCCAGTCTGAGAAATCATATATGTATTATAAAACAAGAATATTTAGCCACTTAACCAATGTAGTCCCCATTCATTTTCATGAAACAAATCTTTAATCCCATCTCCTCTCACTATTCTCTGATTAAAAACAGAGCACAAGACAAATAATATTATACAGTCCACTCAATTATCCCAAACTCATTTGAATCAAATTAAACAACCCATACGTATCTTGCATTGCAAGGGCATTGACATTATTTTCAACAGGAAAACAGGAAAATGTGTTTTTCTTTTCAAATAAGGTGCAATTTTAGTCTCTTTAGCAACAGAACTGTTAAACTCTATTAGGATTTTTCTTCATCCATGAGTATTTTAGTAATTTTTTATGTTTTATTTTTTAACCCCTCTTCATTATGAAGGTTTATATCATAGCGACTCAATTGTTCAACATAGGCTAAATTTATATTAACTAATAGAGTTTTTCTTCATCCATGGGTATTTTAGTAATTTTTTATGTTTCAGTTTTTTTTAACCCCTCTTCATTATGAAAGTTTATATCATAGTGACTCAACTGTTCAACATAGGCTAAATTTATATTCACTGCACACAAGGAACTCCATCATTTTGAGAGATTGGTCCCACACTACCGCTAGTGAGACTCGATCCTTGATAAATTGTGACAAATTTCACCTCTGACCAATTGAGTTACCCATACTGGTAAATATTGTCAATTCCTTGTAATACAGATTAAAAATACTAAAATACACATGCTAAGTAAAATTGCAACTTATTTGAAAAGTTTGGGCCACATTGCAATGACAAAAAGTACTAGGATTAAAATGACTAGTTGAAAATAATTGAGCAAGTACTTATTTTCAAAGTTCATAATAATATATTAATATATAGATTAGAGATCAACCAGTAATTCAGTTTATTTACCAGTTGAAAGGTAAAAGAATGCACATATTCATCTGTACCCAGCAAAATGTTCATTATTCATCTGAGAAAAAGCATCTGAATGCATACCTGTGTACTCTCTTCAGCAGTTCCTGTATTGAGTCCCAGATTCTTATTGACATTTTTGTGGTAGCGTTCTATTGTTCTCTTGGCACTAAAACCACAACAAAGTTTATGTTACTATAATCAAATTATTAAGACTATAAATTAAAATAATTTTCTCTCTGCCAGTTTAAATACTCCATCTGTCCCATTTTGTTTGTTCTGTTCACTATTTATGGGTCAAACCAATTCTTTCTTCATTGCTTATTTTCTTTAGTAATTTTCAATTATTTTTAAATTTAATTTTTGTGTGTGTTTAATGTACTTTTAATGTAGTTTCTAAATATATAAATTTTATATACTAATACTAAACTTAATATTTTGAAAAAATTGAATAAAAAATAACTTCAATCAAGCCTTGTTAATGAACTAGACAAACAAAATGGGACGGAGGGAGTATTTGTTTGTTATGAATTTAATTAACACACTTTAAGCAGGGACGGGAATATACTAATGAAATCAAGAGTAAGAGTTAGTTTAATTTTTCAAAAAAAAAAAAAGAGTTAGTTTAAATAGTTGACTTAATTAATAGTTATGACAAGACAAAAATGGTTAAATATGTGTATGGATTAACTGAATCCACACAAAACAGGTTATTCTTAAGGGAGACTACAGACTACCTTAGATACTACCCTTGAGAATAATGCCAAGATAGCCAGAGAAAAAGCAGTAGAAGAAAATCCCATTGCTCTGCAACATAAAACTTAGGGTGTGTTTGGTTTATGGGGTTAAACACAAGAAAAAAATGGGAATGAAAATCATACACATTGTTTGGTTGACAACATTTTAAAATAAAGGTATAGAATTTGATTACCCCTATAATTAAAAAACTCATTACGTAATTTAAATCAAGTATCGTCCCATTAATTCAACCTTATCCCTCCTCTTTTCACCGTCCCCTCATTTCGTCTCTTCCTCGTCACTCTTAAGATCAATTGTCTTGATCTTTTGATTTTAATTTGTATTTTTAAAACCTTTAATCCGATTATAGAGTCATACGTAACCAAACATCAATACTGGTAGTCATTTCAATTCCACGTTACTACCAAACACACAAAATAGTTTCACTAAAACATATTCAATTACCAAATATTTGATTTCCATTCCAATTCCAATTTCCATGTTCGAACCAGATACGCCATTAGTGGTTTTAATGCACAAAAAGGCATTGACGCTCAGAAGTTCCTTGAAGAAAAAAAGAACATATATATGGGAAAGACAACAGAGGCCAGGCCAAGGGATAAGGATGGAGAAGCTACACCTCTAGGGATATTTGTTTGAGAACAAGGCTAACCCCTTAAAAAACCTTTATATTCAAGCTCTAAACTATAGCCATACCTCCTATCACAAATGATGAAAAAGTAGATGGACCAACTATTTACATTTAGCTAGATAGATAAAGAATATGTGTTGGTTTTGTTCATACTATCTAACAATCAAATACTTATACAATGATCTTGACTAATGAAGAACAAGCAATGGTTAATTATAACCTTCATCCTCTTTTTTGTCTTCATCTACTTCTCGAAAATGGGTTATTGATTCAGGTGCTAGTACTTATATAATAAGAAATTCAAGTATCATATATACTTATTACCCCATCTAATTGGATAGTATTGTTACCTTAACTAATGGATCTAAAGCATCAATTTCGAGTAAGGGTAGTACCAAGGTCACGCCATTTATTTTCTCTTTAGTTTATTATCTATTAGTCAATTCACTTGATTATTCAATTACTTTAGGGAAAATTGTAATTTATGCCCCTCCATAATATGTCAATTATCAATGTCACCCCTGAATTATTAGTGGTGTAAATGTTGCCCCTCAATTTTCAAAACGGTGCATATATTGCCCCTCCCGTACCATATGGAAGGGGTAATATATGTACCGTTTTGAAAATTGAGGGGCAATATTTATACTTGGGAGGGGCAATATATGTATCGTTTTGAAAATTGAGGGGCAACATTTACACCACTAATAGTTCAGGGGTGACATTGATAATTGACATATTATGGAGGGGCATAAATTACAATTTTCCCATTACTTTATTTCCTATTTTGAATTATTGTCCATTTCAAGATGGTTTGATGAAAATGATTATTGGTAAGGGAAAAAAGTCTTGCGACTTATAATGCTTGATGAGTTTATTTTTCCTTTGGTTGCAAACTTTTTAATTACATCATCGTTATGACCATCCATATTTACCTAGTTTGAAGAAATTGTGCCCTTGTTTGGGTTTATATGTCCAATCTACAATGTGAATTTCCTAAACATAGACATGTTAACTATCCATTTAGAGTCAATAATAGTGCAGAGTTTGCACTTGATACTAATGGGACACTGGATTTGGCTTACCTTCCTTTTGGTAAGTCATTGGGTGTAAATGGGTGTATGTGCTAAATTCTAATCTAGATGGATCTATGGCTAGATTAAAGGCATGATTAGAGTCAAAAAGCTATGCACAGAATTATGGTGTAGATTAGAATGACACTTACTCCCCTATAACTAAGCTTACCTTTTTTAACATCTTTATATCCTTAACTACTAATAATCAATAGCCTTTACATCAAATAGATGTTAAGAATGCATTCTTGCATGGTGATTTAGCTAATGCAGTGTCTATGGAACAACCACCTAGGTTTATTACTTAGGGAGAATCTTGGAAGGTATGTCAATTACAGAAATCTCTATATAGCTTAAACAACTACCCTAAGCATGGTATAGACAATTTAGTAATGCAATATGAGTTAGGCTTGCAAAAGTGTGCTTGCCATCATACTATATTTTTTTAGGCACATAAATGATGGTTGTATTCTTTTAATATTGTACGTAGATGATACTGTGATCCCAACTAATAATGCTAAATGAATCAAGATTCTCAAAACCTTAATTCCTTTAAATGAAGTTCCACACTATAGATCTTGGCTCATTGAAATACTTCTTGGAGATTGAATATGCTTGTTTTAGGAAGCGCATATTTCTCTCACAAAGGAAGGATGAGTTCGACTTGTTAAAGGATATTAGCTTCTTTGACTCGAAGGCATGAGAACTTCTTTAGATCAAAATATCAAATTGATCATAAGATAGTGGGAGCTACATATGGAGCCAAAACATTATGAAAAACTTGTTCGAAGACTCAATTACCTCACGATCACTCAACGAGACAGACATTGTATTTCATGTTAGCATAGCATGTCAATTTATAAAGGCTCCTATAGTTAAATACGTAAAATACACCAAGAAATGAAATAATACATGTTAATCAAGACATGCATAGATTTTGAACCCTTTTCTGTAAGTAGCAACAAATATATTATTAGGTATTGTGTGTTTGTGAGAGGAAACTTGGTTTTATGGAAAATCAATAAATAAGATATGGTTAGATGACTTACCATAAAGTCTAAGTATCATGCTATAGTTCAAAGCACACGTAAACTTGTATGGATACACAACTTATTTGAAGGAGATTGATATTAACACACAGAAACCATTGATATTATGTGTGACAATCAACTAACCACTAATATTGCCAACGATTGTGTTTTATTAATGTACAAAGCATATTGAGCTAGATTTTCATTTCACAAATTAAAATATTCAATTGAGATTAATTTCTACAAAGCATATTGAGCTAGATTTTCATTTCACAAATTAAAATATTCATTTGTTACATGTTGAATGTAACGTGATTAACATCTATATTCCAATTTGAGAGGGAGTGTTAGTGTTGAATGGTACCCTAACTCTAATGGACCAGGCTCACTTTGATTTTGAGTTATTCGTGTGTTTGTGTGCGCACATGCATGTGTTATTCTAATTGTACTTTGACGTAATATAATGAGTACTCTTTTACACAATATCTTATACTTCAAAGTCTTGGAATAGAAATGTTATAACCTTGACACTAAATACAACTTGGGTAAGTTTGATGGTAAGTCAAACGAAGCATATTTCATAGTTATTCAACTAAGAGTAAAGTATATAAAGCATAAAAGAAAATAGTTGTTGTAGTTGAAAAATCTATGCATGTGACTTCTTATTAAACTAATTCTTTTAAACCAAGAAAGCATAGTGTGTGTGTGTATATATATATATATATAAAGGCACACTTAGAGCTTTTGTTGGCTTCATATATTATCTTTCTTTTGATTTATATATAAGAACCTTGAATATTAACTATATATTGTTTAAAAGTTTTAGCATCTTCAATATTTTTCATTTACTCTTTGAAGCCTAATTTTTAAGCTTTAACAAACTTTTAAAGTTTCATTAAATTCCTTGAAAGCTTTCTCTTATCCATCCTTCTAACTTTCAAGTTCTTAATAAATTGAACCTTTAGAGTTAGTAGTATTCAAAATAAATAAATAAATAAATTGAACCTTTGAGTTTACTTTTGATTAATATTCTTAAGAGTCCCACATTGATAAAATAAGAGAGACCATATGGGTTTATAAGACTATGAGTTAGACTAGGTAATTGATTTGATTTAATCTTTTAGTGTGGTTTGACGTATGTGCATTATAGCTAGGTGGTGCAACCTCATCAATGAGGGTTATTTAATGTTTGTTTTATTGCCAACTAAGTGAAGTGGGTTGAAGTTAATTTGTTTATTGTGAAATCTCAAGGAATGAGTCCTTAGAATGTATGTGTTTAAAACACTCTAAAATCCTAGGTTTTTATCATCAATGGTAATTTGGTAACTTAGATAGCACTTGTAATAATTCAACTATAAAAACTTATAATTGGTCATGTGTGAGACTGTCTCATATGAGACGGATCTCAAAATGTAATGAGTTTAAACGAAAACAAAATACTTCTCATATGCCAACAATTATTACATTTCTAGTAATGATTTTCAAGAAAAAAGTAATACATTTTTTTAAAGTAATACTTTTCATTGAAAATGTAATACTTGATTACATATAGAAAAATATTACTAAATACTTGAGACACATCTCACATGAGATTCTTTTACACAAGTTTTTGTGTAAAACATAATGTCCTTCTAATTCACCTCTCCTCTCTTGGGATATTTGTACTATTTCAAAAAGGTCTTAAATGTTCAAATTTCCAGCAATGGTAGAGAAATCATCATTTCCTCCTCTTACTATTATACCAATGATTTTGATCATTGGTAAATAGCTATTTTCTTGTAGGGGTTATTTTATTCAATATATTTCAGCCAAATCTAAACTTGTATAACTTATAATGCCAATATTTGAGTTCATTGTGCATATTCTTTTATCATTACATTTTTTTAGCTTAAAGTTATTAATTTAGATTGATATTATGTTATACTCACATTATTTTTAGTATTTATGCAAGAGAAGATGATTGGATTGAAGAAATAATAAACATTTTGAGGCCAAAACGAGAAAAGAAAGTTCCTTGCTTTTCCTCACATGATGAACTTCTGAAAAGGACTTAGCATTCTCATTGATAATCTAGCAAGCATGAGGTAGTGCAACGCCTAGGGCACAAAAGGAACTCAATGGGACTGGCTAATCCTGCCACTTAACCAATTAACACGCGTCTCTTCTTACGTATGTCTTCTGTTGAGATAAGTGAGAAGAAGAATCGAAAATAATTGCAGAAAGTAAAGAAGACAAGAAGACAAGATTTATGTGGTTCGGCAATGTGCATATATCAATGGGGGCGAAGCTGGTCTTTTTATTAATTGTGATGGTAGAACCTCCAATGTATACGCAACCCTAAACAAGGTACATATACAAAATTAGCCATGTGTCCCGGCCCTACTACTAGGGCGCTGCCCTCACACCCCCATCCATTCTACATTATGAACTTTGTTGCGCTCTGGTCACTCCGCTCCGCTCTGTTTCGTCGAACACCTATCATCCTCCAATACATATGATACATACACAACAAATTTCCACCTTAGCCAATATGACACCTTAGGAGAAAAAACTGATATAGCATATACCCATGGGTCAGGGTAACCATGCTCATCTAGCATCTAGAAACATCCAACAAGTCTAAACAATGTTTGAACTTGTTAGTAGTGACTGCATTTGTCAACATGCCTGCAACATTCTCACTAGTATGAATTTTCTACAACAATATTTAACCAAAAGCATCTAACTCTCTAACCTTATGAAACCTCACATCATTATGCTTAGTTCTGACATGATATACTTTATTTTTAGCCAAAAAGACTAGTTGTCACAATGTAACTAAACTTCACCTTAATCAAACCTGAAAGCCAATTCCATAATCAAACTTGAAGGCCATAAAACCTCTTTAATTTCCATAGTCACAACCATGTATTATGTTTTAGTTGTAAACAAAGCTATAATAGACTGAATTAATGACCTCCAACAAATAGGACTAACACCAAGAGTAAAGATATACCTCGTTGTAGAAAACATGTTATCCATATCACCAACATAATATAAATCCATATATCCACAACTAAAGGCTCACTATGCTAATTCCCAAATACAATACCAAGCCACATAATGCCTCTCAAGTACTGGAGAATCCACTTAACTACCTCTCAATGCTACTTCCCAAGTTTAGACATGAACTTAGTAACATGGCTAACATCATGAACCAAATCAAGTCATGTACAAACCATCGCATACATTAAGTAGCCAATTGCACTACATAAGGAACCTTTGTCATATATTCAATCTCGCTAATTGTCTAGGGAGAGCTAAAAATGATTAGTCAAAGTAATAGTAACTGATTTATACTGACTCATCCCAAATCTGTCAAGGACCTTCTCAATATAACTCTGTTGAGTTAGTTACAATTTCCTTACACCTCTATCTTTGTGAATTTCCATGCCAATAATTTTATGTGCAACACCAAAGTCTTTCATATCGAATTCCTAACTCAACTTTCAATTGAATAACATCATTCATACTCATAACATCAATCAACATATCATTCACATACAGTAACAAAAGAAAAATAAAAGAACCATTATCAAGGCTCTTAACATAGACACGACAATTATAATTGTTAGACATTATAAATGGTAGGAATATATTTAGTAAGATATTATGGATTAAGGTGTATATTCTTATGGATTGGGTTCGTATCCTTACCTTAGTTAATATATAGTTTATTGTATAAATATGTATATTATTTAGTTTGAAAAATATGAAAAATATAGAGTTCTTATGTTAACATGGTATCGAAGATCTTATTTTCTTCTTCTTCTTCTTCTTTTGAGCCTACAACAGAAGTTTGGGTTGGGAGTATTGCCTGCAATTTGTTCTCACCGCCTGCACAAGAGGAGTCGCCCGTTGCCGATCGACCGGTCTGCCAAGTTTGGAGTCGTTCTAACAACTAACCTTTCGTTGTCATATGTTTTAAGTCTCTCCAATTTGTCTTTTAATTTTCTCTCTGTTAGTCAAATCACTCGTGCTTTGAATTGTTCTATAACATTTTTCCCTAATCATTGTTTGTTTCAAGATCTTACGATGAAGCAAATTATTGGTAAAGGACATGAGTCTGGTGGTCTTTACATTATTGATTCCCATATACCAAAAATCATTGCCTTCTTGGGGATGGGTACTCCCTTTGAAGCTCATTGCCGCTTGGGTCACCCTTCTTTACCTTTGTTGAAAACGATGTGTCTGCAATTTCATCATGTTCCTTCTTTAAATTGTGAGTCTTGCTAGTTTGCTAAACATCGTCGAGTTAGTTTAAGTCCTAGACTTCATAAACGAGCAAAAGCTCCTTCTGAGGTAGTTCATTTAGATGTCTGGGGTCCTTATCGTGTTATGTCCAAATCTGGATTTCAGTATTCTGTTACTTTTTTATAAGTGCCAAAGATACCTAGATTAAGGGTCTAAATTAGGGGAGCAATTGTGCTCATTTGATATCTTTTTGTGAGTAATCTATGGTGTTTTACGCTCTAATGTGCTAACCAATTGCAAAGCTCTACTCTTGGCACGCATGGAATGTGGTGTGGAAAATTTCCAGAGAGTTCCACGCGTGGAAAGAAGATGTTGTGGTTAAGTGAAAAGTCCACGTATGTGGACTTGCACGTGGACTAGGTGATGGCGAGATGTTTGAGGACAAGTGCAAAGGAGAAAGCTATTTAAGGAGTAGTTTAGATATTTCGTAGGGCTGAATCATTTTGAGAAATTAGATTAGACATTCTAGAGAGAAGCTAGAACTCATTTTCCTAGATTGTAGAGAGAGAAACATTTACTTTCATTTGCAATCTTGTGGAAGGAGATCTACTTTCAAGTTCATTGATTTGGAATTCTATTGCTTTGCTTTGGTAAATTTCTAATTCTACCTTTGATTTGCTTTGCATTTTGATTTCCATTGTTATTTTCATATTGTGTAATTAGATCAATTGCGTTTTACATTTGCTATCATGATTAGGTAATCTTTCATTAGGAATTGAGTTATGAAGTAACATGATGCTACATGTGGTTCTTAAATTCTAAATTGGGAGATTGGATTGTGTGGATTGGAGGAATTATTCTTGTTCATTATTGATGACTTGTTTGTTTTCTTTGAGGATTGTCCAACTCTTTGAATGATCTAAGGCATTAAAGCTAGGCAAGATATTGCTAGGCTTGATATAGCTCCTCTCAATTGTGATTTCCTATTCTAGTCTTGAAAAGTATGAGTAGGTAAGGTGGTGTAGGCAAAGTGTTTGTGAAAATGCCCCTATGCCCCTTCGTTGCCTAAAAAGCATTCCAAAGCTAGGGAGAACTTAGTAGACCGATTGTGAAAGGTACTAGCAAAACCACCCAGGAATAACCAGCCACACTAGACAATTCTCCTAAGCATTAGGCACGCAATGAAGCATCATGTCTACTCACAATTCACTTCCTAGTTTTCTCCACTTGATTTCAATCTTGTTTTCATGATTCCTTTGAAACTACATACAACAACAATTCTTTTATTCTTTGATTGTTCGTGATGAGGCTAATGATGAAGCTGCAAGGCATTCCATAGACTAAGAACTAAACAATGCTTCCAATTTGACCTCCGTTGAGAACGACAAAACTTGGGGGCAACCCCAATCACATGAGCTAAGAAGCGTAAATCACTTTCGTTGACGACTATTCTCGTATGACTTGGTTATATTTCATGAGAAGTCGATTTGAATTGTTTTCTCATTTTCGAGCTTTTGTTCAGAGATAAAAACACAATTTGATATTCTTGTTCGTGTTTTGAGAAGTGATAATGAGAAAGAGTACTTTTTTGATCCCTTTTCCTATTATATGCTTGAACATGGTATTCTACACCAATCACCCTGTGTTGACACCCCCTCTCAAAATGGGGTTGCCAAAGGAAAAACAAACATTTATTGAAAACTGCTTGGGCTCTCATGTTCCAAATGCAAGTTCCCAAGCATTTTTGGGCTGGTGCAAAGTGTATTTTTTTTGGGATACTAACGTGTCCAAAAGGGGTATATGTGTTACTGTCCAACTACATAACGATATCTAGTGTCTATTGATGTAATTTTTCATGAAGATGTCCCCTTCTCATCTCCTTCACCTTCTTATAATTAAAGGGAAGATGATGATGATGTTCTCATCTATACAATTACCAATACTCCCACTTACGTACCCACTACACGGCCTCCAATCACTTAGGTATATTCCCGTAAGCAACAGTCTGTTATTTCAGAAATTGTTACCCTAACCTCGGAAACCTCTTTGGCTCCTGCTCCTAAGCTGGCTTCTTTGTCGAAAGATCCAGATGACTTGCCCATTGCCCTCCGTAAAGGTAAAAGATCATGTATGTATCATGTGTCATCTTTTGTCTCTTATACTCACTTACATTCTACGTCATGCTCTTTTATTGCTTCTCTTGACGTCATAAGCACACCTAAAACTGTCAAACAAGCCTTAGCCCACTTTGGTTGGCATAATGTTATGATTGAGGAAATGAATGCCTTAGATTTCAATGGTACGTGGAACTTGGTGGATTTACCACTAGGGAAGAAGGCCATTAGGTGCAAATGGGTGTTTGTGGTGAAGGTTAACCCTGATGGGTCAGTGGCTTGATTGAAGGCTTGTCTAGTTGCACAAACTTATGGTATTGATTACTTTAACACGTTTTCTCCTGTTGTGAAATTGACCTCTTTTAGATTGCTTATTTCTATTGCTGCTGCGTTTGATTGGCCATTACATCAACTAGACATTAAAAATGTTTTTCTACATGGTGATCTTCAAGAAAAAGTCTATATGGAGCAACCACCTGGGTTTGTTGCTAAGGGGGAGTATAGTAAGGTTTGTCGACTTCGTAAATCTCTGTATGGCCTTAAGTAAATCCCTCGTGCCTGGTTTGGGAAATTCAGTTAAGCAATTGAGAGGTTTGGTATGTTGAAGGAAAAGTCTGATCATTTTGTTTGTTTTTTTTATTTATAAACACTCTAAAGCAAGTATTATCCTATTAGTGGTCTATGTGGATGACATTGTCATCATTGGAAGTGACACCGCTGGTGTTGTATCTCTTAAAATGTTCCTTCATATTCAATTTTAATCTAAAGATCTTGAGACATTAAAGCATTTCTTAAGTATCGAGGTAATAAGGAATAAGAAAGGTATATTTCTCTGTCAAAGGAAATATGTACTTGATCTATTGACAGAAACAGGGAAATTGGAGATCCCTAACTCACAGTTAACAACAAAAGAAGATCCATTTAATGATCCAGAGAGATACAGACAATTGGTGGTTGGTAAGCTAAACTACCTAACCATAATTTGTCCTGATATTGCGTACTCAGTTAGTGTTGTAAGTCAATTTATAGCTTCTCCAACTATTTACCATTGGTGAGCTGTAGAACAAATCTTGAACTACTTGAAAGGGGCTCCAAGGTGTGAAATTGTATATAAAAAACATGGACATATGAGGATTGAGTGCTTCACAGAGGCAGACTAAGCAGGGTCTAAGGAAAACCGAAGATCTACAACCGGATTTTGTGTCTTCTTTGGTGGGAACTTGATCTCATAGAAAAGTAAGAAGCAGAATGTTGTTTCACGGTTAAGTGCACAGTCAGAGTATAAAGCAATGACACAAGACACTTGTGAAATCTTGTGGATAGATCACATTCTGAATGAAATAGGATTCAAGGTTCTTATTCCTACAAAGCTATGGCGTGACAATCAAGCGGTTCTCCATATTGCAGCCAATTTATCCCAATTTTTTTTGAGGTTGCTAAGGACATAACATGATACATGACTTCATTTATGAGGCATAGCTGAATGGTTCATACAGTGCGTTCCTTCAAATTTTCCCAATTGGCTGTCTTTGCCGCCTTTAATGTTTTCAAAAGACCCTATTGCGCCAACAAATCCTTAACCTTGGACTACCATACCACGAAATTCCCTGTAACATCAAACTTTGATACTTCAAAATTTCGCACTTCAACTGCCCATCTCAACTACGTTCTGATACCAATTTTTTGAGATAAACAAGAACAAGAATCGAAAATAATGACAAAAGTAGAAAAGACAAGATTTATGTGGTTTAGCAATGTGTCTATGTCCACGGGAATGAAGATGTTATTTTTATTAATTGTGATGGTTGAACATCTAGGTTTACAAGCATCATATTCATAAGCAGCCCTAAACATGGTACATGTACAAAATTACCCATGTACTATACTGTGGGGCCGTTGTCCCCACACCCCCAACCCACTTCGCTATGCTTCTTTCTTTCAACATCTACCATCCTCCAATACATATTAGATAATTATGTGTTCGGTTCAAATTTGTTTTATTATTTTTGTGCTTTATGAGGTTTATTGATACATGACTTCATTTATGAGGTTTAGAACTACTTTTCTTCATTTCCTTAGCATTTATTAGCCTAGATTAGCTTAGATCTACACTTGGAAAAACTTGGTAGCATTGATTTCAAGGATTTGGAGTAGATTACAACAACTCTTCTCCACCATTTAATAATAAAACTCTCTTTTCCTCTTCTTCATCTCTTATTTACTCTTATTGCACTTTTATGATTTTTGTGCTTAATTGCTATGTTTACCTTAGATATGAGTGAGTAGTCATTTTTATGGGTTAGATTTGGTGTTTATTGCTTCTATTGATGCTATTTATGTGATTATTGCATAAAGGGGATGAACACCCATTTAGGGTTCTTGAGTTTGAGTTGGGTTTTAATTCTATCTTTCAATAATTATTGCGCAATGATTGTTGTTTATCTTTGGAAAGTATTCCATCGCAATGGGAATTGGATGGAAGACTTGAGCCTTCCCAATCTCAAACCAAATTTCCCTTCTATGGAAATAGGGGTAGATTAGGGCTTACAAAGTTTTTGCTCTTAAAGAATTTAGGTTGATACACCATGGAAATGGGGCAGCCTTTATTCTAATCCTTGTGGAAACTTGGATTCCTCAGTGCTTGCCTCAAGAACCTAGGGTTAATGTTCCTCCCCCAATTTTAGTGTCAAATGCATCAATAGAGAAATACACCTAATTTAACCCATCTTTCCCAATTGAATTTTATCCTAGTTTAATCTTGTTTACCCTTTAATCCAAAATTACCAAAAATACTTTAGTTGTTAAATCTTCAACCCTAAAATGATTTGATTGGAACCTTATGGATTCTAAGACCTTGGTGCCTAGAGTTTAGATAACAACTTTCTACATGCCATAAACCCAATCCTCGTGGTTCGACATCTACACCCGTTTTCACCATCACCTCTAAATCTACATCAAATACTCCCACCTACTTTTATAAGAAATTATTTTATACTTTTGAAATTAAATCCAAGAAAGCCTAAATGGTTATTCTTCTTTGAAGCAAGTGTTTCAATCAAACCTTGTGGATTCCTTTCACTTATCAACATTTTTCCTCTTGTGGAGTGTTAGATTCTACCCCTTCCAAGTTGCTACGACAAGTCTCATAGGTTCAGAAGTAAGGCTCATTTGCTTATTTTTCTTTCTTGTGTTTTCTCTAGAATTACTTGTTTTTCTTCCTTGTATAATCTTTGATTCTTAATGAAATCTTATGCCAACTACTTCTATTCCTTTAATTTCTACCATACCTACTTGGTGCCTTCAAGAAAAGCTAAAAAAGTTTAAGTAAAAGAATACAAAACTATTTATAAAAAAAATTCTAAGTATTGAAATATTATTGTGTTGTGATGGATTGAAATCCATTTTTAGGGTACATCTATCTCTAGAAATTCATTGGACAAATTCTCAAAATACTTGCATTGCATTCAAAGTGTTTGATAAAAGTGTTCAACCAAAAATCCAAAATCTTAAAATTAATTTAAGTGTTGAAATTAAAAAATTGTATCAACTAGTGAAATTATATTCTTCCAATTGCAAGTCCATTATCCATATTTCTTTCTTACTTATCGTTCTAAAATTCATTCCAAACTTGATTATTTTGTTATTTCCAAATTGGTTTGTTGAGACTTGTAGTTGTATAGTTTGATATTAATAAGAAGGATTATCTTGGAGGGGTAAGTTACAAACATAGTTGAAGCAATAGCTACCTTGATGAGGGAGAGGCTTAGAGTTCCCATGGGTAAGAGGGCTTGGCTGAATGCATTCTTTTTAGAGGGTGTGGAAATGAGATCGACAATAGAAGAGTGAATATTGAGAAGATTCAGATAAAATTGGAATGTAAATCTCGATGTGGTTGATATTATGAGATATGTAGGAGCATGGAGGTCAAGAGGATGAAGACTATAATTTGGGTAGCGTTAAGATGGAGATACCATCATTTGGAGACCAAAACATTTTCCACACTAAAGTGTCATGTGAATGGTAAAGTGTATGGTATGATTATTGAAATCAACATTGCATGCGTTGATGTTGTTAGTGGTATGTTATTCGAGGAGCTGTGGTTATTAATAAGATTGCATTGCTTAATGATACTGGATAGGTGAGAATAAATAGACAAGTATTGGGTAGATGGCTTTATGATAGGAGGGAGCAATTTAATGAATTCAAAAAATTGATATTCATTTGAGAAAGAGGGAATGAAAATTACTCTAGCCCTAGTGATACCAAAGCAATTGTCAAATGCTTGAATTCTTGATTCTGGTTGTTCTTATCACATATCATCTAACAAGGAGTGGTTTGCCCATACAAGTCAGGAAATGTTGGTTATATTTTTTTTGGGTGATGAAAGGTGTCATAGTATTGTTAGAATTGGTGAAATCAAAATTTGATTATATGATGGTGTTGTTAGGACATTATGTGATGTTAGACATATACACGGGTTGACAGGGGATCTGATTTCTCTTGGCATTTTGCATGAAGTAAATGGTTTTATTCATAAAGATAAAGATGATAGGGAAACCAATTCAAATGTGTAAGGGTGCGTCGATTGTAATAAAAGGCAATAAAAAAAACAAAGAATATTTATAAATTGTTAGGGAGTACAGTTATAGGTGGAGTTAATTTTATTGAGTTTGATGGTGATAGTACCAAGTTGTGGCATTTGCGTCTTTGGCCTCTTAGTGAACGTGGTATGTATGAACTGCATAAGAGGAATATGTAAAACGGTGTTAAGTGCTACAAGTTGGAGTGTTATAAGTTCTGTCTACTTGGAAATAAACTACCATTTTGTCTACTAGGAAGCAAAAAACTAAGGAAATTCTTGATTATGTGCATTATGATGTGTCGGGGACCTACCAAGGAGGTATCTATGGGTGGCTCTCGTAATTATGTTACTTTTGCTTATGATCTTTCTATGAAGGTTTGGGTGTATTTCTTGAAACAAAAATATGAAGTCTTTGTTAAGTTCAAGTTGTAAAAAGCTGAAGTGGAGACTCAAACTGATAGAAAAAAAATCTAACAATGGTATCGAATACACATAAACTGAGTTTCCAAAATCTTGTGAGGATAAAGGATTTAGAGACACTTTACAGTGCGCAAGACACCAGAACAAAATGGTGTTGTAGAAAGGTTGAACATGATTATTACTGAACGAACAAGTTGTAGGAGATTGAATGCAGGACTCCCCAAGAGCTTTTGGGCATAAGCGGTAAATATAGCATGTTATTTTATCAATAGGTCACCACAAAAATCTTTGGGTAGCAAGGTCACAAAAGTAGTTTACACAGGTAATCCAATTAGTTTTGATCACTTACGTATTTTTTGTTGTTCTACTGATGTACATATACAATGTGATGAGAGACCAAAACTTGATCCAAAGTCCAAGAAGTGCATCTTTCTGGACTACAAGAAAGGTGTGAAAGGTTACTAGTTCTGAGATCATGTAGCAAAGATAGTGGTGATCAGTAAGAATACATTGTTTGGTGCGCAATACATGTTGTAGTAGAACCAAGAGGATATGTTCATCAGTGGTTGTGGGCTAGCTGCAATAGAGGTGGATATAAACCAATTTCCATTACCTAAGAGGGCATAGAAACAACCTGCATCTGAGAGGGAGAAACTTCCTCTACATATGAAAAACCATGAGGTTTTAGATTCAACATCTACAAGTAGTCCTAATGGAGTAGACTTAGAAGATTACAATTTAGCCAATGAAAAATCAAGAAGCACCAATTTTAAACCTCTTAGTAGGTATGGTTTTGAGAACATAGTCTCTTTTGCACTTCTTGTTAGCAATAATGATCCAGTTACCTTTCAAGAAGCTATTTCTAGCTAGAAAAAAAGATAAATGGATGGTATGTATGGTTGAGGAGATGAAGTGTTTGCACCAGAACCATACATGTGAGCTAGTCCAGCTTCTTAAGGGCAAGAATGCTATTGGATGCAAATGAGTCTACAAGAAGAAGCCACCAATATTAGAAAAAAAAAGGGGGGGAAATTTTAAAGCTTGATTAGTTGCGAAGGAGTTTTCAGAAGAAAAGGAAATAGATTATGATAGGTTTTTTTCTCTTGCAGTTAGACATACTTCAATAAGGGCAATACTTGTTTTGGCGGCTATTTGGGATTTGCACGTCAAGTAGATGGATGTAAATACTAATTTTTTTTTTTTGCATGGTTATCTAGATAAGTGTATTTGCATGACGCAACCGGAAGGGTTTGTTAAACCTAGAGGTGAGCATTTGGTTTACAAACTTAAGATATATATCGTTGTATGGGCTGAAATAAGTTTCAAGACAGTGGTAAAAGCAATTTGATTCTTACATGATCAAGATTGGCTAGACATGATGTGTGTGTGATTATTGGTTTATGTTAAAAGCCTTGATAATGGTTTATTTGTTTTCTATTATTGTACTTGGATGATATATCGATAGTTGATAAAATATGAATGATATCACTACATTGAAACGTTTGTTGAGTTACGAATTTGACATGAAAGACTTAGGTGCTACAAAGAAAATTTGTGGGATGGAGGTTCAAAGGGATAGAGGTTCTAAGAAGTTGTGGCTTACTCAACAGAGTTATGTTGAGAAAGACTCAGACAAGTTTGGAATGAGCAAGTCTAAACCAGTGAAAACTCCATTGGCAAATCATTTTAAGCTCTCATTAGATAAATGTCCGAAGATATATAATTAGTGAGATTGGAGATATGACAAAGGTTCCTTATGCTAATGCAGCTTGTTGTTTGATGTATGTTATGGTTTGTACTCATCCTGATTTGGCTCATGTTATAGTCAAGTTAGCATTTTTATGTCTAAACCAAGGAGGCAACATTTGGAGACAGTCAGGTGGATTCTCTATTATTTGAGGGGTTTTATGAAGCAAGGTATTTTCTTTGGCAATTAGCGAAGTGAGCCTTTGATTGTAGGGTATGTAAATTTGGACTATGTTGGTGATTTGGACAACAGAAGGTCTACAACTGGGTATGTCTTTACTCTAGGAGAAGAACCTATATGTTGGAGACCATTGATCCAATCTACTGTAGCATTGCCTACAACTAAAATAGAGTACATGGTTGTGACTAAAGCTGCTAAATAGGCCCTATGGGTTTCAGGTTTGGTCAAGGAGTGGTATTAAGCAAGGTGAAGTTCAGCTACTTTGTAATAGTCAAAGTGCCATATAAATGTAAGGTTCCACGAGATTATAGAGTTAGTTAATTATTGAGAGATATTGTAGCAGAAAGTTCATAGTAGTGAGAATGCAACTGACATGTTGACAAAGATAGTGACTATTGACAAGTTCAATCATTGTTTGAATTTGTGGGGTGTTTGTAGCTGCTAGATGAGCATGGATACCCCAATCTAGAGGTGTGTTAGAGACTTTGAGTTTATTTTCTAAGGGGCATATATATTTGCGTAAGGTGGATATTTAAATTATTGTGTATGTCTCATATGTTATTAAAAGATGCCAGATAGTGGAGCATAGTGGAGCCGAATGGATTGTAGCGCAACAAAGCAAAGCATATGTGCAGGGTTAGTGCCCCCGCTGTATGATACACGGGTAATTTTGTAAATGTACCATGCATTAGGGTTGTCCATAATATAATGCTTAGCTTGTAGCCCTAGATATTTTATATATCATCGCAATTAATAAAATTCTCCTTCACTCCCGTGGACGTAGGCTCTCAATCAATCCACATAAGTTCTTCATTCCTCTTTTCATTTTATATTCTTGATGTCATGATCCCCTTTTTCTCAACAAAATTGTTACATAAATTTTTAGCTTAGGAGGACCACGACTGGTTAAATTTTAAAAGTTAAAAGATCATGAGTGGTTAACCTTGACTACGGATGGTAACAATTTGAAAGTTGAATGATGGTCAATTTAAAAATTTACTAAACGTGACAGAACAATTACACTCGAAAGACCTCATATGATATTAACTCTTTAATACTCTATTGGAAACTGGCATTTTCCAATAAATAATATTAATGGTTTAATATAATTAGCAGAAGTTGAGGTCCACCTCTATTACTTAGTCATCATTCATGAACTGGCCATTTGGCCAAGTGGGTGGTAGTACGTAACTACGTATATGTACTATGGATAGGTTTTGCACGTAAACAACGACCTGACTTTTCAAACTCAACATCATCAAAAGAATAGATAATGTCTGATACTGATCCTATCACTTGTACGTAAGTGAGCTTCCCACCCACCCCAAATTAAATCACCACGAATTGGGGGCTGAACTATCAAGAGTTTAGTGAAAAACAGATATTTTATCGATCATATCATTCATATATATATACTGAGAGCTAGAAATCATATTCTTATAGAGAGAGAGAGAGAGAGTTTACTTGGAGCTTGAAAACTCAGAGAGCTTTCCATTTTGGGAGAAAATGATGAGTGTAACTTCAGCATCACAGAGAACTGAAAGCTCAAAGGCCTTCTTCAG
>CM008345.1:8258238-8269803 GCA_002525835.2 Ipomoea batatas
TCTCTCAATATCTTATAATTATTTTGACTAACTTTAAATCAAATTGATTTTAAAATTACTTGAATAGGTTTTCTTACCATCATTAAAAAAATCAAATAAAAAGGTATTGCTTGTCTCAAGCATGAGAATTTAAACCATTTTTTTTGAAAGAATTTAAACCATATTTTCATAAATATTTTAAAATTTTGGTAAAAAGAAAAACTAAAAATATAGCCAATAAATCCTCAAAAGGATAAAAAGTGACAAAATTAATAATTATTTAACATAATTAATTACAACATTAAAATGAGAAAAATCAACCAAAAAAAATTTACCAAAAGGATGAATTGAAGTTTGCTAGAAAAAAAATTGAAAATAATTCAACAAAAATCCAGGATTGAGAGCTTTTAACGCTTTGCATGTATGTTGAATTTATATTAGGAGCAAATGTTTTAGGCTTGGCAATTCTTGTCTTGTTGGTCTACATTTGAAGTGGTTTTACAAAGATTGTGATGCAACTGCTGCGGTTCTTGATTTCCTGTCTTGTCATGCTCCAAATTTTCTAATTATTGATCATCTTTATTCACAAGGCCAGGTAAGCGAGTAAAGTTTTCCGAATCAGATTTATTCACAAGGGTAAGCGAGTAAAGCTTTCCGAATCAGATTCGACGGATGTTTAAATTTGATTTAATTAATGTCAGAGTCATGATTAAATATCTTAATACTCGATTTAAATAGTTTAAGAGTAATTAAACTTTTTTAATATTTCGTATATCTTATATACGATATTACAAATTCAGCTGATATGTTTATATTTATATGTTATAAAATTACAATAATTGAATTTGGTGAAATCTATGTGCTCTTAGTCCAGTATTGTGATTTGGTCGTGTTTGACATCCTCTTTGTATTCGTGATTTGGTTCACTAATATACTCCGTTCATTTGTGTTTTAAAAGATAAATATTATAAGATGCGTGTAATTGAAATTTAATGTGAAATTTTGTTATGATATTTGATTGTATCATACACGCACAAACACACATACACAGACACATATTTTATACCAATTTATATATTTACGAGTTTATGACAAGTCAGATTGTATATGAGATTATGAGGTGATCGAATAAATAACGTAATGGTAATGTCATGACAATAATATAGAATAATTTTTTTTAAAAAAAAATTAACTTCCATAAAGACTTCATATTCTTGGTTTTCATCTTGTCTTAATGGGAAGATTATTTAATGTTTTCTCCATATGAACGTACGACGACGTAGAGACTTGCTCGAGACTTGGAAAATTCTATTGTTTTTAATTAGAAGCTTCCAATTAAACTCCCATGGAGTGTAAATGGGGTTGTATGGCTCAATTGGAAATTTCCAAAAAAAGAGTTGTTCAATCTTTATTTTTTAATGGGGTTAAATGATAAATTTAATTGAGTCAATAAAAAAAAATGTGTCTATTTTACATTCAAAATTAACTTTATAAACGATCAGCCCACATCCAGCAGTTTGGAAAAATTATTGAGAAACCTACAACAACTACTGGACCAACTGATCTCGGTCGGTAGGACTTTAGACCTAATATTACCTTTCTCAGATTACCAATGTAATCTCAAATCCCTTGAACCAAACGCTCCGTTAAGAGAATTTTAAATTGTAAATGTATGTTTCGCTACACTTCTTTAATATCTAATTTTTGGCAAATTATACATTTATACCATAAATCAAAGTCTACATTGCATTGTCAATTATTGTCCAAATAATCTTCAGATTATGAGTTTGCAGTTGACATATTTTATACATTTAGTTAACAGTTTATGTAAAATTGAAAGCACATAACTTGTTAATTATTAACACATAAAATGGTAACTACAGTGTTAATTGCATATACAAAATATGTTAACTGCAAACACATAATATGTTACCATTTTATGTGTCAATTAACATGTTATGTGCCTTCAATTTATTTATAGATACATAAACTATTACCTACAGGTACAAAATATGTTAACGGTAGACACTTATATGATTAATATTTTATGTGCATGTAGTTACCATTTTATATGTCAGTAGTTAAGATGTTATGTGTCTTTAATTTATTTAGAGACACATCAATTGTTAATTGTAGGTATAAAATAAATTAACTACGGATACATATATAATTTTTGGACTAACAATTAAATGCAATAAAAAATATTGGTGACGGTTGTCCGATCCCAAACTAATCTTCCAATTCATAAATTTCCATCAACCACTTCATAAATTTTCATCCGCTAAAACCTTATATCACATGAAGAATTAATGTTCTTATTTTTGGTGAAAATATGGAATGATATATTAAAAAAAAAAAAATGGTTGACGGTTGACTCAATCCAACCAATCAATTCTTAAATTTTCGTCCTCCGTAACTTCCTGTGAAATGAGGAATTAATGTTGTTGTTCTTCTTCTTCTCACAAATTAATGTTGTTCTTTTCCCAACTTCACCTTATCACCTATATGACCAGTTGAGCTGCCTATGCAGGCAAATTAATGTCGTTCTTACTTCTATCTTTGGTTGTTTTCTAAATTATAAAAATTACATAAGAGATAAATCACATTAGAAAAAGTATCTGTGATTGACTTGACTGGGACACACACACACACATATGAAAGGTAAATTGCATTAGGAAAATTGTGTGACAGATTCGATTGAGAAGACGTTGGCAATAATTAAACTCGTATTATTTTGATATATATGCACCACTTGATCACCTTGTTCGGATTAGAGTAGGGTTTTTTTTAACACTTTTTTCTCTGAATTATTTAAAAGTAGCGGTTTTTCCCCTTTATGTTAAATTGACATTTTTACACTTAAAAAAAGTATTTTATTAATTTTTTTCTCCAACAATTATTACTTATATATGGGAATAAGAATAAATGTGAAAAAACACTTCTTTTGTAACTATTATAATTATAATTTTAAGTTAATGCAACTAACAGAATTAAGAATTAAACAAAAATAATTTATTAATAGTAGATAATCATAATATTAATATTAAAGTTACTAGCATTGACATAAAATTATCATTATAATATTTACAAATGGCGTCTCTTTTTTTTTTTCCCACATATATTCTTATACTTATATATAACCAGCAATTCCGGTTCATCAGTTCAGACTTCTTTTTTTGTTAATTATACTTTCGATTTTTAAAATAGTCTACATTTAATAATTAATTTATTTTTCTCGGTTCATAACTAGAATTGATCGTTTTTTAATCGGAATTGGTGATTCTGGTTCCCAGTTTTAATAAACTAGAACCGAAACCTTTGTTGGTTTTGGTTCTAAATCGTAACCGGAACCATCAATACAATTTCAATTGCTATAGTCTTCGATAAGTTTGAACCCAACCCTCGTGGTCATCCGTACATATCAGCAATAATTTGTTTGAGAAAAAAATGAAATATTTATTTTTAAGAGTAAAAATGTCTATATTTAACATAAAAGGGGAAAATTTGTCAATTTTAAAATAATTGAAGGGTCTAGTGTGAATACATGGATAATTCTGAAAAAGCTTTGTAAGCATATAATTTACTAGAAAAAGTGTCATTTTTTATATTTAATTTTAATATATCTTTTTAATTGAGATGAGTATTGCATTATTGAGCACAAGATAATGCCAAGGCATGGTAACTCTACTTGGCAAAGAATCACATAAAGATAAACCAGTCTAGGTTGTTTATAACTTACCGACTCAAACTAAAAAAAAAAATCAATAGATAATTTCCACAACTCATAATTCTTTTTCCTGCCATGACCTATATTCTGCACCAAATTCTTAATTACCCATCCTTATGACAATAATTTGGTCAATCGATGCATAAGAAATTGTAATTAACGAAATAATTTATTTATTTTTCTAGAAACAATGACTATTATTTCATTAAGAAAAAAAAATGTTCTATACGGCAGATAATAAAAGAATGGAATAAATAGCTACCAGCTGGTCTATAACTCATTAATTGATACTCCGTATAATATATTCAAAATCTTAGTTTGACTAAAGAATCGTACGAGACAATTATATTTGACGAAATAATTAGGCATGACACAATTAATTTATACGCATTAAAATTTGATCTAAACTGGGTCGACTTGACCCGTCATGGACTAGTTCATTTGCCCGAGTGCCGAGGTTACTCGTCTCGCATTCTCGTATTTAAAGGTTACGAGTTTAATTTTTGTCAATACTTTCTCGACTGAATTTGTTGCAAATGGTCTTCCTATTACTATTTATCTCTCATATATGATTGGGGGCGGCAAGCCATTGCACAAAGTTTCCCTAAGATCGACCTTAGTTTGAGCGTCGATTAGGATCACAATGTCGACTTCACCAAAATCACACTTTGGGTAGATCGAGCTGACTTTATATTGACTCACATGTCTTGCTTATTGTCTTTATTTTCTCATATGAATGGAATTGGTCCAAAATTTGTTTCAAAATTTTTGAATAATGATACATAGACACACATTCTGTAAAATGTTAGAAGCTCGGAGTATACGTAACTGCAATGGCGATTGTAAGAATATTCATAATGGTTGAGGACTTGAAGGATTTTTTTTTCTTTACATTCTCACTTAATATCAAATCTATTTTTATATTATCACCCACTAATTATTTATATTATATATATTTAAAAAAAAATCTAAAGTGTTGATAGATACCGGTACTTTTTTGTAAATGATGTAATTTCAAAAGTGAACGAAAAATGTCTCCATATAGTATTATAGTAATTGGTATGAATTCAAAATTTCTCTTAATTAAAACATTTATTTTTTGTACGTAGTACAAAAGACACCAGTACCAATTGACACAATGACACCATAGACTTTCCCTATATATTTATATATTAAACAATTCCAAAAAAAATAAAAAGTTGTCTACATCTTTATAAAGGCTCAGTGGCACGCTACGTTGTACACTAATACCACAACAATGTCAAATTCATACATCGTTCTTTTATTTTTAGTAAAATTCGAACCCTAGTAAAGTAAAATTAGGTAATCAAATTTTTGGAATATACTAAGCATAAAAGTTACTCCACACTATTTTGAAGGAATTTTTTTTGGGGGAATATGACAATAAAAAGGGCTCAAAAATTTCACTATTTCAACCATTCAGCTTGATGTATGTATATATGCATTGGACAAAACTCAAAAGTAAACCTAATTCCCAATAATGGAGATAAAGCATTCCCTATCAATTTCGTTTGTTTCCATTTAGGAAGACACTGCATTTGGAGCTGACTTTATTATCATTAGTCCACCTAATTAAACATTGTTAAGGTGAAGTTCAAAGAGGATACTTTTTCTTCTTGTTTGATGATCAAAATGGAAAGATTGTTTGGTGTCAAGATAAGAAGTTGTATGTATTTGTTAGGTTTTAAAAGGTTTATAATATTCGGACAAACTTCATGTAATGTCGTTTGGTAATTAGGCTCTTAATTGAAAATAACGATGAAGATTTTTCATATCTTTAAAGTGGTCCGAAATATCATTTTCAATTAGAAATCTTAAGTTTTGACAACCTTTCATTGATAAGAAATCCTAAAATTTTCAGACGTGAATTAAATATGACACATATTATTTGTTAGTCACATTAACATTTGATTAATTACATATTAAGTTCGGTCTTATATACGTTGAACTATCTTAGAGCATGCTCAATGGTAAACTACTACCAAGAATAAAAGTTTATTGCCAACACATTCTTGGTCTAGTCCGTCGCACAGTTCTTACTAGTTCAAATTTTCTTTATGCGTAATTTGCAAGTTTTTATATCGAATCGAAATTTATTCAATGCAGACCTTCATATAGTGACTGCAAATTTTCATAATCGCTCAAGAAAATAAGTGTTTACAGGTGGATTAAATGGGAAACAAAGAAACCTAATACACGCAAAGAATGTTAGGCAAAGAAAGGTTGATGGTTCATTACATGTCTGATTAACCAATCTGAAATTCTGAAAGACTGTTGATATTGTGTTTAAGGTGAGGTTGATGAGAATCAACCTAACTGTATGTTCTCTTTATTTCCTCGTATCATCTCTCTTTGGGTGAAGTCAAGTTGGTTGATCCAACCCACACAACTAACCCTACACCGCCCATTCTTTTTGTCAAGCCATCCATCTTCTTGGGTTGGCATGCAATAAACAACCTTAATTATTAATTAGATTTAGTGTCGGTTTGAAAATTCAAAATTTTGTTTTAATTTTTCTGTGGTTGAGTATTCAAAGAAAATAAAGCCAAAAAAAAAAAAATCATTCTAGTTAATAGATGCGGAAAAATGTCAGCCTTAAGTTATTAGTCGGAAGACATACTAAATTCTTTATTTTTCCATTTTTCTTTTTAAACTAGTTTTCATAATATTATTACCACCAATACACCACCACAACCACAATCACCACCATTGCCTCCACTACCACTTATTATTATTATTATTATTATTATTGTTGTTGTTGTTGTTGTTGTTGTTGTCGTTGTTGTTATTGTCAAAGAAAATGAACCAAATAGAAAAAAAAATACAATTTCTTTTAACTTTTAGCCAAACAAGAAAATATAGTTTTCTAATCTTTAGCCAAACATCAACAGAGTAATACTACATGTATTGTGAATTTCGACTTCATTATTTACTCTTAGTTTATACGACATATTCTGATTTATCAAAAAAAAAAAAGTATGCCATATTTTTTTTATTACTCTATTTCTCTTTTATCAATACGTAGAATTGTGACATGTGATTTGACTCTGGGAGTTCATATATTATTTTCATTGTATGAAGATAACAATGTTTTGCTAGAGTTCTTCAAAATAAGATTTGCTAGATTTCAAGTGATACAACCTAAGTTGGGCTATCATGGGAATAAACAAACTTTGCCCACCATATTGGGCTAATGGATCATAGTTATCTGTTTTAAGGCTCGATGTTTCTATTGAGACAAACCCGGCCCAATAAAATGTGTTATTAGGAACTTAGGATCAACATGACAACCTATAGACATGTACTGCCAAAAATTTTATGATTGAGCGATTGAGCCCGGACCTGAATTGAAGTTTAGTGGTATAACTATAATACTTTTTATAAGAAAATTTAATATGCGTTCCTCTCTAATTATCAAACGTGAATATCATTTTTCTCATATCTTCTGCTATTAAGGAAGTCCCTTTCTATGTTTGACTGTATAGAGTGGTTTTTTAACCCTTCTGCTTTCTTATGTAATGTTTTTTTTGCATGATGGTAAAGTTAGCCATTTTCTTTCTTTCTTTTTTATTTATTTATTTTTAATAAAGAATCCTATATGCACAAGCCTTGGTGGAGTAACAAATATAATTTTGGGGAGTTGGGGAGTTTTCCCCATATGACAACATACAAACATGGTCCTATATATATAAGACTACTTTGTTAGTTGAGGGCCCAGAATTCCTGGAAGCCAGAATGTGCTGTAGGGCACATGGGCTGTTTAATTGTCTCTGCATGCCAGCAACTACATTGATCATTAGCTATACTAAGTGCTAAATAGGTTTCCCATATCATGCATGATTTCACACCCTAGCTCAAAAGGCAAAATTCCTCACTCCGGTTCCCGGCTCTTATAAGACTGCAAAGGGATAAATAATCACAGTGACTCAACGACCTCTTAGGTGGGAGGACTAGTTTCTGCTGCTCAAAGAGACCATCAGATTGAGTGAAACTTCTACACTAAGACTGTCCGGACTCAAACCCTCAATCTACTACCTAAGTACTAATTGAGCTAGTCGTGTGAGCCATGCATGATTTCTAGTTCCATGATAGTTGTTCATCACCACAAGGTTGCTCCCACCACAATTATCAGTAGATGACAACCTATCAATTCAAGTACTGTTAATTGAAATCATAGTCTTCCATTAAAGTGAGCTTTTGCAATTCTTGCTACCTTGTTATGGCAGGTTTAAGGTGCATTGTAATATTTTTGCTTGGGGATTATATTCAATTGTAGATTACTAGATTGTGCCAAGTAAATTATCCAAGTTTTACATTATTATTTTGCTATAAATTGATCTAAATATCTAATATAATGGTCGATGGATCTCAGCATTGCACTATGTATTATGTTTACTTTGCTATCCAGTATCCACCAATTGGGGTTTGGAAAATAATGAATCGGTAATGTTGGTAGGTCCATCTATTAAAATAAACAGTAATTTTTGTCACCCAAAGATGAATGGACAATTTTCTACTCCACACAATTTTTTTTCTTCCATTAGTAGTCTAAAACTTTTATCCATTTGCTATTATTTCTTCTTCTTTTTTTTTTTTTTTAAATTCAAATTTTACTCTCCTTCAATTTTAAATTTCTGTCCACTTTCGTAAATGAAAATGTAGTCAGAAAGATTAAAAATTGTTCCAATATTTTGTGAAATGACTTTTTATCCACCGTCACAAATTCGAATTGAATGTAGTACGTGCAAGTAATGATAAGACGCCTCATCGGAAGTCAATTTAAACATTCATTTCATTTCTTTGCATCGCCAGTGAATTTATTATTGTGATGTGATGAACATTGAAGAAAGAGTGTGTGTGTGAACATTTGAAACTTCCTAGCATCATCCACATCGTACATACAATGATTTGCACGTTGGGATTATTATTATTATTATTATTATTATTATTATAAAAGTAATGATATTCATCGCTAAAAAAAAATTGCTCATAATTTCTCTACTCACATTACGTTATTTTTTACGCCCTGGCCTGATAAGACATGTAGTATCTGTTCATAACTATTTTCCAACGGTTTTTTTGAATACTACTAACTCTATTACAATGCAGTGTGTGTTCATAACTACTTTCTCAACCTATTGAAGCACAAGCCACCTCCCATATAAAGGGAAGGGTTTGATGCCATTGGACCACAAGTAGGATTACCTCTAGGAATTTAATGTGAAATCCCCTCCATGTGGGAGTGTAAATTAGGTGCCAGTAAACCACAACGTCTTTGGTAGGAGGATGTAATTAATAGTAATTCAACTGAACACAGAGGCTAGATATTTATTTGCTGCGCACAAGGAGCCCCTCACTTTGAGAGGTTGCTCCACACTATCACTAGTGAGACTCGATTTCTGGTGTTTCTTCCTAAACATCACCCGTATGACCAACTGATGAGTTGTTCATGTCGGCCATTTTCATTAAAATTAGGTAGGGTCAATCAATGCATGATACCTAAATACCTAAAAATTAAAACTTAAAAGACATGTTCATGAAGAGAAATTAGGAGAGAAAAATTTAAGAAGGGTAAAACTTTTCTTATTTTAAAAATTTAAAATTTCTTTTTTTGGTCTGCAAACGTGGTCCCAAAATTGAAAATTCCGTGTCTGACATAGGAAGAAAAAATAGGCATAATAGAGTACATATTTGACTGCATTTCAGCCTATATACACCCAACTCAACTTTGAGTTTTAAATGTGTATTGTCCTTTGTACTTGTGGTCTTCACTCTTGTGGAGTACGTGCTAGAAGGGATAGGATTATAGGAATAATAATTTTTAGATTTTTTGGTAAGTTTAAAAATTTTCGGTATGTTATACTACATCTGTTCCAGTTTACTTATTTTGTTTACTATTTATTGATCAAACTAACTTTTTTCTTTGTTTAATTTCCGATAACACTAATCAGATAAGATGTAATCCTAGGTGGTTTTATTTCTCCATATTCAATGCAGCCCTATCATTATTAGACTATGGTGATTTGCAAGAACATATCATTTCTGCTTGTCCCTTAAAGTTTGCAAATAATGCAATATTGTGAATCTTGATAACACCTGTGTGTGTGTGTATATATAATATATGAATATATTTATAATTGCATATACCCACAATAAAGTTTGTCCACTGATTAGTTTACATATATACACCAAATTAATGATTCCTAGGAAGTAGCAAATTTCAAATTCTTAGAGATTAAGGATGCATTGATATGATATGCCTTTTCTTCTACCCTTTGGAAGAAGAAGACTTGCAAGGAAGTTTGGTCGCTATACCATGTTTTTCACCGACGGTATTACGTCAATATTGATGGGTGAGTGTTCAATTGTTTGACAATTCTTCCTACCATGTTTTTAGTTTTATTTATTTATTTTTGTTTTTGTGGCATTTAACTCGAATAGAACAAACAATCTAAGTCTAGAAGATGAAATGGTTTTGACGGTTCCTGCCATGCCAAGCTACCAATTTGTTAGTTCATTTGTCACCTTCTTTAATTTATGAGAAAATTACCAGAAATACAATTTATATTCGATAAAATTTTGTAATTATTGCGTAAGGGTATACAATTGTGCATTGAGTAAATCACTTTTATGTGAAACAGCATACAAATCACATATGAGAGGTAAATTGCGATAATCTTATGTGACGAGTTCGACGGAAAGAGCATTCGCGAGAATTAAATTTTTTACATTATGATTCAAGAGTCATGTTTGTCGATATATAGAGTTCATTACACCAGGCCAATTGGTTAATATAAGACACGCATAGGTAGTTCAAGGACGCATGATCTAACCCTGCTAGTTGTTATATGAGAGTTTTATTATCTTGTGAGGTAGTTCATCATGGGCACCGAGCATTATCTTCCCACCTAATGGTCACTAAGCTGCCATGATTCACCCTTCCCAAATCTAGTCGAGTTGGGGTGTGGTAATCCTTGAGGAGTTGAGGTAAGGAATTTTGATTTTTTGTGGACGAGAAAAAAAAAAGCTTTTTTATAATTACGATGTGATATTGCATAGCATTATGGAATGATTTAGAAACTTATGATATCAAATCAAATATATGGTACGACAAAGAACAATATAGAAACTATGTATATATGTAATTGATAGACATTATTATTGCATGATACTTTCCAATTACTTTTAATTATGTAGATATTGCACCATAATGAAATGAAACTTTGATTAGAAATTTGGTAGAGGTAGTGGTAGGAAATGTTCTCCCTAGGTAAATATATAGTCGAAACATAAATTTATTTTTATCACTCCTCAATTAAAAATTTAACTAGATTAGTTTAAAATTGAATTGATGTTATGCCTTATATATCAAAAACTCTTTCAGTACCCATCGATTCAATATATTCTTTGTTTAAAAGATTCAAACTATTTTCGCTTGAGTCATAATTCATAAGTCACAAATGTAGAAACACAAACTTTGCAATGGCTTTTAGTAGGCATGCCATAATGTGAAATATTTGTAATAAATTGTAACCTAAAAGATATTCTTTTCTTTCATAAAACATTAGTATTCCATACTTCTAGCATGTTGTTTGTACTCTTACATAGTAAAATTTTTGTCACATGTTCCGATTTGATTGGAGAAAAAAAATAAAAAGAATAAAAACAATGGCATGTCTCCTTTTATAAATCATAGATCATTCTTGTCTGTAGTTTCCGTCTTCTCAATTAACTGAAACCTGCTACTCGATCTAACCGTTAAGCTTCACTTTCGCCAACAAAGTCAATATTTTCCTCGTCTAGGGCCTTGGTGAACCCTTTCTCCGTAGAATATTCAC
>CM008345.1:8305419-8318893 GCA_002525835.2 Ipomoea batatas
TATACTCTCTTCCTCCCACGTGGATCCACAGGAGATCTAAAATCATAGTTAAGTCGAATTTAACTTTGTGGTGGAGTTATGGTCTTAATAGTGCAGTCAGATGTACAGTACTTTTCCCTAGTTAAGTTGGGTAAACAATTGATTTGGTAATATCACAACAAGGCTTCAAGTTTGATAACATGTAGAATGTGTTTATTAACCTTCTTAGTTTAAACCACTCAGGCAACCAGACTAGTTTACTTCCTTGTGTTCTTTTGTTGCCTAAGGTTGCAAGACAGGTTTCACCAAAAGAGCAACTTCGAATAGTGACTGCAAATTTTCTTATAAACAAGTGTCTTTCTCTCAGCTAACTTTTCTGGTTGAAAGGGTTTGATGCCACTGGACCACAAGATCCTTGGTGGTTGGTCTTGATTTAGTAACTATAATAAGGTTCCAAGTTCGACTTCCTATGAAAGTTGTCTATTATTCTTAGTTAGAGCTGATTAGCTTACATAAACTGATTTAGAGTTTTATCTAGACCCTAATTTCGAAGGAGACAACATACTTTATATATGTAGTAGTATAAGGCAGCAATAAATGATGACGGATTGTTGTTTGATTTATTACTGCAGGTTTCAAATTGGTTCATTAATGCTAGGGTAAGGCTGTGGAAACCCATGGTGGAAGAAATGTACGAACAAGAAACTAAAGAAGAAGAAGAAGAAGGAGGGGGTGAAGAAATAAACGCACACACACCGATGCTGCGTGACGATGATAATAATAAGGAAATTACTGCAACCTCAACTACGCCGACGACGACAAAACCGACAACAACGTTACCGTCGGCTGCAGCGACAAAAAGATGCCAATTCAATGCGACGGAAAACGACTCCTCACGAACCAACATCATCAATAATTATGCTGCCCAGTACGCCTCGGGAAACCAAATCACGCTGATTGGTAACACCGCCGCCGTGCCGCCCCTATCTCCGGTGGCCGGAACGCCGCACAACTGGCCTGCTCAGGTGGTGGATTGTGGCGGCGGGTTTGGGACTCCGGCGACAGGGGACGTGTCCCTAACTTTGGGACTTCGCCACCCAGAAAATAGTGTAAATGTTACAAACTTTGGGGGCTATTAAATATTTAGTACTAAATTAAAACACAAAATGGCTACAAAAATTATATATATATAGTTGGTGAATAATTTGGGTTTTGTAATTGACATATAACTCTTAATTGTAAAATTAAAGTGAGAATTGTATTTTGTTTTGTTCATTGTGGTTTTGGATTAGAAGAAATATGAGTTCTATTCAATTAATTAATAGTTAAAGCATTTTATAAGTTATTAACTGAACAAACACTCCTAATTTGAATCAATTAAACACAAATAATAAATTACATAATTACACAATCAAGATTCATTGTCCAAAACCATATATTTATTATACAAATTTCGATCTATCCATACATACTAAGGGTTTAAAACAAATAAAAAAAAATGTACAACAAAGGAATGAATAATAGTGACAAAAATAACACTTGGGTTCATGGCCAATCTAAGCAAAAGGGTAACATCCAAGGTGCCGATCAGCACCATACCAACTCGCACCAAACTTAACCAAAAAAGTTACTATTTTTTTTGAATTGCACAAATTGTACGTTGTTCGTACCATTGAACTATACTTGATGCAAACTAACACGGTATTGATTGGCACCATAGACTCCTTTTTCCAATCATGAATTTACATAACCAAAAAGTTGTGCTTTTTTGGAGTTGAATTATTGTGAGCTTTCTTGCTGGTTTGTAGATACTGACCTACTGTTCAGTGTTAAGCACAGATGAGCTTTAACTGGCCTGTGATCAGAGCTGTGGATATTGTCTATGGATTCATATGAATGCAAAGTCGCATTTATGTCACTGCTGTGTATCTTGAACAATATTCTGTCGGTCCATGATGGTACTCTAACCTGCAGTCATTTAAAATACATTCATAAATAATCAACTATATAAAATGTAGAATAATTAAAATTTCCAGTCTTGATCAAGTTGATGTCTTGATAACCACAATATTCCAAATTCGACTTTCAATCAGAACAGTTTCTATTGACATTCTTGATTTGAATTGGTCAGTATTGACAATCTAGTCCTTTGCCGACTAGGAGTCACAAGGAGAGGTTTATTCAGTGCACAAATTCGATTAGTGATTACGGTTTTCCTTTTCAACCCAAAAAAATTAAAATTAATTAAAAGTAGAATGAAAATTTAAAGAGATGACCTTGTGACTGGTATCATAGCTGCTGCTGCCAATATCATATTTGTAAGTAGGTTTGAAAGCCAATGCCCCTTCATAATATCCATTGAAAATCTCCCCTCTTTCAGCCTCTTGTAATAATTGGTCTCTGCTAGTTAGCATCTACAACAATTTTAAGAAAATTAATTAATTAATTATATAGGGTCAGGTTCTGTGTGGACAGTGCTTTCGGTGCGTCAGTGCGGTCACCCACCATTAGGTATGCATAATTGCACCACAAAGTGTTCGGAAATGCACCATTAGGTAGGTGTGGTGCTATGTGGTGCATTGGTGCATTTTAGTATACTTAATGGTGAATCCGCACCAGCCGCACTGGAAACACTATCCGCATTTGAACCAGTATATATATATATATATATATATATATAATTTTATAATAATAGTGAAAAGGTGTTGTGCTACTAGCTACTTACTTTGTGAAGGTCTCCATGAATCAAATCTCTAGCAGGATAAGTCTTGATTCCTTGCAATCTATAGTTTAGGTCTCCCAACCATACTGTAACTTTGGCTGGCCTTGCATATGGGTTCCAATTCTTGGAGAAGAGGGAGTCTGATATCTTCTTCAATTCCAAATTCCTCTCTTCCACATTGTGTGCGTGTGCTACAATCAAATTACGTCACATTTAAATTCTGTACCTTACGAGTAAAAATTTTGTACATCGTTTTTTCGACCCAGAGCCCATAATATTATGTGGACCCTGGCCTGGTCCATGATATAAATTGCGAAATTTAATCATAAAATATTGAAATAAAAAATAAAAAAAATTACCGGATAAATGACAAGAAACGAAAACCATGGAGATTCCCTTGTAGCTAACTCTAATAGCCACAGCTCCTTTCTTTCTCCTTATCAACCCTCCAAATCCTCCTATACTGAGCATATCCACTTTTAACTCTGCAAATTAGCCAGTAAATTATGACTATATTCTTGCCAACACCCTTTTGGTCAAATTTGTTATATATATTGCGCTTTTTTATGTGATGTGTGGACTATCACACAGGTGCGGCCAGTGTTTTATCCGGTGCAAAATTTAAAAAATTGGTTGTGAATTTGTCTCGATATATACAAAAAAAAAATAAAAAATTAGTGTAATAATTAAACTATACACATATATCCTACCTCTGATGTTTGGCGCCAAATTCTTGGGTCCAAATATGTACAGCTGAAGAGATTGCATCACTGATTTTCCTATTAGGCTTCATCATATCAACCAATTGGGTAAACAAAATAAAAACTTGTGTTAGTTATAGCTAAAATTTTTGAATTTAATGAAAAAAATTAATGATCAAATTAAAGACAATTTATCTTGCTAGCAACTGACTAGACTTTATAAAAAAGAGTGGAGAAGGACCCCACTATAGACCATGTTTTGTGAGTTTAATTTCAAAGCCGTCTAGCACCTAAAGTTTAATAAAAAGCTAACTTATATGAGAAGTCATGTATATTATTATATCTATGGATGAAAATGACCTTAATTATATATTAATTATGTAATAAGAGAGCCTTGATTGGGTAGAGAATTTTGTTTTATTTTTTGTTTCAATTGGAAAGTTTGACTGTTTTCATCTTATACCAACCATGCCTAATATTGTCCACACATTCTTCCCTAATAATTTAATCTAATAATAATTAAACATTATAATAACAATAAAAATAATAGAAATTATATGATGTCAATTAGCACCAATGGCTAAGATACTAGAGCCCAAGGAGTGATTGGTCAGTTGGACTCAAACGGAGTGCTCAACTACTAACCCTCGAGCGGGCAACGGAGTGAGCATGGAGACAGAACTCTAGTACGTCATTAAAGACAGTAATCTTTTACGAATTTTGGCCTTTAATGTCCAAAAATCGAGTATAAATGTATGAATCACTTTAGAATTTTTTAAAAATATAAAGAGAGTATAATTAAGCAAGAAAATGATTGAGGTAGAACTTAGAATCAGCTTACATACATATGAATATCAGAAAGAGCATTCTTCAACAATCTGGAAACATTAATCCGAGGAACCTCTTGCAGACCAATCACCAGTAGATCAAATTCTCTGTTTCCTTCCACTAGTTTTTCTATGTCCTCCATACTCACCTTCACCATAGCAGAATAAATCAATTAATTTAAAAAAACAAAAAAACCCTTAAAAAAAATTCATACAATGAATTAAGAGTCCGTTTAGAAATCACGAAAATGGCTTCTCTTTTCAAAAAATATTTTCTTTTCTGGTGTTTGGTTGCGCAGCACAAAACTGTCTTTTGTTTTTGGTTCATTTTCTAAAAATGAATAGAATTGTATAATTAAACATTTTAAATATTTTGTTTAGAATATAAAAATATTTATAATAATATTAAAAATAAATTTTTTTTATCCAAAAAAGGAAACCTTGTTCTGAGTGTGGCAGAAGTTATTTTCTGCCAAAATGACTAGATTTTTCACAGTCACTGAAAAATATTTTTTGAATTTTTCAATATTATCCAAACACTGAAACCGAAAAATAAAAAACAGAAATTAATGAGGAATAAAAGAATAATAATGCAAACCTGTCCATTCATATTCCAAGTAATGATGCACATGCAGAGATCCGATCTGCCGGAGAATTCGCACCGGTTGTCGACTCCGACCGTCTTTATACCTTCATGGCTGGCATCATCGAAGCCGTTAAGGATTCCCATTGCCGGTTTTTTCTTCACCCTGTGCTTTCTTCTGCATACAGACAACCTTAATTAATTTGCATACTGTATGTACAGGAATCCTTGAAAATTAGAACAGTATATTCTGCAGAATATACATTGCTGAGAATAGTTGAACGCATAGCCCTTCCATTGCTGATGATTATAGAACTGATGAGAAAGCTTCAATGGAACTGCAGAAATGATATGAAGAAGATGAGAGCGGAGGGGTTTATGAATGCATGAAGGAAGTCTTGGGCGGCTGCAAGGCGGTGGAAAACTGATCTGAGGATTGGAGGAATAAGTCAAATGCTTCTTGGGGATATCTATCGAACAGTAATAGGATGTTTTGGGGGTTTGATTATTAGTTTATCTGCGAAACAACGTTAGGTTTGGAGGGGTTGACATTTATGTATAGAGAGCGTTAAATCAAGAATGATCTAGCGATCCGCCAACCCCACACGCACTTTTTTCCGTTATCAGCAACCAAACATCTTCAACAGTTGAATAATTTGGCTTTTCCATGCCTTGAAAAAGAGAAAATGTGACTCTTGGGGTGTCTTGCAATTCAGAACACAACTATCAACTTATTTTGAATTGGTCTGATTAGATGAGTTGTACTCTCGGACAATTGTTGATTCCTTTAATTTATGTGAAAGCCTGCAGGTTGCAATCCTATTCGATGGTGCCCTTTAGGATTCCTACAGTTGATTGTCTCAAATTAAGATAACTAATAATCAACTTCCATAACTGGAGTTGAATTAAAAACCTTATTGTGGTTAAGACTCTAACTGTCCGGCCAACTTAGTTAGGTTAATCATATATAACTGATTGACTCAAATCAAGAATGTCAATTGACAGCTTTCAAAGAGAATCAAACTTGAAATCTTGTGATAACCAAGATAACTGTACTATCCAACCCATTTGGGTGCTATTGTTAATTTTGTTTTTACATGTGGTTGGGGCTAACCCAGTTGACCCAATGAGTTGTACACTTGGTCCGCGAGTTGTCATGTTTCGTACTCCTCTCGATACCCTTTGCTATACCAAAAAACACTAGTGATAAGTACTTAAGAAGAACTCAATTAAAAGGCTATATATAATATAGTCCAAAATAAGTAGATGAACACATACTATACATTAAACTTAAGTATCATTCCATAATTTCTTCCAAAAATGTTGTAAGCTAAGATTGCGTTAGAGTTGAACAATGGAGTTTACACTACAACACCAGTCATTTACGGAGAAATCAAAGTCTTGGTTCCACACGATTGATCATATCATTAATGGAGATTAACGAAACTTTATGGCGAATTTGAGTTGTCAATAATTAAGCAAAGTTGTTAAGTCGTGTTGAAGTTTTAGTCCTCAATTGTTTTGACCAAAGAAGGCACAAGGGAGACGCAATTATTATTTGGGAAACGGAAGACAAGAAGGCTAAAGAATGTGCAAGCTAAGCGTGAACCGCAAAAACGAATTGTTTAACAAACACACATAAACGTACGCCTGCCTTGACAACAATTGTTCACCAAATGTCTTGTCTTGGAGGATGTCTTGAGACTTTAGTTTATGTTAGGCCAATAGTCCTGCCTAGCTTGCCGGGTCAACCTTTTTGCTTGGATCTTAGGCCCAAACATGAACCCATAGATGTCATTGTAACTATATTTACTTTAGGTCCACCAATAGTCATACCCTACCATGGACTCGTCATAATTTACATACTGAATGTTCATAATTCAAATTGTGATCAATATTTAATATGTAAATGGTGAACATTTAATATGTAAATTAGGTATTGTTTCTTGGGATGCACGGCCTAAACTTATATAATTAAATATAGGAAAAAGGGTCTGCACCCTAAACTATACACCAAAAGTCAATTAGGCCCTAAACTTTTAAAATTATCAATTAAACTCTGAAACTTGTCATTTTTGGTCAAACAGATCAAATTTACCGATAACCAACAAGTTACCGGTAAAAATTGCCGGAAATGTCACTGGCGACCATAGTCATCGCCGGTCGACGGAGGCCGGACTGATACAAATGACCTATAATAACATGTCATTTACCTGTTTTAGGGTTTCATTGACCAAAAAGGGTTTAATTCGAGTGTTAAAAAAAAATATTGGGTATCTCCAACTGTTGGGAGTGAGTTCGAGCCTCAGTGGAAGCAACTGTTGACTCTTTGTGCTTCAGTAGGTTAAGAAAGTAATTATGAACATATACTGCAGTGTAACAGAGTTCAGTAGTACTAAAAAAAAAATGGTCGTATCCAACGGCGTGTACATTTCGTGGGTTATAAGGCTAATTAAAGCAATTACGTACTAATTTAATTACTAGGTAGCGTAGACATATGAGAGTCATTGGTTGGTGTTAACTTGCAAGATTTTTAAAATTTACTCGTGCAACATCGTGTAAACTTTGTTTAATCTGTGGAGAGCCAAGAAAACGTTGTACGTCCAATGGGACGAAGAAATCTATACAAAAATCCCACACATCGTTTCAATTCTTTCCACCATTTTCTCTGTCATTTCCATGGCCGGCAGAGAGGAGGCGGCGCCGCTTTTGGAGCACAGTAATAACCACCACAATGGTGAGGTGGGAAAGCAGCAGCCACTACGGCTGAAGGGGAAGATCATAGAGTTTGGAGATGAATCCAAGAAGCTATGGACGATTGCTGGCCCCGCCATTTTCACCGCCATTTGTCAGTACTCTTTGGGTGCTCTTACACAGACGTTTGCCGGCCAAGTCGGCGAGCTTGAACTCGCTGCTGTTTCCGTCGAGAACTCCGTCGTCGCCGGCCTTGCTTATGGGGTCATGGTAAATATTAACTTAAAAAAACATCTAGAGTTTGAATAATTTAATGTTATTTTGCTCAAAATGACGTCGTTTTGATAAAAATAACCCATTTAAAAAAGAAATGAGCAATAGCTAATCAATCGACTAACCGACCTAGTCGGTGCCTAAGAGGCCTAGATGGCCTAATCAGTTGCCTAGCTGGCCCACTTATTATGGTGATACGCTAGGCGACTGGCCAGCACCTAGAGTTTAGACGGGATTTTTGCAACACGACCTATAATTCTTGATTATCATTTTTTTATTATTAATCTTGACTTGAAAGTTTTATCACCTTTAATCCTAATGTATATGGTTGAGTGAATTAATATATGTGCAGTTGGGAATGGGAAGTGCATTGGAGACATTGTGTGGGCAAGCATATGGTGCAGGGAAGATGAGGATGTTGGGTGTATACATGCAAAGATCATGGGTTATATTGCTCACCACTGCCTGTTTTTTGGTTCCCATTTATGTCTTCTCTCCTCCAATTCTCCACCTTATTGGACAGACCCATGAAATCTCCAAAGCCGCCGGTCAGTTCTCACTTCACTACCTTCATTTTTTATTCCCGAAATTATATTACAAGTACTCTCATTTTTTATTCCCTATTAACATAACATATTGATTATATATATAGAGAGTAATATAACCTAGCCGAGTTATTAGTAAGATAGTTGATTTGGTAACCACAAACTTTTAAGTTCAATTTGAATCTTCATGGGAATTGTTTATTAGTCTTTTCAGTTCGAACTAGTCAGTTATGAACTTTCTGATAAATCAAGTCAAGTGACTGTAGTTTAATTTCTAATTTGAGAAAATAGTGTTTTTGTTCCTCAATTTTAAATCTCCAATTAATTTTATAATGAGTATTATTAACCTTTTAATTTTTCATAAGGTTACAAATTGAATAGATGAGTCAAAACTTGACCCTTTAATTTTTCAAAGGTTACAATGGGTGGCCTACCTATATCTACCTCAACTAACCCTTTGCTTCCATATTTAATTCTTCCCATATTTAATTATGAGTACATGTGGAGACTACCAAAGATTTGTGGATCCAATCATATAATTTTAGTTTCTTTTAAATAAATTTTGATATCAAACTTGGTGAATTGAGCGTAGTTTAACTTAAAATGGGATAAAGATACATATAAAATATATTTCATAAACTATCAATATATATATATATATATATATATGAACAACCCCAACTGTGTTGATCAAATTATTAGATTTAGCAATTACAAGGTTTTAAATTAAACTCTTAGTGACAGCGGCCTATTGGCTTTATCGGTTTTCGGTAAATCAAAGATTAAAGCAATGCCTTAACTAAATAAAACCTTGTTTTGGTATTACTGACTCTCGTTACAACTTACAATGTAGTATCTGTTCCTGCATACTTTTTCAACCTACTGAAGCATAGAGAATATAATCGATGCCCCACGAGAGTTCAAACCCGTGACCTCTCATTTGAGAGAGTCGCAATTATGCCGCTCATAACCAAAAAGTTGAGTGTTTAATAATGTTTGTTTGCAAAATTGACATCCTAAGTTAATGCAGGAAAATTTTCATTATGGATGATACCACAACTATTCGCATATGCCCTCAACTTCCCAGTGCAGAAATTCCTGCAATCCCAGAGGAAAGTTCTGGTAATGTCATGGATTTCAGCAGCAGTGCTTCTGCTACACGCCTTCTTCAGCTGGCTGCTCATAATCAAGCTGAACTGGGGCCTAGTAGGCGCAGCAATCACCCTCAACTCTTCATGGTGGCTCATTGTCATTCTGCAGCTCATTTACATCTTCGTCACCAAGTCCGATGGCGCCTGGACCGGGTTCTCGTGGCAGGCGTTTCACGACCTGTTCGCCTTCGTCAAGCTCTCGCTGGCATCTGCAGTCATGCTCTGGTACCTGCCCTTCATATAGAGTCGCGTGTTCTTGTCGAATGATCTGTGTTTCGATGTGTAACGAATTCGTGGAATTGAATTGATTGCAGCTTGGAGTTTTGGTACTTGATGGTGATCATTGTGATCGCGGGGCGATTGGAGAACCCTTTAGTCCCGGTTGATGCCCTTTCTATCTGGTGATCTGTTGCGTTTCATATGAGTTTTTAAGGTCATAGGTTAAACTGGCTAAAGGACTGGATTCAGTCTTTTAGTGTGGTTTGACTGATCAGTCTGATTTTAGATTATAATAACATTGGGAATTTTATATTATGCAGCATGAACCTTCAAGGATGGGATGCAATGATTTCTATTGGATTTAATGCAGCCATAAGGTGAATCTTTTAGCAATTAACATTCATACCTCAATTGATCTTCTTTATGGCCTTATCCCATTGTCCATTAATGGATTTTGCAGTGTGAGAGTGTCAAATGAGCTTGGAGCTGGGAATCCAAGCATAGCAAAATTTGCAGTGCTGGTGGTTTCGATTACATCCGTGGTGATTGGAGCTGTTGGTATGGCCGTCGTGCTTGCAACGAAGAATATTTTCCCGCCCCTTTTCACCAACAGCGACGCTGTGGCTAAGGAAACTACAAAGCTCGCGGTTTTGCTCGCCTGGACATGTCTGATGAACAGCCTCCAGCCCGTCTTATCTGGTAAGTTGTACTGTGTTCTGTTTCAACTAAAAGACTAAGCTGACATCGAGACTGGTCAACGATCAGAACACTCGAATGCAAGCGTGATTGACGGTTTATTTCGTGGTTCAGGGGTTGCTGTTGGAGCTGGATGGCAGTCTGTTGTAGCATATATCAACATTGGATGTTACTACATTGTGGGGTTGCCTGCTGGGATTTTGTTTGGGTTTACATTTGACTTTGGTGCAATGGTATACTATGTTCTTGATCTGTTTCCTAGGATTCACTAACAGACATTCTAGTTGTGTCTTTTGTACATACAGATTGTTACATAAATTTTTCCTGATTGCAGGGAATCTGGGGTGGGATGATTGGAGGAGTGTGCTTGCAGACCATCATACTCATAGTGATTGTCTCAATCACAGACTGGAATAAAGAGGTAATCCTCTCCCTATACTTAATCCACTAATATTATTGATTATGAGTGTTTAAGGATCAAATTAAGGTACAATTATCTAACAAGAGAAGAGCAAAGTAAAATTACGCAATGTTGCAGCTAAGCGGCCAAGTAATCCGAGTGTATTGTCTCCACTTTTCTCATTCAGAGTTGTGAGTTGTTAGACAATTATAATCCCACAAACTAGTTAACCATATATATATATATATATATATATATATGGTTATAGAAGAGGAGCAACTGAGCAGACAAAAAAAATAAATCATTCGGTCGAGTTGAGCACCAACTAAGTTGAGTTGGGCGTGCCAAGGACCTTGTGGTCCAGTGGCATCAAACCCTTCCCTGTATACGAGAGGTGGTGGGTTCGAGTCAGCCTAGGTTGAGAAAGTGGTTTATGAACATCAAAAATAGTTGAGTTGGGCGTCGACTCAGCCTAGTTAGGTGCCCAACTTGGTGCCTGGAGCGCCTAGTCAACCAGTCGATTAAAAGCCGCCTAAAGCTGAAATCATCTCTGTCTAGAGGTCGCTTTGGTCAATTTTTACATCACTGAAACATTAATTAGATGATGTTGTTTTTATGGATGTGCAGGCCAGTCTTGCAGACGTTCGTGTTAAACGTTGGGGAGGAGCAATCGCAAACAGTTGAGAGTGTCATGAAAAACACTGAAGACCAGATTGCAGCTCAGTTTAGGTGTTCTGAACCAACTGCAGTCTATAAATTGTCTTTTTTTTTAATTATTAATTTCTTGATGGAGAAGATCCGCAGGGCATTAGATATGATTTGTTAATTAGGGTCACTTTTGCAATAAGTTCTCTAATTTAAGGAATCATAAATTATAATTTGAATTTTCAATAAATATCAAATTTAAGGAATCATAAATTTTTATCAATGTGATAGGATACCCGAATATAAAGGAAGTGTTTGGAAAATAGTTGATCATCTATTTTCAGCTTATTTGACCAATTTTGGTTGTTTGATTTAGTCAAACAACTAAATTTCGTGTTTGGTAAAACAACTTTTTCTTTTAACTTATTGCCCTAAACAATTGACATCAGAAATGTTGCTTTGAGTTGTGTTTCCATTCAACTTGTTGATTTTTTTTTTTTTTAAGACTAATTTGCCCATTTCGCTTCGCTTCACCATAAGAACACATGAAAATCTAACTCAATACCGAAAGTGAAGAAAGTTAAAGGCGTTTTTACAGATATTGTCTACAAAAAAAAATTGAGCAGTGGAAGCCTCGAATACCATAGAAAATCAAACTCAAAACAAAAGAGATGAAAATCATTTTTGTATTGAGATTTCTATTATAAAATTGAACCGCAAAAATTCAAACATAAATATGAAAGAGAAGAATATGTCATTTTCATATTAAAACTTTCTACGACAAACAAGGTAATACGACATTACCACGTAATCCCATAACATGATTCAAGCAGGTAATATAATATTACCAGATTTACATTACTTAAGTAATCTTAATGCCTCTTCAGGAATAAGAATCATTCTCTACCTACTCAGTTATCCTTCAGGAGCTTATTAATTCGATGCACCAGCTTTGAATTTGTTGAATTGAAGGCATGTGTGACCCCAGGCCAGCGCACAAAGCATTACGAAAAGAAATAATTGAATCATCATATATGTATTTTGGATTGAACTGATTTGACCATGGCTCATTTGCCTTGGTGAGGTTCAATCCAATTGATGATTGATTAGAGTACTGTGTGGATACATTCACATTGTTACTTTCTTGATGGCTGATTATTTTCTTGTTACCCACCTATGGTGGGGCCAAAATTAATGTATGCAGATACAATAATAGTATTAAATTTGTAATAAGGACACGTTTCAGATTTTAATATCGAATTTGATTTAGATATTTTTATTTGTTTATATATTTTATTGGGATATAAAGGAAATCAACTATCATTATCCGAAGATGTATATCGAGTAAACACAACTGTTATATATATATATGCAATATGCACATAAAATATAAATTGTTCTAGAAATATTTTCCGTGGCATACTCGACGAAGAGAACGTTTGATTTAAACACTTGTGTTAATTTAGAATCGAATTTAATTCTTTAAAGAGTTAAATTTTTCATTTCCTAATAAAGTCTCAATTTTGAAGTTCAGAGTAAAAAAAAAAAAATAAAGAGTAACTTCTTCTCTTTTTTTGGATTAAAAGTTAAAATAAATGCTCTCAAAAAAAAAAAGTTAAAATAAATCAAAAAGTACTTAATGGTGGACAAACATGTATCCCATCTTAATTCAAAATCAATGAGGATAATTGGATTGTAAATTTATTTTATATGCTTTTATTTATAATTTTTAAATTGATTAATTTTTAAATTGATTAACATGTATCCCATCTTAATTCAAAAAAAAATGATGGAAAAGTAAGAATTATTGCGGTTCCTTACTAAAAAAAAATATGAACTTTCAATTTCAATGTTTTAACCAACCGCTATTTCAATATTGCTAATGTACAGTACTGATGTGTTTGTATGAAAGGTAGAAAAGTGGAGGCAAAGGATATGATGGAAAAGTAAGAATTATTGCGGTTCCTTATAATTCAACACGTTTCCTTATTAATATAATATTATTTATTTTTGTGTGGTGTATATATATATATATATAT
>CM008345.1:8323947-8335222 GCA_002525835.2 Ipomoea batatas
AGTCAAGTGACTGTAGTTTAATTTCTAATTTGAGAAAATAGTGTTTTTGTTCCTCAATTTTAAATCTCCAATTAATTTTATAATGAGTATTATTAACCTTTTAATTTTTCATAAGGTTACAAATTGAATTGATGAGTCAAAACTTGACCCTTTAATTTTTCAAAGGTTACAATGGGTGGCCTACCTATATCTACCTCAACTAACCCTTTGCTTCCATATTAATTATGAGTACATGTGGAGACTACCAAAGATTTGAGGATCCAATCATATAGTTTTAGTTTCTTTTAAATAAATTTTGATATCAAACTTAATGAATTGAGTGTAGTTTAACTTAAAATGGGATAAAGATATATATAAAATATACTCCGTATTTCATAAACTATCAATATATAAATATATATATTTGTAAGCCCCTAGCATTGCTTAGTGGTCCAAATGTTAGCTAATTTAGTACTTTATACTTGTACCATTCAACAATTTGCACTTTTTTTTTTTTTTTTGAGAAGAACAATTTTCACTTTTAGCCATTTGTTTTTGTTGACATTTTTATTTATAGCCCTAACTATCATTTTTTTTGTTATTAGTATCTTGATTTTGAATTTCTTACCATTTATAGCCATTCTGCTGAATTTTCTAGCCAAATAACACGAATTAACTATTTTTTGACAAGTTTTCAAGTAATGTTTGGTCAAAAAATTCATTGAAAAATCTACAAATGGTAAGAAATTCAAAATGGATCGATTATGTTGAGCATATAATATATAAACATAAATGTGCAGTCCAACTATCACTTAGGCTTTTAGTTGAGATGGATCGGAGCACATGCTTCAATTGATTAATAGCGCCAACTAGATTGTTAGATTTTGTAACTACAAGGTTTTAAGTTCAATTTTCAGTGGGAACAGCCTATTGACCTTCTCGGTTTCTGGTAAATGAAAGATTAAAGCAATGCCTAGAGTAAATAAAACCTTGTAAACAAAAAGTTGAGTGTTTAATAATGTTTGTTTGCAAAATTGACATCCTAAGTTAATGCAGGGAAATTTTCATTATGGATGATACCACAACTATTCGCATATGCCCTAAACTTCCCAGTGCAGAAATTCCTGCAATCCCAGAGGAAAGTGCTGGTAATGTCATGGATTTCAGCAGCAGTGCTTCTGCTACACGCCTTCTTCAGCTGGCTGCTCATAATCAAGCTGAACTGGGGACTAGTAGGCGCAGCAATCACCCTCAACTCTTCATGGTGGCTCATTGTCATTCTGCAGCTCATTTACATCTTCGTCACCAAGTCCGATGGCGCCTGGACCGGGTTCTCGTGGCAGGCGTTTCACGACCTGTTCGCCTTCGTCAAGCTCTCGCTGGCATCTGCAGTCATGCTCTGGTACCTGCCCTTCATTGTGTCGCGTGTTCTTGTCGAATGATGTGTGTTTCGATGTGTAACGAATTCGTGGAATTGAATTGATTGCAGCTTGGAGTTTTGGTACCTGATGGTGATCATTGTGATCGCGGGGCGATTGGAGAACCCTTTAGTCCCTGTTGATGCCCTTTCTATCTGGTAATTTGATGCGTTTCATATGAGTTTTTAAGGTCATGGGTTAAACTGACTAATAGACTGGAATCATTGGATTCAGTCTTTTAGTGTGGTTTGGCTGATCAGCCTGGTTTTAGGTTATAACATTGGGAATTTTATATTATGCAGCATGAACCTTCAAGGATGGGATGCAATGATTTCTATTGGATTTAATGCAGCCATAAGGTGAATCTTTTAGCAATTAACATTCTATACCTCAATTGATCTTTTTTATGGCCTTATCCCATTGTTCATTAATGGATTTTGCAGTGTGAGAGTGTCAAATGAGCTTGGAGCTGGGAATCCAAGCATAGCGAAATTCGCAGTGCTGGTAGTTTCCATTACATCCGTGGCGATTGGAGCTCTTGGTATGGCTGTCGTGCTTGCAACGAAGAATATTTTCCCGCCCCTCTTCACCAACAGCGACGCTGTGGCTAAGGAAACTACTAAGCTCGCGGTTTTGCTCGCCTGGACATGTCTGATGAACAGCCTCCAACCCGTCTTATCTGGTAAGTTGTACTGTGTTCTGTTTCAACTAAAAGAATAAGCTGACAGCCGAGACTGTTCAACGACAGAACACTCGAATGCAAGCCTGATTGATGGTTTATTTCTTGGTTTAGGGGTTGCTGTTGGAGCTGGATGGCAGTCTGTTGTAGCATATATAAACATTGGATGTTACTACATTGTGGGGTTGCCTGCTGGGATTTTGTTGGGATTTACATTTGACTTTGGTGCAATGGTATAACTATGTTCTTGATCTCTTTCCTAGGATTCACTTAACAGACATCCTAGTTGTGTCTTTTTGTCCATACAGATTGTTACATAAATGTCCTGATTGCAGGGAATCTGGGGTGGGATGATTGGGGGAGTGTGCTTGCAGACTATCATACTCATAGTGATTGTCTCAATCACAGACTGGAATAAAGAGGTAATCCTCTCCTTATACTTAATCCACTAATATTATTGATTATGAGTGTTTAAGGATCAAAGTACAATTATCTAACAAGAGAAGAGCAAAGTAAAATTAGGCAGAAGGCGCTAGGTGCTAGTCCTAAGCGGCCATGTAATCCGAGTGTATGTCTCCACTTTTCTCACTCAGGGTTGTGAGTTGTTAGACTATTATAATCCCACAAACTACTCGACTACATACATATATTAGATGGTTAGTTGAGTACATGGCTGTAAGAATATAGAAAAGGAGCAATGGAGCAGGCAAAAAAAAAAAAAAATCACTCGGTCGAGTTGAGCACCAATTTAGCTGAGTTGGGGGTCAACTCAACAGATTTGGGCACCGACTTGGCCTATTTAGGCGCCTAATTTGGCGCCTGGAGCACCTAGTTAGCCAGCCGATTAAAAGCCGCCTAAAACTGAAATCACATCTGTCTAGGGGTCGCTTAGGTCGATTTTTACATCACTGAAACATTAATTAGATGATGTTGTTTTTATGGATGTGCAGGCCAGTCTTGCAGACGTTCGTGTTAAACGTTGGGGAGGGGCAATCGCAAACAGTTAAGTGTCATGAAAATCACAGATGGAAGACCAGATTGCAGCTCAGTTTAGGTGTTCTGAACCAACTGCACTCTATAAATTGTCTTTTTTTTTTAATTATTAATTTCTTGATGGAGAAGATCCGCAGGGCATTAGATTTGATTTGTTAATTAGGGTCACTTCTGCAATAAGTTCTCTAATTTAAGGAATCATAAATTATAATTTGAATTTTCAATAAGTATCAAATTTAAGGAATCATAAATTTTTATCAATGTGATAGATGGTATACCCTAATATAAAGGAAGTATTTGGAAAAATGGTTGATGATTTATTTTTCAGCTTATTTGACCAACTTTGGTTGTTTGATTTAGTCAAATAATTAAATTTCGTGTTTGGTAAGCAACTTTTTCTTTCTGACTTATTGTCCCAAACAATTGACATCAGAAATGTTGCTTTGAGTTGTGTTTCTATTCAACTTGTTGATTTTTTTTTAAAGACTAATTTGCCCATTTCGCTTCACCATAAGAACACGTGAAAATCTAACTCAATAGCGAAAGTGAAGAAAGTTAAAGGCCTTTATATATATATATATTGTCTACAAAAAAAATTGAGCAGTGGAAGCCTCGAATACCATAGAAAATCAAACTCAAAACAAAATAGATGAAAATCATTTTTGTATTGAGATTTCTATTATAAAATTGAACCACAAAAATTCAAACCTAAATATGAGAGAGAAGAATATGTCATTTCCGTACTAAGACTTTTTACAACAAACAAGGTAATATATCATTACTAGGTAATCTCATAATATGAATCAAACAGGTAATATAATATTACCAGATTTACATTACTTAAGTAATCTTAATGCCTCTTCAGGAATAAGAATCATTCTCTACCTACTTAGTTATCCTTAAGGAGTTTATTAATTCGATGCACCGGCTTTGAATTGTTGGAAGGCACGTGTGACCCCAGGCCAGCGCACAAAGCATTACGAAAAGAAATAATTGAATCATCATATATGTCATTTTGGATTGAGGACTGATTTGACCATGGCTCATTTCCCTTGGTGAGGTTCAATCCAATTGATGATTGATTAGTCCTCTTGGAAATTAAACCAATTTGACATATATTCTACCATTCTACTATTCAAAATTGAAGTGCCAATGCCAAATCCATCTAATTTTGTTGCGTGCAAAACTCTCATAGCCCCCATCTAATCATCCGTAACAACAACAAAACTTGTTTTAGAGTACTGTGTGGATCCATTCACATTATTACTTTCTTAGATGACTGATTATTTTCTTGTTACCCACCTATGGTGGGGCCAAAATTAATGTATGCAGATACAATAGTATTAAATTTGTAATAAGGACATGTTTCAGATTTTAATATCGAATTTGATTTAGATATTTTTATTTGTTTATATATTTTATTGGGATATAAAGGAAATCAACTATCATTATCTGAAGATGTATATCGAGTAAACACAACTGTTATATATATGCAATATGCACATAAAATATAAATTGTTCTAGAAATATTTTGCGTGGAATACTCAACCAAGAGAACGTTTGATTTAGACACTTGTGTTAATTTAGAATCGAATTTAATTCTTTAAAGAGTGAAATTTTTCAGTTCCTAATAAAGTCTCAATTTTGAAGTTCAGAGTAAAAAAAAAGAAGAATAACTTCTTTTTTTTTTGGATTAAAAGTTAAAATAAATCAAAAAGTACTTAATGGTGGACAAACATGTATCCCATCTTAATTCAAAATCAACGAGGATAATTGAATTGTAAATTTATTTTATATGTTTTTATTTATAATTTTTAAATTGATTAACTTACCCGTAGGCCAGTTACTTTCGAATGGGCCAAATACACATAAGTTTTAACCAAAAAAAAATATGATGGAAAAGTAAGAATTATTGCGGTTCCTTATAATTCAACACGTTTCCATATTAATATAATATTATTTATTTTGTGTGGTGTATATATATATATATTGTGTGTGTGTGCGCGCGCGCGCTCGCGCATAATAGATTAGTTACAAATTTCTATACACAAAAAAAAATCTATATATTTTTATCCGTAGATTAAGAAGTATTTTTTGTTTACTTTATATTTTAAATATTTTGATATACAGTTGAGCGAAATTGCCAAGGATCTTGTGGTCCAGTGGCACCAAGTTGCTCGTTTATATGAAAAATTGTGAGTAGTTATGAACAGATATTGTATTGTAATAAAGTCAGTTATATTAAAAAAAAAATTGAACGAAATTTAAAATTAAACTTCCAGGAAATTGAACTAGGGATTTTTTTTCTTTTTAAGGAAAAGAAAAAAGGGGCACACGTGGAGCAGCAATTTGGGCGGTTGCAGCAAGGATAGTCGGAGAAGTTCCTAACTTTGACTTTCATACTTTTTGACCATTTTTCTTCGCTGACTTTAGCATGAGCTTTGACCGTCCATGGTCAAACTTCTTACATAACACGGAGGGAGCATTGCCATTTGCTAGAAACTTGAGATTAACATTATGACTTTTAAGAGTTGAGTTCAGATTATTTTGCGTATCCTAAATTTATAAATTATATTGTTATCCTCTTCGTTTTAAAATATCAATCGTGTGTTTATTTTAATAATCTCATATTTATGTTCGCTCTATTCAAAAGATTATTATGTAGTTAACTAATAATTAATAACAAAATAATTAAAAAAAAGTTAATGATTATTGTTGGGGGACAACCGGACAAGGGGATGCAAGGTACAATGGTTATGGAAGGGATTTCAATAAGGAATGGAGGATTCAAAGTTAAACATATTTATAGAGAATATAATCAGAGTTGTATATGTTTTGTTAAGTTTTTAGTGTTTGAGGAAATTGGTGTTAAGATTGTTGGAAAAAGATTTAATGATAAAATATTACAATTGCTAAATTAAATATAGTTTTTACGATATACAATGGTAGTGGTGGTAGGTGGTGGGATGATTAGCTAATTCACTGCTGCAAATGAAAAATGACTTCTTAAAAAAAAAAGGAAATCATTTTCTGAAAAATATCCTCTATTTACCATTAACCACACCCCATTTTTCATTAATTTTCTTTTCCTCTTTAGCCAAACACTGAAAACCTAAAAAATAACTTCTTGAAAATGTTAGGTGTGTTTATATTGCAAGAAAATGACTTTTTGAAAATCATTCATTTTCTAGAAATCACTTTCCTTTTCAATATTTGATTCATTATCCCAACCACTTTATTCTTGGTTAGTTATTCCATTGTTTATTTTGACCATTTTTTCTTGGGATTAGCATTACTAGAAATGTATTTACCAAAAAAAAAACATTACTAGAAATGAGTTATTATCTGCAAGGAGAAAAGCCATTTTTAGGTGACGTGATATTAGTTATTCTCATACTCTAACAAATAGTTTTTAACTTGTATTATAATACCAAAAATATCATTTTTTTTCTTGGGATTAGCATTACTAGAAATGTATTTACCAAAAAAAAAAAAAAGCACTACTAGAAATGAGTTATTCTCTGCAGGGAGAAAAGCCATTATTAGGTGACGTGATATTAGTTATTCTCATACTCTAACAAATAGTTTTTAACTTGTATGATAATATTAGCATTATCATCATTATTATTATACATAAATACACATGCGTATCAAGCACAAAATCACACGAAATGAAACTGATAGAAACTTTCAGAAATTTTGACATGGATTTTGAAATTTTCTAAGAGAAATTGACAACGCATTTTGATACAAATTATTTCAGATATGAAGTTTAGCAAGTCTAGATTATACACAAAATTTTTAATATTAATCCAAAGTCAGGAAGTATTTTTGTCTGAGTTTTTTTTTTTTCAAAACTTCTCCAGAAAGAAATTTAACTGACTACACTGACAAAAAATGATATCTATATCTACCATTAATAAATAATAATTAAAGAACGAAATCAAAAATTATATTTTTATTAAGATATTATTATACTCTAATATTAAAAGCAATCAAATTCCATCAATAGTGATTGGTGTGTGCTACCAAATAACATGATCCCAAGCCAGCTTGCAAAATGCAGAAAAGTTCTCACTTTGAACGTTGAATCAAACTTAAAGTTTGAAATGTAGCAATAATGAAACCCAAAATATAATGAAGCTATGGGCTATGGCAATTAGTACACACATTTCACGATCCTTCTTAATTAATATTATAATTTTCAAATACTTTAAAATTGGACCCACCAATAACAATATTAAAATGGAATCCTTGTCACCTTCACCTTTATAAATGCATTATATAATACAGAAAAACATATTCTATTGTGGGCAACATATATGCCAGCAATCACCATAAGCATTCATCATATTCAATAATTTTTCTTACAATCTTCACTGTGTTCTCTCCAGAGAAAATGGCGTCTTCTTCGTTAGCTGTTCACTTCCAAATCCCTAATCAGAAATCTTCTTTAAGATCTCCGGCGTCGTTGAAGCCTTCTAGCCGGCGTTTCGCCGTTTCTGCCACCGTGTCGGATACTCCGCCGACGGTTTCCATGTCGCCGGTCCCGGAGAAACTCCCGACCCGGAAAATACCCGGAGACTATGGGCTGCCGTTGATCGGGCCGTGGAAAGATCGGTTGGACTATTTTTATAATCAAGGAAGAGATGAGTTTTTCCGGTCTCGGGTTCAGAAATACGGGTCAACGGTGTTCAGGACGAATATGCCACCCGGCCCGTTTATTTCGTTTAGCCCTAACGTCGTCGTCTTGCTCGACGGGAAGAGTTTTCCGACGCTGTTTGATGTGGGAAAGGTGGAGAAAAGGGACGTTTTCACCGGAACTTTCATGCCCTCCACGGAACTCACCGGCGGGTACCGGATCTTATCCTATTTGGACCCGTCGGAGCCGAAACACGCGAAACTGAAGCAGCTGATGTTCTTCCTCCTCTCTTCCCGGCGGAGCCACGTCATCCCGGAGTTCCACAAGAGCTTCACGGAGATGTTTGAGGGTTTGGAGAAGGAGGTGGGTAGTAAAGGGAAAGTAGGGTTAAATGCCGCAAACGATCAGGCGGCTTTCAATTTTTTGGCCCGATCGTGGCTCGGAGTTGATCCGGCGGGGACGAAGCTGGGAATCGACGGCCCTAATCTTATTGGGAAATGGGTCGTGTTTAATCTCCACCCTTTATTGGTTCTCGGGCTCCCTAAGGGCTTAGAAGAAGCTCTCCTCCATACTTTCCGGTTACCGGCGGGGCTAGTGAAAAAAGACTATCAGAGGCTCTACGATTTCTTTTATTCCAACGCAACGGCTTTTTTTGACGAGGCCGAGAATCTCGGGGTGTCACGTGAGGAGGCCTGCCATAACCTCCTCTTCGTCACGTGCTTCAACTCGTTCGGCGGCATGAAGATTTTCTTCCCCAACATGATCAAGTGGATCGGCCGCGGCGGCGCGCGGCTGCACGCCGAGCTGGCGCGGGAGATCCGGTCGGTGGTTAAATCCAACGGCGGGAAAGTCACGATGGCCGGGATGGAACAGATGCCGTTGATGAAGTCGGTGGTTTACGAGGCCCTCCGGATCGAGCCGCCCGTCCCGGCCCAATACGGCCGTGCCAAACGCGACCTCATCATCGAGTCACACGACGCCGCATTTGAAGTTAAGGAAGGGGAGATGTTATTCGGGTTCCAACCGTTTGCCACGAAGGACCCGAAGATCTTCGACCGGGCCGAGGAGTTCGTGCCGGACCGGTTCACGGGCGAGAACGCTAACGAGCTGTTGAGCCACGTGTTGTGGTCTAACGGCCCCGAAACGGAAAGCCCTACCGTTAACAATAAACAGTGCGCCGGCAAGGATTTCGTCGTCTTGGTTTCACGGCTGATGGTCGTCGAGCTCTTCCTCCGTTACGATTCTTTCGACATCGAGGTCGGAACGTCGGCGTTAGGTGCTTCCGTCACCGTAACGTCACTCAAGAGAGCCAGCTTCTGACGTGTAGGTCCCACCGTATATTTGCCTAGAGTAATATTTTTATTATTATCCTTGTTGTAATATGTTTGGATTAATTCTTTTTTAATAAATCATAATTTTTATTTCTTTTATAAATAACGTCACCCTTACTTATCATCAGCTTAAATTATTTATAACTGATTAATTTAAATTAAGAGTTGAACAGTTAATAGTCTAACTAATTTGACAACATCGTATTTGTTGGGGCAAACATTAAGTAGGGTGGTTCGAGGTTGTGGCGGGCCCTCCAATGAGTAAAAGCTATCTGGGACTTGGTAGTGGCAGTGGTACTGGAATACGAAACTACATTTGACCATTTCTTTTTTCTGGTTTTAAGGATTTTTGTTTGAAACCTTTCAGGTTTTAATAAGTTATTCTCTTCAGTTGGAATTTGGCTATGACATTACATTTATGTATCTCTTGTTAGTGACGTTAAATTTTGTTTTCTAATCCAATGAGTAAGGTTTTTGGTGCGTGCCCACTTTTGTTTTTTGTTCAGGGCCGGCCCTGGAGCAAGTGCAGGGTGGGCACCTGCCCAGGGCCCATCTCTATAAGGGGGCCATAGATATATATTAGTTTATACAATTATACTTAGTATATATTAAAAAAAATAATACGGTTAATTGTTTGGAAGTCATATTCGAGAAGATTGGTTGACTTCTGAAAGCGACGTTTTTTATTTTAATAAACCGCACACTCACCGCTTACAACTCACAAGTCACACCGAGCCTTCGCAAAATTCACAATGCCTTCAGCCTTCGCAATTGTCTTCGGCCCTTCGCAATTCGCAGTGTCTTCGACGGTTCGACCCATCGCAATTCACAATTCAAAAATCGCAAATCACAGATTCGCAATTGGAAAGCCAAAGGTATTTAAGTATTTTAATAATTTTATGAATTTGCTTATTGGCGGTTTGGCGAATTGCCCAAAAATGCCAGAATGCATATTATGTATTTAAATTATTAATATTAATTATATTATATTATGTATAATGTATTGTTGACTTGTTCTAATGTTTAAGAGTTTGGAATAATTAGGAATTTTACTTTAATTGCATAAATTAGGAATTTAGTTTTTGATTGCAGATTAGGTTGTATTGTTGTTTAGGAATACTAATACAATTCTAAATTCTAATTATACTGTTGTTTTAATGTTTAAGAGTTTGGAATAATTAGGAATTTTATTTTTGTTTTAATTCTGTTTATAAAATAAAATTGTAAGTTTATTGAAAACCTACTTAAGATCTTCAATGTCACAAGAAAGATTGAATGGTTTGGCAATTATGTGTATTGAGAAGGATATGCTAGAAAATATTAATCTTGATGCAATTATCGATGATTTTGCATCGATGATTTTAATATTATTAAATTTAAATCTTATATAATTAGTTTGTTTCATATAGGGGCCCTTTTTTTTAATTTCGCCCCGGGGCCTATGAAATATTTGGAACGGCCCTGTTTTTGTTTCGTTATTTTTTGTCGGTTTATACTTCTTTTTTTTTTGGAATTAAATGTCTTCTCTGTTTACATATTTCTGGAGAATGATTTATGGGGGATGGGCACTTTTGTGCTTGGGAGCAGCCCTTATTGGCTAGCTAATAGTTATATACTTCTATTTGGAAGATTTTGAGGTTTAAGGATATGATATAGAAGATATTGTATAAGTTTTGATAGTAGAGAATGAATGACATTCGTAGACATATGTAATGTGAATTGATGGATGAGTGTGCCACTATGTCTTGCAACCCAAAGATCGGAGGCTGAGCCCACAATGTAATGATTTAGGCTTTTAGAGGGAGTTTTGGTTCACAAAATGTCAAGATTATATTCTTGAGATCAGAATGTGTTTAAAACGTGTTTAGTTAATTCTGAAGTATGTAATGTTAGCGCATACATACACATATATATAACAAAGTGATCGAATGGTAAATGCTTTGATTAACTCACACACGGGGCTTCTAAGCCTGCTCATTAATCCACTTGACAACTTCCGCAACTTTTTAACTTTGAGTTTGTACAAAGAGGTACGGTGCTGATTGACATTATAACCTTTCTCATATATATATACAGTCATGATCAGGTGCGACCGTGCGGCCGTGCGGTTCACACCACTCAATGTTAAGAAACACACCACACAAATATGCATTGTGGTGTATTTCTTAACATTGAGTGGTGTATTTCGTAACATTGAGTGGTGTGTGACTGCAGGGCCGCACGGGAGAGCACG
>CM008345.1:8359411-8373583 GCA_002525835.2 Ipomoea batatas
ATATATATACCCTCTATCTTATATATATAAAAACGAGAAAGTTTTATATATATGTGTCTGTGTGTGTGTGTAGAGATGAAGAAGAGATGTATAGATATAGAGATAGTATACGTATAGGTGAATCTGGAGCAGTTAGAGAGAGGGGGAGAATGAGGATGGAGGCTGTATAGGATTTATGAGAGAGAGAGGGCGTTGTAGCCCTTTAATCAAACTATTGTATTAACAACCCTACGATAAGACGGTGGCATACGTTTTCTCAGCCGTTGGATCTTCCTAAGATTGGTCGGCCGCCGGTTTTGCTTATCAATTAATAACTTGTATTATACCTCCAAAATCTATCTATAGTTTTATAATAATTTTTTTTTAATATAATTGTGCTTATAATATTTTTACGCTCAATAAAATCTTTCACGCACAAAATATGCACGCACTTAGGCACTGACTTATTGTTAAAAGAAAAAATATTTTTGCAAATATAAATGATTTAATTTCTTACATTTTAATAAATGATTATTTCTGTTTTCAAAAAAAAAAAATAAATAAATGATTATTTCTCAATCTATTTTTTTCGTTAATTTATTACTTAAGCTCTATTTTTTATCATAAAGTTACATCTTTTCAAATAATAAACATAAACTTAAATTCGGTAATCTCATTTAATTGCATGCATTTGAGATCCTTAGGCCAACCACACCAATGCATTTTTCTTGGTTTTTAGAATAGTAAAGAATTGAGCAATTACTTTTTAACTAACGTGGGACTTGGTTTAATTTTTAGCAACATTTTTTTGCTTGAGAAGAAAAAAAAACGTGAAGTGCGCGTTTGGAGCACACTCATGCACCCCAGCGGGCGCGTCAAAATGGCTGCCAGCTAGCGGCTACTCTGACTTTTAACCGTTGAATCCTTTTTTTAAAATTGTTAGAAACGTTTTTTTTTCTTTTCCTTTTTTTTTTCTCCCATTTTTGTCGCTATCCTACATGGTAACCGTAAAAAATTGTGCAAAAACTCTACTAGTACGACTACTTTTATAACTTGAATTGATATGTAGAGTTAGATCCTATAAAACGATGTTCTATTTTTAAGAATTTTTTTTTCCTTTAAAAGGGGTCATGCATTTTCATGGCTTCTTTTCCTATTCATTGAATGCATCACAAACTTTATTTATTATGAAGTATTTTTTTTATATAAAAGTCATTTTCCATTTTTTTTCTCTATTTTTGTCACATTCCATGTTTAGAAAAAAAAATAGTGAGTGAGTAGGTAAAGTACGACTGTCGTATAAAAAGTTACGAGTTCAATTTTTACCAACACTCTCTTGATTAAGTATATCATACAGTATTTTTTTAATGTGATTTATTTAATGTACACCTTTATTACTGACTTTTGCTTAAAAAAAAAAAAGAAGAGAAATTGAAGAAATTTGCTGCAGTAGAGATGGCAGGTTGGATAGTGATAAGACTGTGGAAAGGACAGAATTAAATGGAAAAAGCAGTCTAATGTTTGAAAACACAGGAAATATTTGTACAGATTGTTACTAGGTATCATCAACCCTACATGATCATCATCGTATTTACTTATTATGGTACACAACAACCTTAGCTGTTACTGACTAAATATAGTACGATGAATCATCCTAATCACCACTTCAACGTCACAATAAGCTCGCTAGATTTTTCTGCAGGTTTCTTCCCTAATTTGTACTTTTTCTAGAAAAAAATTAATGCCATAAAATATAATTTAATTGTTATTACAATAATTAATAAGTATTTAATTAACACATGTAATCAAGAAAGTGAAATAAATACTTTTTACACATAGAAATAATGAAGTTGTTCATTAAATACAATTGTTTTTTAAGATAATTATTACGCATTCTCAAGGTAGTTGTGCTTTAATTGCGTTTGTTAATTAACTTGATATGTTTGAATTTGAAAATTTCTGATTTATATCGGTTAAATTATCATTATTTCAACTGAAAAAGTAAGTTATTTATTATAAATGTAATATTATAAAGATTTGAATCTTACAAAATTAGGTGGTCTTCCTAGTTTATATTCTTAAAATCTTAGAATTGAAATGGTATGCTTTGATTCTAATTTAAAATTACAAAAAATAAAATAATAATAATAATAATAATAATAATAATAAAAGCTAATTATTGATAGAGGGTGTAATTAAGGATCTAGAAGAGTTACACTACGTTATGAGATAAAGAGAAATTTTTTATATTATTTAACAAATACAAGGCCCTGAGTGCTCAAATAACTCTAATCAACTCACAATGTTAAAGCTATTATAAGCTAAGTAATTGTATGGAGTAGAAGGTGCCTTATATACACAAAAGATAATGTGTTTTTACTGCTTGAGTCTACATCTAAGGTCATGATAACACGTGGCTCTAGCGTGTCATCATGCTTTGGTTTATAGGATAACAATGATCGGTTAGGCAGTAGTGCAATTCGGTCAGATAGTGCATTATGTCTATAGGAAGCTAAAACGTCTACCTAATCCGGTGGAGCAACCGACATATGTTTACTTAGTAGCCTAAACAACCCATACTAGTACAAGTAGATCTAGTCATCAGTCTTATCGACAACCCCTAATTGCTTGAGTACTACGCAATAGTAACCTCCTAGACGACTTAATTAGCTGTATTTGCTATATTTGAATTATTGAACTAATTGAGCTGCGCTATCTTATAATCTCATCACTAATGATAGATAAATCGATGTATAATTATGTCTAGACATGAGTATTTCCAGAAAACCAACCCATATTTTCAAGTCCAACTAACCTAAATGGAATAGAAGTAGGCAAAATCAATCCATGGAACCTTATTGGACTCTTAATTAACAAAATTCAAGTGTTTGACCTCATAAATGAATGGCCCCAATTATTGATTTTGCTATACATACATGCATCATGAATCATCATATCATTGTCTATCTGGTAGTGCAGCGGCTAAGGAGTGTGGTGGCATCCACCCTCGTCACGTGATGAGCCAATGTTGGTTTCTGAAATCCTCATTTTCACACAATCCTTTTTTATATTTTTCCATTGTGCCCCACAATGACATATATGATATATATGCAACTTGTATCAAACCTTTTTTAATTTCTAGCTATTTTGTCATCTATATATACTCCTCACACTATACTTGTTCCCTAAATTCTATACTCTTCTACTTAGGGATGGAAATAAGTCAGGTCGGGTCGAGCTTTAGATATTTAGGCTTGGGCCTGCTATAGAAATTTAGGGCCTGGGTCTGGCCTGGCCTGTTTAGTAAATCAAAGATGATAGTGTGAGCAGTCCAACTATCAGCTTAGGCTTTTAGTTGAGATGGAGCACATGCTTTAATTTGGTATCAGAGCCATGCAAAAGATCATGGGTTCGAATCTCCGCGTCACCCTCAAAAAGAGACTTCCACGTGTTGCGCTTGGAAATCCACCGCACACGTTGAGGGGGCGTGTGAGCAGTCCAACTATCAGCTTAGGCTTTTAGTTGAGATGGAGCACATGCTTTAATTGATAGCAGCTTTTACATCGTTAATAGCATATGGATAATTGATTGTCTTTATAATGAACTAGACATATAGCGCTTGTCGTTGTCATAGAGAGTCCTCAAAGATGAAATAAATCACAAGATATGTCATGCTTTAATGAATTACATATTTGTTTCCCATAATGCTTGGTATATGATGAAGAATCGAAATTAAACCTACACTATGAGAGTACTTTTAGTGAAGCAAAATCATTGATTCTTTGAACCAATCAATTAGTTGAATTTAATACTTTAAAAGTTAAAGTGTCAGGCAAAGACTTAGAAAGCCAAGTCCAACATTATATTATTGAAACGTCTCACTGACTGTTATGTAAGTATAAATGTATAATGAAATAAAATTGTATTTTTACAATTAAGGTTTTGACTTAGTGATGGTAAACCATACTCTTTTATTTATTTATTTATTATTTATTTTTAATTGTTACTTGCATTGTGATGTTATGGTATGACATTGACACAGCGACCTTTCTATGGATTCCTAGCAACCAATCACACTGTCTAATGAATAATTAGTTGCTAATTAATCTTGATCTACAAGGTATGTACGAGGTGGTCAACTCGTGTGTGTTGTGTAATATATATTGTCAATATTTAAATTTTATATGGACTATTACAAAATGATATAACTATTATTATTGAATGTTAAATGTTAAATATTACAACGTGTTAGTAAAAGATGATTATATTTATGGTCAATCTCCTTCAAAAAAAATATTTATGCTCAATCTCAATATGTATTGACTTTAAATAATATTTAAGTGAGACTTTGACCGAACTACTCATGATAATGATGTACTTATCAATTGAATTAGTCTTATATAGCGGGGTGGAGATTCCCAATCAAAATGTATGGTGTTAGATTTGTTATTTTGTACATAATATTTGAAATAGAATTCGATTTTTGATAATACCATTTTGGTTGAATTCGTTGCATAAAGTCTTCCTAATGCGATATCGATAGATTTATTTTATTATTATTATTAGATTTGATCAAAACTCGAGTACCAAAAAAACATGATATAAAGCATAAATTATAAAATTAATTATCTCATATTTCTGCAAGACTTAAATAATGGAGTTGCAGATGGACTTTGAAAAGAGATAATAATAATAATGCGATAAATGTATTGTTGGCCCAAAATTGTATCCAAAACCCAATAGAATTTGGGTGCATTCTATCGTTGCAACACTTTCCCATTGACACAAAAGCCCATTTAGCTTGCAATTCAAATGTATGCATTAAAAAGTAAAAATAAAAATAATTTTTCAAAATAAAAAAGTAAAAAAATAAATAAATAAATCAAATAGTTCTTTATTGGAAGTTGACTATTTCCTTAGTGCTAGGCATTAATGGGAGTCCTATGCAAAATGGATTCACACATTATTAGCAAATGTTTCCATTAGTATATATATTACTCCGTATTCCATTAGTATATATAAATGTTAGCAAAGAACTTCTTGTCAAATGGCATAACTGTGACTCTTCTACCTGTTCGAATTTCAGTGGAGACATTGACTCTTTGTGTTTCAATAAGTTGAAAAAGTATGTATAGACAGATACTACATTGTGAACCACCCTTCCGACAAAAGGACTTATTTTCTCCAAAAGTAGTATGAATCAATCAACCAACCAACCGAACCTTTCTCCAAGAACTTTTTACAATCAAACAATAAAAGAGACTCTCCTTTATACCTCCCACTAGCGGGCCGGGTAATTGCATTAACAACGGCTTATGAGTCAAGTTCTACTGCTACCAAATTCCACATGCCCCTCTCTTTACCCCATTCGAGTTCTTCTCGGAGACCCTACAACTATCCAACTACGGATATAATCTTGTGTCACTTTTTATGCACTAGTCACTCCACAATACGTCACAAACACATAAAATTAAAGATAAATTACTTAAGTCACAGTGTTATGATTATAGAAAATTACCTGCAATATCAGAAAATGCTAAACAAGAGTCGTCAAGCTTTAATAAAATAAGTCTTGGGTGAGATTACTCGACTTAAAATGTATAATACTTTTTAGCAAAAAAAAATCGTATATTTCACGTGAGATAGTTTCAGACAAAACCTACCCGCTTTAATATTATAATCCAATTAGACACAATAACATGAGCTACATATGGTGCATATAAATTAAGAAACTTCTCTTAGATGAAAATTAAATTAAGATTGACATATAGTTAGATACTTGGATTATACCAACACCCAACCTAGATACAACAATGATACGATGATCATAACCTCGTAAGACTTACGTAGTTAACCTCGCTCATCTATTTCGTGCATTGAAACATTGCATGATGAATATATGGATACAATAATAATACTAGAAAAATTCAAATTTGCGTACAATTAATTATATTCAAATTAACATGACACGAGATCTCGTATCAAGAAATTGGTTTAAACGTTTGAGCCAATGGTTTGAAATCCGCCGGAGTGGCCCACGCCGGGGCTGTGGCCGGGATTTGTGCCGGTGACAAAGCCATACGCGCCGCCGTCGCTGTCATCATCCGACGGTCCAACTTTATGATCATCGTGATGGCGAAGAGAGTGGCTGCCATGAACATTGTTGGGCAGAAAGTTTGGAGCTTTGTTCAATGGCCTTTCATGGCTGATATGAACCCCAAAGGAGAAGAGAAGTGCCAGAAAGATGCCACAAGTGAGCATCATTGACTTGGATGTGGCCATTGAATTCGGTGGTGATCTTTGGAAAGTTTTTGGAGATTATGAGAAAATGTGATGGATTTGATCGAGGAGATCAGATCGAGAGTGTAAAAACTGGAGAACTGGAGAATTAGAGAATGTGGTGTTGGCCTGGTGTGGTTGAAGTTTAGAAATTCAGGTGTATATATAGGTGTGGACTAGTGGTGTTGTGTATATTCAATTATCATATGATAAAGAAGTGACATTAGGCCATATTCCCTACATGAATCTCTACTTTTATTGTGAATATAAGTGCAATGAAAGATCTTGTCCACCCTACAATTTTTACAATCCTACATCATGGATTTTTTTTTGGTAGAGTACTCGTATTCACATCCATTAATTGGGAGGACTCCCCACAATCATTAGTGCATACACATAAATTTGAATGACATATATACATACATATGAATTCGAACTTTTAATCCCAATTTTGGAAAAGTATAAGGTCAGAATCGAGTTTATACATTAAATACATGCGAAGCAGCAAACTCTGATACCAAATGTTAAATCAAACACCTATCATTATACCAAAAGTTATAGTTAGTAGCGAAGACGCAACTTTATTCCTTATACTTGCGTAGCAGTCAGCACTAGGTTTTGATGACATGATCGATGCTAGACTTGGCCCTCCAAATTTCTGTCCAGTTGCGAGTTTCCTTATCACTAAATATTTTGTATATGTATGTGTGTGTATACATATACACAAAGACATATATACACACACACACATATATATATATATATATATATATATATATATATATATATATATATACATATTAGGCTTGCAAATATCACTATGGCAAATCAAATCTGATATAGCTAAAAGCAGCAAAGTGTCATTCGTCCCGGCCCACCAATATGAGAGTATGAGACGACAATGATGATGTCTACAATATATTGCGATGTTTTTAGAGTTTTATTTCACATACTCTAATAATTTTAGTTGGGTGATGTTGTCGACTGAGACTCGAACTTACTCCTTTTACATGTAAGTGCAATCGGATGTCACTAGATCACAAAGTCATTAGTCTGTTTTTTCTATCTATTAAGGCGAAGGGGCCACGTTAGGTTCCAACATGAAAATTAGAATTGGAATTAAAATCAAATAAATTGGGACCCATTTTAGTAAAAGTATTTTATTTGATTGGTAGTAAATTGAAGTTGAAATTTATTGAAATCATTGTTTAGATATGTATAACTTTAGAATTGGAAATGACCTTCCATGAAGGCAAGTGGGTATATATGTGCCAGATTTTTAGGATTACACACCTAATCTAAGATTAATATAGCAAGCCAAGTCCTTAACTCCACTATAAAAGTTAGTTCACGACAAGGTTTGTCTCCAACTATAGTACCACTCTACAATCTCTTGTGGAGTTTGATGCGGGGTCATATCGTTGCACACTTCTTTCTTTGTTTGTTATCCTTCCATTTTTTTCTTTGTTTGTTCTCCTTCTAATGACAGTTTCTCATTCTTCCTATTAGGGGAGGGACAATATATGTCACATTTTAAAAATTAAGTGATACCAATTGTTAGAAATTAATAATCTAACCTTACAGAACAGTTTACGAGAAACCTGACCTCGTAATAGCGGAAGCGGAAGGGTATTGATCTCCAGCCACAATTGATGTTGCTTCTTGAACAGTAGACCGTTAGTCATATTTGTCTCATACTTGACTCAGAACCCTAGATGGTGTACTGGTGTCTACTGAGCAGTATGAGTACTGTGAACTGTATGTGTTATACACTGCTTGTTCTGTATCCCATCAATACATGTTTATATATGCACAAAGTCTGGTTGAATAACAACTACTAGTTATTTAGTCCAACCAAACCACGTACTTAATAAGCCTAGTCAACTTGCACCACTTAATTAAGGCCCTAATATAATATTTACACCACTAATAATTTAGGGATAACAACATTGATAATTGACATATTTGTGAGAGTGAGGTTAAATTACAATTTTCTCAATTTTCAATCATAATTAAACGCTTCTAACTATTAATTAAGTCATTGACGAATAATGTAACTATATGCAATGCTGCTTATTAGTTAATAATTACCATGCATGCACACAATAGTGCATGTGATATTGGGGGTGGGTATGAATAATAATGCATGCACTCTCATTACTACTTCCCATAACTTTCACAATAGTAATAAGTGTCTGTGTTTTATGGTATTCCTAGTAGGAAAAGGGATGTTTCATGTGTCTCTCCTACAATCAGCTCAGTACGTTATTGCTAGTCTGAGTGGTCTCATCTCTTGTCTTCATATGTAATATTGGAGCTCCCAATTATTGCTCGCTAGAAACGTGCGTACGGAATGACAAGAAGCTAGCTACCAAATAGCAATGCTACTCTTGGGTAGATGATGATCCGGAAATACAGAGCAACGTGATCTATCGTATCAATATAATGATACCTAATTATAAAAATGTGACATGATCGGATAATTGTAAATTAAACATTTTTATTCTAGTCTTGAAAAAGTTGTATGGTTAGTTCACTCGATGGTAATGCTCGCTATGCCACCGCCACTACTTGTAAAGAATGTATAAATTGTGCATTGAAAGGGGTGTTCGGGTGGGTGGAATACTGGAATATGATTCTAGTATTTAATGGTTATGAGTTTTTTTTCTTTGAAAAAATGGTTATGAGTTTAATTCTTTTAATTTCAATATCTTCTTAGTGGAGTCAATCGCATATGGTCTTTCTAGTGTGGTTTATGCTAAGATCAAGTACTTACCACTACGCAGGCTAAAACCAGTTAATGACCTACTATTACAGGACAATATTATATTTCGACGACTTTTTAGGTAAAAAAAGTGATGGGCGACCGACGGGTCACCGAGGAGGGAGAAGGCAACCCATCTGGGTCGCCTTCTCCGACCTAGATCTGGGTCATTTTCTCAACCGGAGAAGGCGACCCAGTCTGGCTCACCTTCTCTCTCCTTGGTGATCGGCGACTGGCGATCGGTCGCCGGTTACTTTTTTTTTTTTTTTGCCTAAAAAGTCGTTGGAATGTTGCCTGAAACTTAATAATCTGTGATAGTAGGTCGGTCATTAACTGATTTTTGGGTTCTTTGCATCAAAATAAATTGTTTATGTGTGTAACGGCACCTCTTCTTTGACCATTTAGCTAAAGTTCGAGGGCCTATTTGACTGATATATTCAACAAATTGTCTAGCAAGATGCTAGATTCGACTCTCCAAGCTGTTGTCAAACAATTTACCTCTCTTATGTGATTTAGGAACTATTACACAGGGATATAATGAAGTTTACCCCATGCAAATCATTGAGTAGTGGCTATAATTTTCTCCCGTTGTCCAAAAATATATAAATAATAATAAAACAAATAGATAGTGAGGGATAGGAGACATGTGAGGTGCAATAGAAGGCGTGCATGAATTCCCTACCTCGTTTGGCTGTTTGCCCTGAAATTTGCAAGACAACGGCGGCCAACGCTTCCAGCATTATATGTACATTGCCGGCCTGCAACAATTATTTAGTCGAACTCCATGTCACCATCTTGATTCTACATTTGATTCGATATGATGTCTCATATGGACCACTTTTATATTTAATTTGCCTCCTTTTTTTTTTTTTTTTTCTGTAAATTTTCAAAACTATGATTTAAACAATACAATTATAAAATATGAATATCTAATATAATTACATAATAATTTTGGCCCATAGATATACGTGTCTACATACATGGGTAAGAGTATTGTTATCGTTCTTCATAGACGGTGAAATCCCGTAACATTTTAGAGCAACTAACTATGCACAAATCGGGGTTTTGCATAACTTTTTTCAGAGTATTTTTATTTTTTAATCTCGTCCCCCTCTCTTCTATTTCAACATATTAACCTCAAAAACTGAGCAAAAGGGTATCCCTCAATGGGATGCTGCGCTCTTATACAAACTTACGTGATTTGACAACTATTGATATTTATTTATTACTTGTAAATCAGTGAATTCACAAGAAATAACTAAAATGGCGATGAACATATATACATGGTTATTAGAAGATGTTCATTGTGAAAATATTAACTAGCCATTTGATAATGATGAATATAATGATCAAGGTTATATATTAATCATGTTATAACTAAGTATTTGTAATCCCTATCCTTAGTCCGTGTCACATGCACTACCACTAGTGGTTTAATAAGTATGTCATTTCACACTAATAAGAACAATATATCTTGTTACTAATCATGACATATTTTGACACTTATCGTGAGGCTAACTCAGCTCTTTAGTCTCATTTGTTTATTTTTATTATCAAAAGAAACAAGAATTGAATTTGAGACATTACACTACTCATCACAAATAAATAAATAAGAACTAAATTCAATTTATATGTAAGAAGAGATTACAATACTTCATTCAAGATTTTGCTGAAAATCGATTTTAATTCACTCGCTCGTAATAAGAAATATTAAATATTGTCAACCCAATAAAATTCTTATTAGAAAAAAAAAATTAAATCACAAGCCTAAGAGTCGCATTAACCTGCCCTTAGGACCTAATGGAAGAGGTAAATAATGAAATGTGCTTCAGTGACTTAGAGACCAAAAGCTTTTATATTAGTTACACGCTTCAAGTAATAGTTGTACGCTTTTCCATAAATCAAAGCTTTTATATTATTTTAATTTGTGAAATATTGTTTTGATTAAATTAAATAAAAAAAAATCACACAATTTTTTTTTAATGATATGAACTTTTGAAGATTCAACTTCAAACCGTATTACGGGTTAGAATCGAACTTCTATCCTACAATTGTCAACATTGATAAGACTTTTATATTATTTTAATCTCAACCTGTGACAATAATTATCGTTTCGATTAAAAAAATAAAAAACAAAAAGAAAACCACACACTTTCTATCTTAATTATACGAACTTTTGTCTTGTCCTTGGCATTTGGCAAGTATATAGTGGGAACCGCACATGTAAATGTACTGCTAATGGGGAGAACACATTGACAGTGAATGAATATACAGTCTGCCGCTGCAATATACTTCTTTCAATAAGTCAAGCAATCCTCGAAGATTCCCACGACTCCAAGGAATCTTCCTTTTTCCAATATTCACCATTCGTGAAACACACCAAAAGTGATCTTCAATGGTTGCCTCCATGGGGAACTTTGGACCGACCACTTCCAATTCATGGTTTTCTTGCTGCTGCACCTTAAAAAGCTCACACTTTAATTTTTTTTCTTTGGGGGCAGGGGTTTTTGCTCTCCCCCTATATCTATCTATACCACACTCCACACATTTAATTAGATTTTCGACAAGTTTAGTTTGTGATTAATCATCGCTTGTGTTGAAATTGGTTTAAAGGAAAACCCACTTCTGTAACCATTGAATTGATCGAAATTACTATGGTTTGTCGGATGACTGTTGGCATAGTAGTTGATACATTGGGCTTTGGGTAAAAAGTTGAATCTTGTTTTCAAGAATCTTGTGATTTTGTGGTATAAACTAATTAAGTAGTTGATAGATGGGGTAAGAATTTGATTCTTGCTGTCAATAATTTTTGTAATTTAGTGGTATAAGTGTGAGATTCTATATACGGAGTAATAGAAATCATCGTGTCCAAAAAGTCAAGAGTGTTGAATTTGAAGAAGTTATTATATGTAAGAAAGGAGACCAATATAATAATGAGGGGGAGATGAGTAAATATCATTAAATCAATCTATATTTACTTAGATGTTTTGCTACTAAAGAGTTATCAAGTTTGCTCGGCGCGCCCCTTTACATGTGAGTCGATGGGCTTCAAGTCCCTTCACGCGTGCGAATCGATGGATTCCAAGCAACATGTTATTGGGTTTTGCAGAGGTTATGTTCGAAGTCATGAGTCATGACCTTCATGTGATAACGAGATGCAGAAATCCGAGTCCATGACTTTTAATTTGATATGGGTTGGCTATGATACACACCCTTCACATGTGCGAGCCGACGGCTTCCAAACACGGAGATTCAAACTCATAACCTTTGGTATGCATGCAGTTGACTCTAATACCCAATTAAAGAATGTATTCCACCTCAACTAAAAGCCTAATATAATATATATATTTGGACTACACATTTATGATTATATATTATATGCTCAACAAGCTACTCTATTTTAATTTGTTCTCCAAAAATATGCATTAGGTGAATATCCCACCTCTTCTCCATCCCTTATAATGTTAGTTGTAAACATATATATATATATTAGGTTTATGTTTCGAAATATTGAAGAAAGGTATCCTTAGTAAATGGAGGTGTTGCCCATTAGAAAAAATGTGATGGAAGTCATAAGATTAAAAGCACTTCGGATGGTAATGGAAAGTTTGCTTTGAGACTTTCCTACTGAGTTCATAGACTCCAATATTAGTTGTGCACCTGTGCTACGTATAATTATTTCTTGAAAACCTTAAAGTCTCTTAGAGACATTCTTTTAAGCAATGGGCAACATAACTGCCCAAAAATTTAGCCCAATCGTACATACATTAGCTTCATCCTGTAGCCACTATATGTTGTCATAAAATTGTCAAAGTTCGAGTGTGCTCCAGAGTTCAGACTTAGCTAGCTCCCTCAAGTCAAGGGAAAAAATAGTAAATAATTTGAATTAATGTAACTAAGTTCAAAAATCATTCGAAAGATGAGAAGAAATTATGCACAAATTAGAACACATCAACCGCACTCATGACCGTGAGTGTTGTCGTGAGCTAGCTTGGGAGCACTCTGAACTCCAAGCTCACGCTATCGTGAGTATCAGCGTGAGGTCGAGAACAAGGAAGCTGGTTCTGGCCCTCATTGTTATTTTTAGATCATTATCTATTTTTCCATTATCTCTCTAGAATTTCCTTATATATAAGTCTCTCAAGCATTCTTGTTCTTTGCAATTGATCTAGATTTAGGAAGAATTGCTCATCCAAGATTTTGGATTGAAATTCCAATTCCTTTTCATTCCAAATTTGTATCTTCCAACTCTCAATAATTGATCAAGTTTTCTTTAATAATTCAATTATGCTTATGAATGTAGTTTCACTATTGTTTTGACTCTTCATTGAAATGATGAGTAGCTAGATCTTCTATAGGGAATGGTTTGAGCTCACGCTTGTTATGGATGCTTGTGTGAATTGAATTGCAATAATAGATTATGTAATGGACTAGCTAGGGTTCTTGTTGTGAGTTTTGTGATTTGTATGGACTTTTGTATAATTTGAGCCCAATTGTATAAAAGATCATGGATGTGTGTTTTTGCTATGAGAATAGGACAACATTATTATAGTCAAACCACTCACATTTTCAACGTTTTTGAGAAAAAGGGAGTTGGAAAGAGACAACCTACCCTACTGAAGCACAAAGAGTCAACAGTTGACTCCATTGATGTTCAAAATCACTCCCATCATCCATGTGAGAGTGTAAACCAGGACATCGGGTGCCGCTAAACCACAAGATCTTTAGCAGTCTATGCAGTAAACTCTTTTCATTACTTGCAGTTGATTGTTTCTATGACGACTCTCAACTACTTTGTTAGAACTAGCTTCTAAACACTTGATATGTTTTATGGTTAACAACTTACTATCCAATTCAATACTCTTTTGATCCATGCCCCGAACAACATCCATGTGAGGACACTCTCACAAACACTCCACTGAAATTCAACTTTCAGCATTAATTAATGGGTAGTAGCTAAAATGAGTTTTTCAACACAACCAAAACTGTACCAAAAACAACATTAATTAAACCAACATTATTAATTGGTAGCTAGAATGACTTTTTCAACACAGCAAAAACTGTACCAAAAAACCTAAAGTTCCATTTAATAACCGAAGGTTTTTTCCGTTTACTTAAAACATGGGAAACAAAAAATATTTTTTAAAAAA
>CM008345.1:8380269-8390866 GCA_002525835.2 Ipomoea batatas
TGTGTGACATTGCAATCAAGACATTTATTAGTTAGAGGTTTCGCAGGTTGGACGATGATGTTTAATTCTATATCCGCTATGCAAGAGGTAGCCATAGAGAAAGCGTCTAAGTCAACATGAGAGTGCAAGACTAGTCACCAATTTGCTTTCAAGTTGCGGCCTAATAGCTCATTATCATTTCCCCATATTAGACTTTGTTGTGCTATTTCTAAGAAGATTGAAAGTGCCTTCACTGCCATAACATCCTTCTCTTCTTTATACTCCTTCCGGCCCTTGTCATACACAGTCAACAAATACACATTCACCTGTCATTATACGGTGGATCATGGACTATGGTCACAAAACGCCGCCGTTTCATTAAGTAAAAGAAACGGCTGCCATAAGTTTTAACGGAGCTCCATAAAGGATACTACAGTTTATCTCAAAAGATATTGCCTCACATTTGTTTTTATATTATCAAATGAAACTATAGTTCTTTCGAAATAAGAGAAAATTGCCATTTTGGTCCAATGACTATTGTAGTAGTGTTAATTGCTATCCGCGACTTTCAAAAATGTTAATTGCGTACCTTGACTATGCATTTTTTCTCAATTTTGGTCAAACCGGCCAAATGTGACCGGAAAATATTAATAAGCCAAATAAGGAGGGTATTTTAGTCATTTTACTCCACTTTTCTTTCTTCTCCGGCGATTGTTTCTGCTGCCCATATTTTTCCGGCAATCAAACACAAAATAAAAAAGCCAACCTCAATATTATCAAATTTCTTTGATCTCCAGATTTTCCAGCAACCAATGTTTAAGCTCCAAGGATAACTGAGATTCAGAAGTGCCCTCTCCCAAGTCTATTATTCCCGAGTCGTTCAAGCTCCAGCCCATTCTTTCTGGCGGACGGCGGCGGCGGAGAAATTGAAAATTGAAATCCGGCCAAAACTGATATGCTACCGTGCATACGATGTATGATGTCGCAATTGCTGTATGATGTCGCAATAATCACAATTGGTGTTCTTCAATTAAAATATTGACCTAAGAACTTGAATCGCAATTGTTGTATGATGTCTTCGATGTGCGTGCATATCTTCTCAATTTCTCATTTCTAGGCTACAATATTTGTTTCTCCCCATGTTCCAAATTTTATTTTTTGTAGTCTGATCATAAATGTTGTGCGCAAATCAAATCAATTTTCACTTTCATGCCATCTTGATTTCTCCTTTCTGGGCATCTGCGAAGGAGATTTGTTGGAGAAACAACATGGAGATGATGAAGAATAGTGCTGTGAAGAAGAAATACTTCATTTCTGAACATGGGGAGATGAAGGACGACAGCGACAACTTCAACAATGGACTGTCGGAGGGCAAAGAAAAGTGGAGTAAAATGACTAAAATACCCTCCTTATTTGGNCGGCACAAAGCTTGAGGAACATCATCCACACAAGTTCATCATCCAACAACCAAGCAACTCACAATTCAAAAAGCAATAATATTAAACATCCACATAGATCTACCTTGGGGCCACCAATCCCCTTTCTAAACTACTCTAACATTCTAAAGAAATAAGAAAAAGAAAGGAAATCTCAAAGAAACAAGTATTAAATTAGGAAATGGAGAGAATAGTTACCACCCTTAGAAAGGGGATCTTTACAACCTTGTTCTTGAAATCCCAATCTTCATCCTTGCCCTTGGATCTAATCTAAACTAGAAGAAAAGGAATTTTCCCCCAAGATGGGAGAAAACCCTCTACAATTTTCAGATCTATTCTATCTTAATTGTCTCCCTAGGTTTAGGGCAAGAGGGATTTATATGGGTGACAAAAGAGAAACAAATTTCCCAAAATGGCCCTTGGCCCGACCACGCATGCCACCACGCGTGGTGGTGGGCGTGGATGGTTACTGGAAAGTTTCCACGCCCAGCCACACGCGTGTGAGGCTGCGTGGGACGATACTGCATTGCGGTTTGTTTGTCTTTTACTCTTTTTTAGCCTCAAATCCCTCTCCAACCTGTAAAATACCTCAAAACTCTTCCTAGGAATGATGTTAGAAGATTTTAATCACATCTGAGCTAAAATGCATGCAATTTTTGTGATCGGATGACAAAACGTTGCACTTTTAATCCATTTAAGACCCTTTTTAAGTGGTATTCTTGGTGCTTATCAAAGTTTCCACACTTAAACCTTGCTTGTCCTCAAGCAAGCATACTTTTCTAAACCCTAATCATGTAAGCACCAAGAATAGTTCTTTCTTTCATGGTTAATCGATCAAGTGATGTGTAGGTGTTCGGAGTTGAGCAGGTTAAATCCCTTACACTATCTACCAAGACCGCTAAACTTATGCCAACCAAATGTAAGAAATATGCTAAGGAAGTGAGGTCTCAAGAGATGGATATAACATGAAAATTTGCTCACACCTTCAAGCATGCAAGTGACAATAGGGTTTCACCTTGTATTTTCTAGGGGCCTCCAGCCGATCCGACTAGTGGGAACGATGCTCACCCCCTAGTCAATTTCCGACCTCACGCCAAAGCCCCTTTACGCAATATAAGTGAGGGCAGGGACATGGACCGCTCATCGCCATGACTTGGGCGATCACTCTCTTTTCTCACTTCCTAGGATAACGTCATCAGCCGACCCGACTTCACATGGAGCTCCATGCTTTTTCGAAGACAGTGCAATGGGTGCCTGAATCCTAGCGAAGTGGCTCACCTCCTCTCTATTTTCTCATCTATCAGGATCTCTTCGGGGTAACTGACTTCACATGGATCTCCATGCTTTTTCGAAGATGGTGCAATGGTTACCCCGTATCCAGACTAGATGGCTCACCTCCGCTTTTATCTCTAGGAATGGCCTTAGCCTTTTTCTATTCACCATATCAACCCCTCATGCATTTTTCTTGGGATTAGGGATTGTTTTCACTCTAAGCTCACTTAGGCTCACCTTTTGCCCCATGTCCTGCTAAGATTAGTTCAATTTCCGGGCTTCGCAATTCTTATCTTTCTAAAACTCAAGGGGTTTACACTCCCACTTCGAGAGATCCTTGACTAAGTCCAAACAAAATACAAGGTGAAGGCATGCAAGCACACATAAAAATTTTCAATTTTTGGGTCAATTGTGCACATTGGTGCAAAGTGTAACTTCCAAAGCATATTTAGAACATTCAAATCTTTGGCACAAGGTTAGGAGCCGTCCTAGATAGTATTGGCAATGACCCGCTCTCTAGTTTCTATACCTTATCACTCAGTCAATCAATATTTCAAGAAACATACACCCTTTCCACACTTAAGAGTAAACATCGTCCTCGATGTTTCCATAAGGAACGGAGGAAAAAGGATATATGTACAAGGGTTCTACTCATGCCCTTTTTCCACACTTAAAAGTGTGAACTGGGCTAAAACATTTCTAATAAACAGGTTACATCTGACACAACAATATTATGCGACTCTTCATTTGTGATTCAAGAAAATAAAGCAATCAAATCAAACTGGGCATCGAATCATGGATAAAAGAAATACTTACAATGTGCATCCCTATCAAAAATTTGTGCAATCTATGCTTGCCCTTCAAAACATGGTTAGAGTAAAGGTAAAAAAATAAATGAAGAATTAAAATTATACCTTTCAAGATTGGTTTTTCTTTAGTGATGGTGGAGTGGTCTCTTCTTCTCCTTATTTGTGGGTTGCCTCCCATAAGCGCCACGTTTAACGTCTTTGGCTATACGAAACGTGCAAGATAAAGCATAAACAGAAATATAGCTAAAAATATAAACAGAAGTGAAAGTAAAAAGATTGTCCACAAACATTGTTTTGAGTTATCAAGTCACAAATCATCATCATCAATTTTTCTTTTCTTTTCTCTAATGCCTTCCTCTCTTCACGCTCTCTTGATCTCCTTAATCTCCCTTGCAATTTCGTCCAGTTTATGCATCTGCTCCAGGTGCAATTGATATTGAAAGTTCTGGAGGGATCTCCAATCGGTGTCTGGGGTAAACCAAGTAGGGATGTTGTAGCTTACAGGGTTGGAAGTTTGTTCCTCGGCTTGTGGTGGAGGTACGGATGGTCCAGACTCTCGTGGTGGTGGAGAATACATCGAAGAGTCCACAGGCGAGTACAACTCATTTGAGGATGGAAAAAGGAATGACATCGGCGAGGGTGTGAACCCTGGAGATGTCATTGGCGTGTTAGCATGGTCTTCCGCCATCTCATCATCTTCCCTCGTTCGCGCTAAATGTCTTAGGTTAAGCTTTGTGACGTCTTCGGGAGATAAAGGAGCAATCTGTGCTCCTTGAAGCCTGTGTTCAAACCAATGAACCTTCATTTGATGACCTAAAGAGACACACAGTCTTGTCACCAAGGGGCCTACAAAGATTGCCCTAGCCGACTCTTGCTGTTATGCAACAAGCAAGTTCTTGCAAATTGAGCTCATATTCACCGAGTGCCCTGTGTCCATACTCCATAGCATGAACAGCTCTGCCTTGGAGACTCGATCATAAGTCTCCGGCCTACCTTCCCATGAGTGAGCGATCACCTTCCATAAGACTTTTAAATCTTCCCTTACGATTTGAGAAACTCTTACTCTTGACCAACCCATTCAACTCCCGGCCTCGCGATTATTGACCAATACTTTCTTGGAATGTCCCTATCTCCAAAAGCATGCCTTAATCTTCTATACCAATGCTTTGACTGGTCATCTTCCTCGTAGAATCCTAGGAGAGCACCAAAGCGGTTGGCCGATATGTGATAATCCTAGTTGAACAGCCGAAACTTAATGGTCGAGCTGTAGAGATATCCAGCCACTCCTTCAACATTTAAGCTTACAATAAACTCGTGGACTAGGGGAATGAAAGTATCCTGCTTCCAGCTCAACAAGTTGTCCCAATAAGGCTCGGCGATTAACCTCTCCAGTCCATACTTACATTCAAAATCCTCCAGCACTGTCAACTCGACATATTTCCATTGCACAATCGGGAAATTCAACAGTTGTCTGTACCGACCTAGCATGGTTGGTGTCATCAGTAAGATTTGATTTCCAGTGGATACTTCAATATAGCGAGTATTTGCGTTTCTAGCACTGTTCTCTCCCTCTGGAGCTTTTCCCTTTTGGAGCATTCTAGCTATTTGTTGTGCAAAGTCATGTGGAGAAGACATTTTTCCTATAACATTGACAAGCAAAGCACAATACAAGGAAAAACATTTTCCTCTTTAAACATTGAATATGAACAATATTGCACATTTTAGAGAAAAGAACATAAGAGCTCATTGCATGCAATCATCATTTGATATTTATCAACAATCCTATCATATACATGCAAGGATTAGTTCATTCTATTCCATACTCAACTCATAGTCAAAAGGTCAACATATGGTCAACTTCATCTTCTTCCTCAAGACTAGCTCAAGGTTGAAAATTGGAAGAAACATGAAAGTTAAAATTGAACCAAATAACTAGTGGAATATAGCAATGTAGTGCCTATAGAGTAGGAAAGTTGCAAACTTTGCCCACCATGCTCACTATATCATCAAAAATCTCATCATGACAAGAGAATATCCAAATCAAGTAATTTCAAGATCTAGTCACAAAGAGATAGTAAAACATGAAATTTCTAGTGCATAGAAGCAATGTAGGCCTAATACAAGTCTAACAAGTCATTTCATAACAATATATCTCAAGAAAAATCTCACACAAGAAAAACCCATGGATATATGTTTCAAGGAGAGTAAGCTCTTCATTCAAGCAAGTAATAGCAAAAGAGAGTATGTTCTTACCTTGGAAATGACTTAGGATCTTCAAGAAAAGTTGAGAAACTTGGAAGAAAATGCCTTAGAGTTGTGTATTTTCAGCTAGAGGGAGTTTTTGTTCGTGGTGGTTAAGAAATGAAGCAAGGAAAGGGTTTTAAACCTCTTCATGCGAAAACTCCGCGAAAAGTCTGGTGCCCGTTCACGCACATCACCACGCGTGGTGGTGGGCGTGGGAGCTTACTAGTTTCTTCCCACGCCTGCTCACATGCGTGTGAGTGGCGTGGCAGCTTACTGGAATAGTTTCACGCCTGCTTACACGCGTGGTAGCAGGCGTGGAAGGCGTGCTGTGCAAAATTTTACCTCGGTTTCCCTTCCTTCCTTTGTTAACGATGATGATTGTTGATCGATTGCGGCAATTTTTAACTCTCGGGTTTATGGTCTGTACTTGTTAGCTTAACCGAGGTTATAAAAACATTATTGAAATAGCAATAAAGAAAAGTATACTATAGATAATAAGAAAAGCCGAAAGACAATGTAAGATAACATTGGGACTGCCTCTCAAGTGCGCCATGGTTTTACGTCTCCTGGCCAGACGTAGTATGGCCTATCCTTCAAGGCACACAGATTTTGGGACCCGACCAAGCGTCCCATGAACTTTAGCTTCAAGGTATGTCCCGAGGTGGGTAACATCCTTGAATTCAAACGCAAAGAAGGGGAAAGCATATTGTATTGATGAACAGACACGGGGTACTACCCTAAGCTGTTTAAGGATAGCAAGCCTCTCTTCTCCCTTCTTGTTATAAATTCCTTCACTCATAAAGTTGTCCTTGAAAGATTCCCAGTGAACACACTCACTACTATCTATCTCTCGTGAAGTACCTACACCTTCTCCCGATTCATCAAACTCGCAAAACTCACTTTCACAAGAATAAAAAGATTTGACATCATCCTCGCTCCCCAAAGTATCATCGCAAAGTTGCAAGGAATCACACTCCCATGAGCAAAAAGAAACTGTCACATTTATCAAGATTATTATTATAAATCGTAAAGGAGTCATCCTCACAAACATCATAAGAACTTTTAATTAGAGTTGGAGTGAGAGTTTTACCTTGTGCGGGGTTTTCGTCTTCCCACACTATTTCGATGTTATCCTCGTCTTCACTCTCAATCTCTCCCCATTGTTGAGTGTTCAACTCAAGAGTTGAAACTTCTTGGAGTACCGGGATCTCAAGTTCTGTGCATTCTCCTACACTCACCTTTTCATCATCAATCATTTTTTTCATCTTGTCATTCTCTTGTTGGTCGGCTTCCATTGTCGGGTGGTCCATTGGTAGCATTCTCTTCATAAGCTCCTCCGACATCGATAGCATTTTAGTCTCAATTTCATCCAGTGGAAGTCCTTCCTCACGCAGAGCGACAAGATTCTTCTTCATTTCACTTCTAATTTCATTTCGTAGATTAATGGTATCTTCCTTAGCCATTTGTATGAACATTTCTACTTTTTCTTTCAAGATTTGGATTTCATCATTGGTCGGTGGAAGATACTCACATGATGGTATAGGTTGGTTGAAATTTTGAGCAAAAGGTGGTGTTTCATTGATATATCTATCATTTTGTTGTGGTGGGGTGAATAGCTAGTATTGTAAGAATGAGAATACCAATGTCTCTCCAGTTGATGGTTTAATGGAGGGTTATAATGAATCGGAGGTTTAACAATTGAAGGAATTGTGGCCTTTAATGCCGGTTCACACTTTGGATCAATCTCTTTCATGACTTGAATAAGTCGGTTGTTAATATTCTCCGCTATTGAACTAAGGGATTCATCTCCATGTTGGTATGTAGGTTTCTCAATTCTCTCATAATTAAGCATAGAGGATGTAGCATAAGGATATGGCTCGTAATTAGAATAAGTGAAAGTGTTCGGGTACGGTGGGTATGTGTATTGTGATGGTGGGTACCAATAAGGATTTGGATAGTACTGTGGGTGTGGTTCATAGGTTTGAGGTGGAATGTTTCTTGTGTGTGGTCTTCCATGGTGTGGGTAACCATGGGAATACGGATAAGCACTCATTGTAAGCTTCGATGGATTGATTGTAGAAAATTTCCTACGCAAGCTTAACAAACAACAAATATTTCGCAACTAAAAGTAGTTGCAAGTGAGCACAAGATATGTTCAAGATAAACAAGCTCACTTCTCGAATCAAATAACAAAAACAAGAAAATAAAACAAACAAAAAGAAGGAAACTCAAGAACTCTTAAAATTCTACTTCAAAGATGTCAACACTATTCAAGAACCGTTTGCCATCCCCGGCAACGGCGCCATTTTGACGTGGTGTGTGTATACGTGGTGAGTGAATGTGAAGGCGTGGAAGTAATAAAACGAAGAGTCAAGACTCCCCGAGTGTCGTGTCTCTCAAGGATGGCGAATGGGAACCGAATTAGTGTGTTGGCATTTAAGAGGTTGAAGGAAAAGAGTTACGAGATTTGCTAAGGTTGGATGCCATAGGTAGGAAGGGTTGAAAGGTTGTGTGGGTGTGTAAAATAAATGTAAAGGCGGAGATCGGGGCTTTAGGCTTCTCTATGTGGTCTATCTTTTGATGGGTTGCGAGCACGAGATGTGGAATAGACTAGGGAGTTCGTGGCACTTCACCAAGTGGCGTCACACTTTGGACTCCCACATCCTCATTCGGTTGGGGCATTTCATCGAACACTTTGTCTACCACTCCTCTCGGATCTTGTCCTTTCGGACTAAGAGCGGAGATGTGGGTGAGTTAGACTCGTGGGTGGCCGCTATCGCGCACATACTCACTTCCTTTGGGTTTGCTACCTAATGTGACCACAAAAGGCACAAAGCTTGAGGAACATCATCCACACAAGTTCATCATCCAACAACCAAGCAACTCACAATTCAAAAAGCAATAATATTAAACATCCACATAGATCTACCATGGGGCCACCAATCCCCTTTCTAAACTACTCTAACATTCTAAAGAAACAAGAAAAAGAAAGGAAATCTCAAAGAAACAAGTATTAAATTAGGAAATGGAGAGAATAGTTCCCACCCTTAGAAAGGGGATCTTTACAACCTTGTTCTTGAAATCCCAATCTTCATCCTTGCCCTTGGATCTAATCTAAACTAGAAGAAAAGGAATTTTCCCCCAAGAGGGGAAAAAATCCTCTACAATTTTCATATCTATTCTATCCTAATTGTCTCCCTAGGTTTAGGGCAAGAGGGATTTATATGGGTGACAAAAGGGAACAAATTTCCCAAAATGGCCCTTGGCCCGACCACGCATGCCACCACGCGTGGTGGTGGGCGTGGATGGTTACTGGAAAGTTTCCACGCCCAGCCATACGCGTGTGAGGCTGCGTGGGACGATACTTCATTGCGGTTTGTTTGTCTTTTGCTCTTTTTTAGCCTCAAATCGCTCTCCAACCTGTAAAATACCTCAAAACTCTTCCTAGGAATGATGTTAGAAGATTTTAATCACATCTGAGCTAAAATGCATGCAATTGTTGTGATCGGATGACAAAACGTTGCACTTTTAATCCATTTAAGACCCTTTTTAAGTGGTATTCTTGGTGCTTATCATTAGGGAAATCACGAGCCATGTGGCCTCTCTCATTACATCTATAACAAATCAATTCTCTATCACGCTGAAGCCTCACTACCTCACTTACCTTTTCTTTACCTTTGTCTCGTGAATCATCTCTTGGAGGAGGATGTTCATCACACCTTTGAGGGGTGGAACGACTATTGTTCCATCTTAATTCACCATTGTTGGGCTTGTATATTTTCATCTCTTTGATTTTTGCCTCAGATTCACGTGCAACATACAAGGCTTCATAAAGGGTGTCATATCTCTGAATACTCATTCCACCTTGAATTTCTAAGTTCAATCCATGTAAGAAACGAGCAACAGTTCTTGTCTCTTCTTCGTGTATGTGTCCCTGTTTGAGCAAAATATTTATAGTTTGGTGGTACTCATCAACTGACATCGTTCCTTGCACGGTTCCCTACAATTTTCTTTCAAGGCCATAGAAAAAGACTTAGGACGAAAGGTTAGGCGCATATCTTCCCTCACTTGAACCCAAGATTCGTAGGGAATAAAATTAGCAACTCTCTCTCTGTTTCTTGTTTCTTCCACCAATAATGCTTTAAGGAAGTAGTGATAGGCCTCGTGTGAGTAACCTTTCCATGGCGAAGGTTAGAGCATCTATTTTGGGCTCTAATATCTGAGGTGTGTTTCGAACCTGTTCAGCCATCAGTAGAGGAAAAACAAAATCTAAAAAAAATAAAAATGTGAGTAGTCATGTTAGTTAAACCAAAAAGTTGGCTCGCTCCCTCACTATTCTCAGCTCACGGGTAAGAGGTGGATTATATGGCTTTGGAGGTACACTACACACTCTTACAAACACAAACTCCACTCGTGTATCGCTCGTGGTGGCAAATACTCTCACAAGACTTTTTCTAAAAAGGAAAATTTCTAGTCCTAAACTCAAGTTGATATGGATTCAACCTCAAAGTTCAAGAAACGTACCTTGGAAAACTTCACAAGCCTTTGAGAGTAAGGGTGTATCGAGAGGTAGGTAATAAAATTTAGATAAAGAAGCAAAGAAAAAGGACAATACAAGCAAAGAAACTAAGCAAGATTTGAAAGAAAAATGAGAGTAAAGAAAGAAGTATGGCAGAAAGGTATGCAAGACCAATACCAGAAAGGTAGACACAAATAGAATATAACAGGGTTCAAGTGTACCACAACCAAATAAGGAATCAAGAACTCCTTCTAACCTTATACTTTTCCCCTTCCTTTTCCCTCCAAGATTCTCCTACCAACCAGATTCTTTCCCCAACCTTATTCTTTCTCTTTTGT
>CM008345.1:8448068-8458910 GCA_002525835.2 Ipomoea batatas
CAGTGGCATCAAACCCTTCTCTTTATACGAGAGGTGGTGGGTTCAAGCCTCAGTGGAGGCAATGCTGGAGGCAATGCTGACTCTAAATTCGTATGCATGTAGTGTTAAAATTCAAATTTCACATATGTGTATCATACGATTATATTACATAGATTTACATTCATTTACTTGCAATGTGTTCGCATATTCATATGTATAATTGGTATATACTAATAAAGTACAGTAATTAGGTGTGAAATTTTAGTACATTGCATTTGGTGTATTAGTATTGGTTGGATGATTAGTATTGATGGAATATTTATATTTCGATAATGGTTTGATAATTAGTACAAAGGTTATAGATATAGGTGTAAAGTTGTATGAGTTACTTGGGTTAAAGATTTTTTATGTGAGATTTGAAGGTTGTGGTTATTTATATATTCTGTCACGGAGGATGGTAATACTTGGAGGTTTTGAACTTTCCTTTTTGGTTATAATTATTATTGTGAGTGCTGAGTTCTCTTTATTTGGTTTTGGCCACCGGTTCGTGGATTCGTCCGGTTGGTTTGGATTTGGTTTTGGCTACCGGTTCGTGAATTCGTCCGGTTGGTTTGGTATTGGTTTGGAAGCTTGAAACTTTCTATTTGGATCCATTCCTCCTTGACACTATATATAATAACTGTTGATGGACATGAAAAGTTTAATCAGCTATTTAAAAAGATTAGCTTTTGCTTGCTATTGGTAATTGGTTGCTGTTGCTTAGCTTTTGCTTTTTGGAAGGCTTGTGTAATTTCGACTCCATATCACGTTTGTTTTATTTCTTTTTACTTGCTACTCACCCTCCCTTGAGACTACTTCTAGTCGGGGAGGAGATCTTGCTTCTTTTGAGCTATCTTGTAGGTGAATGCACACGAGAGCGAGAGGCACTCAAGGCCTACTCCCTCTCATTCCAAAAATCAACCGGCAACAAGGAAGAAACACACAAAAGTGGAGGAAATAGCTTAGCCCCATTCGATGCGGAGGGCTTGATAGAGAGGATTTCAAACAACACCTCTTTTTGGTACAACAAGAGGGAGAACCACGTCGGGATGTATAAGCTTAAAGAGAATGTGGCTAGCGATGCGAAAGTTGAAGCAATGAATCATGAGATAAAAAGACTCCAAGCAATGGTGGAGAAACTAGAGGCTAAATCTATGTCGTGCATGACATTGGCTTTTTATTGCAACATTTGCGGTGGACCCCATGATACAAATGCATGTACATCCCCCTCCGCAAGTGAACATGTGGAGATGGTGGATTATCAAGGGGGAACAATTTCAATGCATATGGTGGTTGATCGAATAGCCAAGGTAGGAAACAAGGCGAAGGATGGAACAACGTAAGGGGATACCATGGGAGGCCCAATATGAACCAAGGTGGCAAACCCACTTATGGTCAAAGTGAGAGAGGCCGAATTACTTATGGCCCAAATCAAGGAAGTAGAACTCAAATGACTCACTATAGACCAAATTTTACTTCCCAATTGGATCACCCTATGCAAAGAAGAGATGACATAAGAGAATTGGATGAAAGGCTATCGAAGGTTATTTTGGAGCTTAAGAACAACCGAGTGAATCTTAAGCACAAAATTACTCAAGATATAAGGCAGGAAATAGCGGGCTTAAGGCAAGAAGCGAAGGCAACGTTGAAGACAATTGAGAACCAAATCTCCCAAATGTTCAAAATGATGTCCGAAAGGCATTACGGACAATTGTCTAGTAATAAGGAGAATAATCCGAAGGAGAGAGTAAATGCCATAACCACTATTGAAGAAGATAGACATGAAGGGTATGATCCGATGGATGTTGTGTGTGGGATTTGTGGTTGTGAAGAGAAGAGAAAAGAGTTGGGAGTAGAGAGGACTACCTCTTGTGGTCCATAGCTTGATGGGAATAAGAAAATCGCCTCTTGTGATTTCCAAGAAAAAGAAGCAAAGGAGGCTACCTCTTGTAGCCGAGAATGTCAATTGGAAGGAGGAAATGTGACCACCTCTTGTGGTCTATCAAACAAAGGAAATGAGGAGATCACCTCTTGTGATCTCGGGAGCAAAGAGAAAGAAAATGTGCTTCCAATGCACCAATCCAATGCCCCAAAGAAAGATGCAAGGGCTCGCAAAGATATATTTAATGCTTTATTGCAAAAATTTCATTGCGATGCCCAATGGAAAGAAATGTTTGAGAATGACAATATTGTGGAATTTGCTTATTTAGGTAAAGAGACCTCGACTCTCATTTCTACGGGGTGCCCAATGAAAAAGGGTGACCCCAGAGCTTTTGTAGTTCCATGTTCCATCATGGACATGGAATTCCCGAAAGCTTTGGCCGATCTCGGAGCCTCTATTAATATCATGGCGTTGAGTGTATTTGAAAGCTTGAATTTGTCATGTTTGAGTCCAACTAGACTCACCCTTCGTTTAGCTTATGGGACCACTCGGTATCCCAAAGGTTTGGCGAATGACGTGCTAGTTAGAGTTGGAGAATTTTTAGTGCCTGTAGACTTCGTAGTTTGTGAAATGGGAAGAGATGAACCCTTTGGTTTGTTACGTTGATCTTAGGTAGGCCATTCTTGGCCACTTGCCGAGCTTTAATTGACGTGGGCACGGGAGTAATCACACTGCGGTTTGATGGTGAAAAGGCAAAAGCCGAAAGGGCCAATGTTGTGAAGGAAGGAAAAAGGAGCTTTAAAGGAAACGGTCAAGGTGAAAACCAAGACCAAACCTAGATGGGAAGTTGGGAAATTGGTGTGGAAAAACACTTGGACTCCCAAGTACTTCCAACCAAAGGTTAATGACAATGATTGAGGAGGAAATGCTGAGTCTAGCCAAGGACAATAAACGTGGCGCTTCTTGGGATGCACCCCAAGGTTATCTTGTGAATAATTGTCTTTGTTTCTTGTGCATTTTTGTTGCTTTTGTTGGTTTTCATTTTGGTGTTTCTTGTGGGACTAATATGTAGGAGTAGGATGGAAGATTTGATGAAAACGTTGAGTGAAAAATGACCGAAAGTATATCAAAAAAAAGGAAGAAATAGGGAAACTTCTGTATCCATTCCACGTGAGCTCCACACGTGGACCTCATGTGGAATAAATACAGAAACTTCCACGTGGCCCATCCACGCGTGGACACGGCGTGTATAAAATACAGAAAGTTCCACGTGACCAGTCCACGCGTGGACGTCACATGGACGAGAAAAAAATATGCAAGGCCGAAAGCATAGTTTAACCCCCCCCATCTAACCATTCTTCAAAACCACGAAGGAGAGAAACCTTCCACGCAAGGTTTGCCATATTTCTTCACTCCTCTTCATCTTTTGAGCTCTGTTCAAGTATCTATCTAACAAGGATCATCCAAAACAAGGTAAAACTTCAAAACCTCCATCTTCCATAGCTATTAATGAAGCTTTCTAGTTCAAAATTCTTGAATGTGTTTCTACATTGTCTTGTGAATGTTGTTGAGGAAAACTTGTTTATAATAGTTAGTTTTGCATCTTAGAACATTATTTCCTTGATTTCTTTGGTTTGATTTGAACAATTTGTGAGATTAGGAATTTATGTAGAACCGTAGTTGGAATTTGAAGAAATTAGAATATGGGTTTGATGTTAGATTGTGAATTGAATGAAATTGATGAGAGAAATTGTTGGGAAACATGTTCTTATGCTTGATTGTGAAAGAAATTTGATGATGCACACATATGAATGTTGAGAGTGCACTCACCCCTTCAACCCTAGTTCTTGAATTGGGGAAGAAGATGAAGTTGACTTTGAAAATTGTTGACTCTGAATTGAACTTGCAAAATTTTGAATTGTGAGTGAATGTTTGATGTAGGAATTCATTGTAAGGATTTTGTGAATGAGAATTGACAAGAATTGAGGGGAGACCATGTCAAAATTTTGTCAAAAAGAAGAAGAAGAAGAAGTGAATTTCGAAAAAAAAAAAAGAGAGGAAAAATTTTAAAAAATGAGAAGAAAAAGAATGAGAGAAAGAAGAAGAGTGTGTTGTGACTAACCATTGCAATTCATGGAAATTTTTGCTTCGAGAAAGAATGAGAAGTCACCTCTGTCGTATTCCTTTCTTTGTGTCCTTGGGTGTCTGTGCTATCCTCACTTGCAACCCTACAATCGTCATAAAATGTCTTACAGATCCTCTCATTGTGTCTTCCTAGGTTATCCTGATTCTTTTCGAGGGTATAGGTGCATAGACTTAAAGACTAGTAAGATATATGTTTGCAAGCATGTTGTGCGACAGTGTTTCCCTTTCCCACTAAGACTATTTTGCAGGCACCACCAGCTCAGCAGATTAATCCTTAGGTTGAATCTGTGTTATAATCGTCAGCCATGCCAGTTGTCTCTGCCCAGCAACCTCCATCCGTCACTGTGGCACCCAATACACGGCCACGAGGACGGTCTACTCAGCTTGCTACAGGGACTCATGCCATGACCACCAGAAGTTAGTCTCGTGTTCCTCCTATAGTTCTCACTGCACAGGTTTGTCCCACTAAGCCCACCTATTACACACAGGCGGTTAAGTATCCTAAGTGACGTGAGGCTATGGATAAGGAGTTTACTACTCTACTATAGAATCAGACGTGGTGCCTAGTTCCTTCAATATAAGATATGCATGTTATTGGTTGTAAATGGGTATTTCGTACAAAACGAAAGGCTGATGGTTCTTTTGAGAGGCACAAGGCTTAATTGGTGGCAAAATGGTTCAATCACGTTCCTAGTCAAGATTTCTTTGACACTTTCAGTCCAATGGTCAAACCCACTACTGTCAGGTTACTCTTATCTTTGGCTTTGTCTTCTAGTTGGGTTATTAGATAGCTTGATGTTCACAATAATTTTCTGAATGGTAATTTAGCTTAGACTGTCTATATGCGACAACCCCCTGGTTATGTTGATACTCAATTTCCTAATCATGTATGTCTGTTGAAACGTTCTTTATATGGTGTAAAACAAGTTCCTAGGGCTTGGTTTAATCGCCTACACACGTTTCTACTCTCTGTTGGGTTTAAGCCATCCAAAACTGATGTGTCTTTGTTCTATTATTCGTAGGATACTACCTTTGTGTATCTGTTGGTTTATGTTGATGATATACTTGTGATGGGAGTGATTAGAATCTAGTAAATGTCTTGCTATCTAAGTTGTCTACTGCATTCATGATTAGGGATTTTGGCAAATGATTGTAGCAAAAATGAGTGATGGTGAGTGTACGGGTGTGAAATGTTGTTCCGCTGAGGATTGGGGGTTATGGCACGCAACATGCAATCATAAAACTAGGCACTAGCATAAGGAGATTGTTGTGGGCACGGGGGAACCAATAATTGGCTGTTGGAATATTTCAGAATTGGTTTTATTAATTAATTAGGATGATTACTTTAAAATTATTTTAGATTTAGTTTGTTAGAATTATATTAAATTTAATGTTTATCTTAGTTTGTTAGTTAGGATTATTTTATCATATCCTTAATAATTATCTCATTCATGTGATTGTAATTAGCTTGCTAATGGCTATTTAAGGCCATTGCACGCCAAATGAAATACACAGTTAGAGAATTTTTGAGATAGAAAACTGAGTGTTTTGTGGAACTCGGGATGAGTTCGGCCATGATGAGTGGATCATGGCAAACCTGACTTATCAAAGAAATTACCATCCTTGCATCCTCGGTTTTTATCGTCCTACAACCGGATGTGGCAAACCGCTATACATCAAAACCCAAAAACAACCATTTACCCAACCTAAATTAAACCTTCCAAATCAAACTCACCCGACCGAATAAACGATTTTTAAATCATTTTTAAATTAGAGTGTGAAGAGAAGATCGGGCCAACCAGGTTCGCATCAGAGATCAACAAGAAGCTAAGCAGACAACAACAAGGTGGAGCAAACACATATGATTAATAGATAAATACAAAATAAAGAAATATGACTCAAGTTAGGAGGATTACCATCTAGACGCTTCAACAGCCTACAGAGTTAGGGAGAACAAATAACCAAAGAATCAAGCGGGAATGCACATAGGAATCCTAGCTAGTCTAAAGCCACAATTGTAAACAAGGATTAAAGCAATGATTGCCCCAGTTTCATGGTGGTGTATCAATCCTAGCTCTTAAAGCACATAAACATTTTAAAGCCCCCAATTTCTCCTATTTTCATGGGAAGAAATCGGGTTTGTGCAAGGGTGGCATGAATTCATCATTCAACTCTCGTTGAGGCAAGGTATCCTCCAAATACATTCTAATGAATGTGTACATCAAACATAAGCAAGATTGAAACACAATACTCTCATAAACACATGAAACCTAGGTTGGGGTTCTTCCCCTTTTCATAATAATCACAACTTAAGCATCAAAATAGATAATACAACTCTAACTCAAGTTCATAAACTAACTACTTATGATTAAATAGCATAAGGAACACAAAAGCACAAGTAATAAACATAAATCTTGCAAAAGAAATAGATAAAAGGAAAGAAAGCTTCTCTATTGAAACTGGATGGTGGAATCTTGAAATCCAAGCATGAATCCTTCAATACAAGCTTCCAAAGTGTTAAAGAACCTAAATCTAAGTCTAATCTAACACCAAAATATGAAACGTCCATGGGTTAGAACCATGGAGAAATGACTGAAAACCCACTTAAATAAAAGCAGGGTGGCCTATAAATCCACATATCTGGGAGGCTCTACGCGTCGAGGGTGATTCTTGACGCGTCGAGCATTTACAAAATGCAAAAACGGCCTTTCTGCCAATTATCGACGCGTCGAGAATAATTCTCGACGCGTCCAGAATCTCTCCACAATGGAATTTCGATTTGTAGGCTGATTTTGACCCTTTTAACTTTAGAATTAGGCTTTGAGGTCTTCATGAAAGTTGTAGCCCTTCGATTTTCCTTTCCAAAGCCGTAGAAATGACCTCATTTGGATATTCCTAGACCTAGATATGATCCAAATACTATGACATCGACGTGCAATGCGAGAATTACAACACTTTGATCTTTTGCTTCTCTTTTGTTTTGGTTTGCCCAAATGACCAACACCATTAAAAACACCACTCATAGGCTTCCTTAAAAGTGGTGCATCCATATTCATAACTTCATTTTTTACTCCCATTTGACTCCAATGCTCACCAAAATGCATGAAAGTACCCATCTTTGTTTCCAAAGCCTTCAAACTCATACTCCTTGCAAAATAACACTCATAAGCACTAATCCTCATGAAAATTGGAATGATTAGCAAACAAAATGATCTAATTCAAGGAGAAAATATGGACAAAAACACTTATCAATAAACCTGGGTTTTTCCTTGGAATTGAAATAGTTAAAATGGATGATGGAATATTGCTTTCTCAGCAGAGGCACATAATAGATATTTTAAAACGTGCTGGCATGACAGATTGTAAATCTCTTGCTACTCTTATTCATGTCTCGAAATCTCTTCCCTTTATGCAGATTTGTATGATGATCCCACTCACTACATGAGTTTAGATGAGGCCCTACAATATCTCACAGTCACACGACCTGGCTTGTCTTTTGTAGTAAATCAACTTTGTCTAAATATGCATGCGCTTACAGTCTTACATTGCCAAATACTGAAGAGTATGCTGAGGTATGTTAAAGGCACTATTTCTTTTGGTCTTCGTATACGTAAATCAGGATCTAGGGATCTTCATGCATTTCTAATTCTGATTGGGCTGGTTATCTTGAAGACCGGAAATCAACTAGTATTTATGCTGTGTTTCTGGATCCAATATTGTCTCTTGGGTTTGTAAGAAACAAAGAACTGTTTCTAAATCTTCTACTGAGGCTGATTATAAAGCTCTAGCAGATGTCTGTGTTGAGGTGATTTGGATTTTATCATTGTTGCCTGAGATTCATGTCCCAAATATTCCTATTCCTAAATTATGGTGTGACAATCTTAATGCAACATACATGTGTGCAAATCCAATCTTCCATGCTTGCACCAAACATGTGGAGATCGATTATCATTTTATTACAGACGAAGTTGTTTCTAGACACATTCAAGTTAATTATATTTCAACCAAAGACCAATTTGTTGACATTTTTACTAAGGATTTGCCTGATTCTAGATTTTCGTTTCTTAGATACAAGCTACCGTTACTTGCTTATCATGTGTTTGAGGTGGACTATTATGACTCTATATATTTAAGTTAGATTATAACTCTGATCTCTATCTTAGTCTCCCTGTGATTCCCTCAATATATAATATATATACTTGAAGTCTGTATCTTTGCAAATCTATACTATTAATAAAAACAAAATTCCCCATTTTAACTTCCCGCGCAAAACACTCCTATATTATTAAGGTTTGTGTAATATTGTAAAATAAGGTAATACAATTCCTATTCGTACTACAATTGTACATTAAAATATGATAATACAATTTCTAATACAATATATTCTTTTCTACTTTTCTATTCATAATACAATTCTAGATTAAAAATATTAATAGTAATAATAAAGTACATATACTCCCCTGTAACTTAATATTGTAAAAGGCAAAAACTTGTGTGAGACCGTCTCACCATGAGACAGGTCGGGTCAATATGCAAATGTAACACTTATATGCACAAATGTCATATATACTTATATGCTCAAATGTAATACTAATCAAGAATAACATTTTTGTTACTTATTAGGGTAAATCTAATACTTTTAAGGGAAAATACAATACTTTTACATTTCGATTTAAAAGTATTACATTTTTCCTCAAAAGTATTATATTTGCTCTTATAAGTGAGAGGCACTTGTCAACATTACTTATTATGAAAAATGTATTACTTTTTCTCTTATAAGTAACAAAAATTGTATTTTTGATTAGTGTTATATTTGAGCATATAAGCATGAGATTTGCACATATAAGTATGACATTTGCATGGTGTTTTGACCCGACCCGACCCGTCTCACGAATAAGGATCCGTGAGACGGTCTCACACAAGTGTGACCCATTGTAAAAATATGGTAATACAATTTCTATTCGTACTACAATTCTAAATTAAAATTAATAAGGTAAAAATGATTGCGGCCTCTTATTTTTTTTAATTTTTTTTGGGAATTTGTCAGTTTTATTGTTTAATGTAATCTTTAATATTCAATACAAATAACAGACGTCTGTGTTTGTGATCTTCATCTTTGGTTATCCTATTGATTGAGATTGATTATTTGATTACTTTGTTCACATTGTTTAGAATTGTGTCGTTTTGTTATCCGAAAAAATAGCATTAAATCACATATATCTTCAATGTCTCCAAACACAGCTATAAAAACACTTCTCACTTTACATTTTCAAATACAGCACAACCCTGTTTAATTAACGTATTCTGTCTACATTGCAATTGTTGCAAATATAATCCTCGATCTTCATGACACCTCTCTTCATTACGGAGAATGATTTATCCCTTATGAGAGCAAGCACTGCTATCAAGGTAAGGAAGTGTGTGCGTAGAATGTGTTTTCAATGACAAAGAGGTATGGATGTATATATATAATCTGTGTATAATACCCACGGAGTATAGCGGGTATAAATTTATTTTTTCTCTATTCTAATTCTAGATATTAGAAAGGTAGAGAAGTTTTTTGCATGCTCATATTTCCTAGGGAATATGTTTCTAAGTTCCAGTCTAAATTTAAGGAAATATTGGAGTGCAATTGGTTAGCCAAACGGTTAATCGAACCATTTTAACCGAAGTTTTTAAAATGTTAACCGTTAATCGAACGGAACTTTGTATTACCAAATTAATAGAATCGAGTTTTTTCGGTTACCCGGTCGGTTAACTGAACTTTTTTAAGCTAAAATTTTAAATCCTAAAAATAATACCTATAATAAAAAATCCAATTGAAATAATACATATAATAATAAATCCATAAGAAAATATACAAAAACAATACTATAATTCTATAACAACACTACAAATTTATTGAGATTTTACACAGTAGATTATATATATAATTTTGGTTAACCGTAATTTTAGAAAACCTTTAACCATTAATCGAACCGAAAAAATTTTGTTAAAAAACGGTTAGCCGAATTTTGTCGATTTGTTCGTTAACCAAAAATTTACTAAAGGTTCACACCCTTAAAAGACAATGTATATTGTATCAAAAAATTCTTAGTTATCATGAACTTTTACACATATAAGACCAACAACAACAAGTTCATGATAAAATTTAACTATGCTACCATAGTTAAGGAGTACAAACAAATCAACTTTTCCAGGATCATGTATCCTCTAAAATCTTTTTCATCTTTGAAATCCAATGAAGATAAGGAGCTTATCGGTTAGTTTTCTACAATCTGTTTTCTACATGTATTGTTTTTCTTACGTATTAGTCACTTAATTATAACCTCTCTTTTTTTAAATGTAGATGCTATATTGCTATGGGTAGGGTCAAAGAAATATATTCGACTCTTGGAAAAATAGTTGCAGGCAAGCCTTCAAGGTTAATTGATTTTCTCATAGAAGATGCAAGGTAAGAATATATGTATATATAACACTGTTAGCTTTTTTTGTTTCATATTACTTAATAAGAAAACTTTTTAATGGATAATATTTTTAGTATTTGTTAAATATTTATAGGGGCGATCAGTTGAAGTGTACAGGGTGGGACAATCACGTTTCAAATATTGAACCATGGTTCAAATAAAAAATTAACGTTCCTCTAATAATAATGTTGCAGTTTTGTAGAGCCAAACACTGCATAAACAGAGAGTTTTTTTTTTTTTTTTTAATTTGAACTATTTATTTTCTCTGAATTATTTATGACATTTTTATTTGCATCTTATTTTTTTCTGAATTTTTTATGACATTTTATT
>CM008345.1:8501227-8512717 GCA_002525835.2 Ipomoea batatas
TTCGATAATATAAAAACACAAATGTGAAACTGTTATTCAGTATCAGTTCATATACACTGCAGTTACATCTCAACACAACTACAGTTACATTTCGATATAACTACAGTTTCATTTGATAATATAAAAACAAATGTAAGACAGTATCTTTTGCAATGAACAGTAGTATCAGTGATCACGGTCCACAATGCATTGTGGACCGTGGTCCACGATATAACGACTGATAAAATTATGGGCCCTAACAAATTACACTTTTGCTCGTTAAAATCTAATTACAAAAAAATATTCCTATCATATTAAATTTATTAGTTTCTTAGGAATATTTTATTAGTTATGTTTATTTTAATTTGTTAGATTAATTTTGTATTTATTTAGTAGTTTTTTTAGTTATATTGATGAAAATAATTCTGCAATACTAAAACTCTACTCTATAAATATGGAGATAAATTATAAATCAGGTAGAAAACTGAAAGAATGTTGAATAAGATGATCAATTATGATGAGTTTGGCCATGGTTTATCTGTGAGTGTAAAGTCCACTTATCCTAACAAACTAAGATAATATATGTATTGATGGATATTATTATAAATGGAGCAAGTCGATCCGGGAAGAGGAGCAAGGAGGACTCAAGCGGACCCGGGGCACCAAGGTAGATCTTCGTGATCAACCCGGGTGGCCTAGGTCGAGCCCATGCTTGGGCATCGGCCCACCAAGCCATTGGCTTCGGCCAAGGCCACTGTCCAATGCCTCGGCTCAAGTGCTCGGTCGGCCGACTGCTCAATGCCTTGGCATTCTCTAACGGTAGTATAGGGGGGACGCCCCCGCTCACTACCTAACGGAAGAACCTATTATGGGCAGCTTGCCCTTTAACAAGGCTGAGGCCAAGCAGGTGAGGATAACCTACATGTTCCTCGGTGATACACTCTATAAGAGGTCAAGTCTAGAGGCCTACCCAGTCCTGCCCGTGCAAGCCCGACCTACCTGCTGGCTAAACCAACTCAAAGAGTACAAGAAGTCATGCGTCCTACCCCTAGACAAGGTGGGCGCGCAACCATGTGAAGAGGAGGGCCCCAACCTACTTGCTCCTCGGGGACATACTCTACAAGAGGTCTTACAACGGCACCCTGCTGTGCTGCTTGTACCCCTATGAGGCGAGGTCTGTCATAGAGGAAATCCACAAGGGCACCTGCTCAGCCCATCGAGGGGCTTACACCATGGCTAGGAGGGTAATCCTACCAAGTTACTTCTGGCCTAGCATGGCCAAGGAGTGCACTAACTATGCAAGGAGTTACTCAACCTGCCAATAGTTCAAAGTCAGCCTGGGTTGGCCAACCACCAGGTATACCTCGATCAGCTCAGTCATCTCGTTCTCAAGGTGGGGGGTTTGACCTAGTCAGAGTCCTATCCATGGGGTCGGGCAGGAGGAAATATCTAATAGTAGTAGTGGACGACCTTGACCACAATAAGGACAACCACCGAACCGACCTCCACCTCATTGATGAGAGGAGAGAAGCATAGCGGTCCGTGCCGAGAATTACTAACGAATAGCCAAAGCCAACCATGAAAAGCGTGTCCGACCTCGTTAGTTTCAGGTCGGCGACTACGTCTTGCGGAGGCGTGAGGCAAGCCAGCCCTAGGAAGGAGGCAAGTTCGCCAAGAAATAGGAAGGCCCATATGTAGATAGAGTTGGGAACTCCGAGCACCTGCTAAGATATTTCCAATAATAACATTCTTGTAAGGTGGTCTGTCTCCTTAACTCTAATAAAAGCAGTAAAAATTTGCCATAGTCTCATTTTCACTACTTTTATTGGGGGGGGGAGGGGGTACTTACCGACCTCTCCAATCCCTAAAGGGGCACGAGGTCCAACCTCGCGTACCAACCCTGACGGAAGAACCTAATGGCCTGGTGTCTAAGGAGTCAAGTCGAAGGGCTATCATACCCTAAGGGGGCATGAGGTCCGACCTCGTGTACCAACCTCAACGGAAGAGCCTAACGGCTCGGCGTCTAAGGACTCGGGTCGAAAGGCTATCGTACCCTAAGGGGGCACGAGGCTCGACCTTGCATACCAACCCCGACAGAATAGCCTAATGGCATGGTGTCTAAAGACTCGGGTCGGCAATCGTACCCTAAGGGGGCATGAGCTTCGACCTCGTGTACCAACCCTGACGGAAGAGCCTAACGGCCTGGTGTCTAAGGACTCGGATCGAAGGGCTATCACCATAAGGGGGCAAGAGGCCCGACCTCATTCGCCACCCGACGGAAGAGTTTTTGACCGAGAGTACCCTTGGACAAACAACTACATGCTAAAAAAAAAAATCAAACTCCAAAAACTAGTCTTTGTAATAGCTTGACATCTACGATCTAATATAATATTTGGTCTCCGCGACCCAACAACACTTGTTTGTCTATTTTCCTTGTCTATCCGCTATTTCCTATTATTTATACAGTTTATTAATTCGGACCCCCGGTTAATTAAATCGATGATATAACTACATAATAATCCTAAGAAAGTAAGATAAATACAAAATTAATTCTATGAAATTACGATAAATACAAAATCCTAACAAACAAAGATAAAAAGTTTTAGTCCTAGATTTATAGGTGTCGTTCCACTTTTAGCCCTCTTTTTTTTTTTTCAAAACATCCTATATTAGTCCTAGTTTTAATGTGACATGACCATTTTTTATCCTCCGTTAATAAAACCGTTAACCTACCGTTAACTATTAGGATATTTTTGTCTTTTTGATATAAAATATTTTTTTTTTATTAGTATTATACTAGTATTACAATAATCCCTAATTCTCATTAATAAAATTTAATCCTTCCATAGCAGGCATTCTTCCGCAAGCCGCAACGCAGTCTTCCGCAATAGTGTTCCACAGTAGCACAATTGTTCCGTAGCAGTGCCGCCTATAGACTCCAAATGTTCAAACTTGCAGCACGGCCTCACTGCCTCCAACTGTCGTAGCAGTGCTTCATCGCAGCACCGGCTCAGGCAGTAGTTCGCACAACGTCGCACCACATTAATCTCTGCAGCAACCTCAGGCAAGCTTATGGATGAAAGGCAAAATGCTGGTGGAAGTGACAACATAGGTTCAATAATATGTATTTTTCAATGTTGGGTATCAATTGATCATTGATAAAGAAACTGAAAATACCAAAACATTCTGAATATTTGTATTGCTTTTTTCACTACAAAGAGGACTACTGATTTAAATAGGTTGGTAGAAGGCATGCTTTGAATGACTTATTTTACATATATTTCGAACATTGTGTTGATAATTAAATTGTTTTTTTATTGGGTTATATGTTAACAGATAAGTTCAAATTGATAATAAAACATGGTGGCTTGATTAGAAAATCTGATAAAGGATATGTTGGAGGGCTAACAACGTGTTTTGATATGGATAATGATTTATGGGGTATGATAACCTTAAGGGAGAGTGTAGAAGAGTTGGGTTACAATATGTTAGACAAGTTTAAGTATTTTATAATGATAGATACAAGCCATTGAATTGAATTAGTTACTGATAGTGATTGTTGGAAAATCTTTAATGATTCTGTAGTTCCTAAGAAAATTGAGGTTTGGGTTGTACCAGAAAATTTTGAGGGCGATTGTGCGGGTGGGGGTGAAGGAGAAGGAGAAGCTGTAGAATTTGATGCAGAGTTAAATGCAAATGAGAAAGATGAAAATACTGCAAATATAGATTATGTGGGGCTAAATTTTTCAGATGAAGAGAGTAGAAAGGAGACTGATGATGAAGAGAGAACTAAATGGCCAGTGTTTAAATCAAGTACTAAGATGAAGTCTATTAAATTTGAATGTGGATTAACATTTGCTTCTAAAAAAGAATTTAAGGATGCAATCCACAACTACGCTTATAGTAATGGCAATGAATTACACTTCACTAAGAATGACAAAGAAAGAATCTATGTTAGATGTAGACAAGTTGGCTGCCCTTTCAAAATCAATATGTGGAAAGTAAAAAATGCCATGTCTTGGAGAATTACAACTTTTCATGAAGAGCATGATGGATGTGGCTGGGTTTACAAAAATAACATGATTAAGTCTACTAGAGTTGCAAGTAGATGGAAGAAAGAAGTAAAACACTATATGAGTTGGACATCATCAAATGAGTTTAGAGACAAGGTTAAGGCTGATGAGGGGTTTGAGTTAAGCACGAAGCAAGCATATAGGGCAATTACAAAAGCCAAAGAAGCAATTGAAGGGGAGGCTTTAGATTTCTTAAAAAAGATTTGGGACTATTTCTTAGAGATTCAGAAAATTAATCCAATGACCACATGCATAGTCAAGCTCAGTGATTTAGAATATGAAGGAAAAAAGAGATTTTTGCAGATGTATTTGTGTTGGGATGCTTGCAAGGAGGGTTATAAGTTTTGTAGACCCATCATTGGGGTTGATGGATCATGGATGCCACTTAAAGCACAAGTTTTGAGGGATTCTGTTAACAATAGTGGGGGTTGATGGAAATGATAGCATCTTCCCATTAGCATATGCTATTGTTGAAGGAGAAAACAAGTAGTCCTGGACATGGTTCTTGGAGTTGCTTAAAAACGACTTGGTGATAACTGAGGAAGCAGAACACAAGTTGACATTCATCTCAGGTTTGTTACGATTGACTTAATGTTTTGTTTTTGTTAAATCTATAATCTAACTTAAATATATAATATGACTTAAATCATTTTTTTTTGTAGACAAGCATAAAGAATTGCTACTTGCTTTTGTGTCATATGCTAGTCATAGATTTTGTGTCAGATATCTGTATGGCAACATGAGACTTGTTGGTTATGTGGGAAAAGCTATGAAAGATGCATTGTGGGCAGCAGCAAAGGCAACCACAGTCAACACCTTTAATGAAGCCATGAATGATATCAAGAGGTTAGATGAGCATGCATATGATTGGTTAAGAGAAAAACACCCTTCAGATGGAGCAAGTCTTATTTCTCAACTACTTCTAAATGTGATGCTTTGGTTAATAACATTTCAGAGAGTTTCAATGCTATGATCTTAGATGCTAGACAACAACCTTTAGTTTCTTGTTTAGAAACTATAAGGAAATTGCTGATAAAAAAATTGTTTGATAGTAGAAAAAAATCAATGAGTTGGAACGAATCATTCTGCCCTAACATAATGAAGAAAATATCTATAATTGAGGAGGTTGCAGCAGGGTGTCTAGGGACTCAGTGTGATGAAAATTTGTTTGAGATAAGATCTGCAATACAATTAGGAGTGGTAGAGCAACATATAGTGGACTTGTCTAGGTTTACATGTAGCTGTAAGAGGTGGGATTTAACTGGGAATATGGGATACCATGTCAACATGCTGTTAGGGCTATATGGATGAAACATGGAAATGGATCAGTTAATGAGTATGTAGACCCTTGTTACTCAATTTGGTCTTACCAAACCACCTATGGAAAGAGTATCAAACCACTTGCTGGACCTATGGAATGGTTTAGGTCAGAAAAGGAACCACCACTACCCCCATTGTACACAAAAAAAAAAAAAAAAAAAAAAAAAAGCTGGCAAGCCCAAAAAGTTGAGAAAGAGAAGAAGAGAATAGATAACAAAAGATGGAACACATGTGAACCATAGCTTGTTGGTTAAGCATTGCAAAAAGTGCAAAGAAGCAGGCCATAACTCAAGAAAATGTCCTCAGGATCCTGCAACAAAAGAAAAACTAGTAATAATGATCTATTTTACTTGTATACAATTATGAAACTTTTATCATTTTCTATTTCTTGACGTTCTTCTAATTTTTTATATGCAACTTCATCCAAAGAAAAGAGTTAGGAACAAGAAAAGTGCATCTAAGGCCACAACTCATCAAGAAATTGGTAATCAAGAACAAGTTGGAGTTAAAGTTGGAGATGGTCCTCAACTTGATGAAATCCAAGTCACGCAATCAATGATAGATGATAGAACATGAGGAAGTGAGTTTATTGCTACACCTTCACAAACGAAAGGCAATAGTCTCACCTCCTTGGGAGTTAGGATATCATGGGGAAGTTCAACTTAAAGGCTACAACTCCGGTTCCAATGAATAAACTTATTTATTACACTTATGCATTAGACTTAAGTTTTCTATAAAGTGGGTTTTTAAATTTTTTATTTTTTGCAATTGCACTTTTTTACGTTTCGCAATACACTTATTTTTTCTAACGGTTTTTGCTCTATTATGCAATTACTGAATTATTGGATTATTTATGCTATTAATGAGTCTATGACCAATGTATATGATTTTTTGAAGATTTAGAAAAAAAATCATCTTTTATTGTTCTATTACCAAGAAAAAAGTGAGATTTTGAGTGGTTTATGAAATAAGATGCTTTAAAGTCAATTATAATACAATTTAACCATATTTATTAACGGAGGGCCACAAATAATTATGTCATAGAGTCATTTCCATTTTTGGTCCTACTGTTATTGGAGCATTGTCAATTTTAGTCCACTTCATTAATTTTTGCCACATTGTGACCAGTCTTATTTAGTCCTTGCCACTTTTAGTCCACCGTTAAGATTTTCGTCAAATTGCCGTCCAAAATAGGGGTATTTTTGGTCTTTTCATGCTTTGGTAATCTCCTTGACTCTTTCCAGTGGTTTTTCTTACACATTTTCATCCATTGAAGAGGTCCGGCGCCATTTGATGATTGTAGTTTTCGCGGTGGATGGAAAGAAATAGGTGTTAAAACGGGAAGAAGTTCTCGAGTATCGTTCTCAAAGGATGGCAAGGAGGGAATTTGAGCGGCAAGGGGATTAAGCACATGAGTGTTTAGTGTTTAAAAGCTAACCCAAGCATAGTAAGAAATGTGCATGAAACATAATGAAAATAAGGAACAAATATTGGAAACAATACAAATGGAAAAGAGGATTCGGATCTTGCAACTCATATAGGTATCCTTGATTGCCTACGTTACTAGGCTAGCAACACTTCGATAATGAAAATGAGGCAAGACAACTATGCCAATGCCACTCTCGTGGTCATTGGCCTATCATCTAGTCCATAGTCCCATTCTCATGGCAACTAGGCTAGGTGAGGCAAATTATCGAACACATGGTGTGCTATTTGCCTTCCAATCCCCATTCTCTCGAAGGCGGGAAAGAAATGTGCTAGGCTAGACTAAGGAGTCACCCTACTCTCGTAGGTGAGACTCCTTCTCCAAACACTTCTCATATAGGTCGATCACCCCTACACAAGAGTCAAAAAAGATCACCAATCACACAATCAATCTCATAATCAAAGCAATTGCAAAACCTAATTGATCAATTCAAAGCTCAAGAATATCCATACAAAATTTCTCAATCCAAATCCACAAAGAACTATCTAATCATACTTGGAATTGAAATAGCAAAAGGCAAAAGTAATGACAAGAAATTAAAAGGAAGACTTAGCTAGAAATTGAACTTTGAACTTGAACTTGAATGTTGATCTCAATCTTGCAACAATGGAATTCTTCTCTAATTCTAATCTAAACCTATGAATTGCAATGTGGAGTGAATTGGGAGAGATCACTCTAGGCTAATCCTAGAGAGAGAAATATTCTAAAATGATCTGAAATTGAAGTGTGATCCATCCCCCGGCAAAATGGCTCAATTCCCCTTTTAAACCTTGCCCAACCGCTAAACATTCCGCGACGGACGCACGGCTGGACGCGCGTCCATTGCGCGTCCAGCGTGCCTTCTGCTGCTCAGACTTCAACTTCAGAGAGCTGAAACTTGGATGTCGGCCTGGAAGCGCGTCCAAAGCCTATTTTGCCTTCCAACTTTGGTTTGTAAATCCTTCTCCGAAGTATTGTCATGTTCCGCCTTTTTGCACATCTTTTTACCTACAAAACGATTTACAAAGCGTGGAACGGGGTCCAATGACAATAACAAGCATTCTAACGCAATAAAGGCCCAAAACAATCATAAAAGCCTTCAATTGTGCTCAGGATGATCCTAGAACGACCTTATAAAGGTGGCGTCTTTTGCACTTATCAAAATTTCCACACTTTAAGCCTTGCTTGTCCTCAAGCAAGCTATCCTTGAACAAGCAACACATAAGTGCAAAGGATGCCACAAACTTTGATATACAAGTAAGCTAAGATAAAAGAATGATGCACATATTTGAAATCAATACACTCTTTATGCTATCATGAAAATGTGCCTTCAAACGAACCCTAGACTCTCAATAACGAATATCCCAAGAAGCAAAGCCCTTTGGCTAAAACAATTCATTTCAATTAACTCTTTTTCCATACAATTTCAAGCATGCAATTTGAAAAGTAGGTTCACCAATCATTTAGAACGGTCCACTAGCCGAGCCAACTAGTGAGACCGATGTGCACAAGCCAACCCTATTCGACCGCCCTTATAACCTCAAGCCCCCTAGATACTAACGTGAATATCAAAAGGCTACAAGGGTTTCTACTACCCCTTAGGACCAACCATCGGGCGACCAGATCTCACATGGAGCCCCATGCTTTTTCGAGAACAGTGCAATGGGTGCCCAGTCCTAACGGGATAGATCTCTCATTTTCTCATTCCCCAAGATAACCTCATCGGGCGACCCGACTTCACATGGATCTCCATGCTTTTTCGAAGACGGTGCAATGGGTGCCCGAATCTTGGCGGAATGGCTCTCTTTTTGTTTTCTCGTCTCCTAAGACCTTGTATCGGGACAACCGACTTCACGTAGAGCTCTACGCTTTTTCGAAGACGGTGCAATGGTTGCCCCAATGTCTTAGCAAAACGGCTATTTTTTTCATTTCCTAAGGTGGCCTCATTGGGCTCTTTTGAACATAAGAATACAAGTTTCTCCTTCACAACCCCACACACCACCTTCAAGAGAGCAAAACAAAGACTTATTCATTTCCGGGCTTAGCAAAAATTATCTTCCTAGAGTTGACAAGTGTACACTCCCACTTCGTTACCTCCTTGACCATGGTCCAAACTAAATAAAGGGTGAACATCATGCAAGCATACAATCATGGACAACTTTAAAGTGTAAAAGAATTTATTTCAAGGAATATTCCAAATTGAGACTCAAACGTTCCTTCAAAGCCCGCATTTTCTAAGATAGATTAAACAATGTATTCACTTCAAACATATACAAAATTCTGCGCTAAGCATCACTTAATAGATCAAAACTTTTAAGCACAAACGGTGCTTTCCTTTCCACACTTTAAAAGGAACATCGTCCTCAATGTTCACACTATACACACGGTGGGTAAGACATAAAGTCAAATCAAAGCAACGCCCTTTTCCACACTTTAAAAGTGGGATATGGGCTATAGGATCACACAAAGCGCTTTTATGAAGGATTCAAACAAATGCAATGCAATGTCACGCCATCTCCCGATTTCCACACTTTAAAAAGCAAGCATATAGGTAATGAAAATACGTAAGGGAGATAAAGAGACTCCCCTTCGTTGCTTCTCTTCAAGCACATTGCCTTTAATCATCCTCTTAGCTTTGAGCCATTTATCAATTTTCCTACACCATCAACAACCACATTGCAATACTACAAACCATATTAGAGAATTTAACTTCCATTAATGCAAAACTTGTTGAAAGAAAAAGTAAACAACAAACACAAAATGCATAAAATGTAAGATAACCTCGGGTTGCCTCCCGAGAAGCGCTCCGTTTAACGTCCGTAGCCTGACGCAACTTTCAAGCCCTCATTCCAACATACTTGGACGGGGACAAGTCCTTTTGCCCCATCCATTCTTTCTTCAAGATATGCCCTCAAATGCCGGGCATTGGCAAACTCCTTTAATTCTATACATAGCATACTCTCTTCCAAAGGTTGGCAACTATCCATGTCCATGAGTATGCTATTCTCTTCCAACTTACCTTTTTTTTCATTTTTCTTCTTTTCACCAAACTCCTTTTCATCATTTCTCACTTTCTCCTCAACTTCCTCCCTAACACTCTCATTTCTTGTCTTTTTCTTGTCTTCAACCTCTTCTTTTACATTCTCATTTTCAACTCCTTCACTCCGATCTTTACCAATCAAATCGTGAATACATAAAGCATCATCAAGGCAATTATCATGGAAAGTCACAAATTCAATATCAATTAAATCACACAAGCTAGCATCAATATTCATATCATCATCACCACAAAGCATCTCATGCAAATCATCAACATGTTCATTTGACAAAGAACTATCACCGAAAGTGAAAGACTCAAGACCATCATTATCATCTAAAGAAACGAGAGAATTGTTCGCACGAGGATTGGAAGAGTTGCTATCATAAGGATTAGAGAAATTATCCTCACACGACTCTATTGAATTATTCTCCGTGGAATTGAAAGAATTATTTTCACAAGTACCAAAACAATTTTCATCATCATCGGAGGAGTCAAATGAATCACTATCATTAAAGTCACAAGGGTTGAAAAAAATGACCTCATTAGTAACCCAAAAATCATTTCCACACTTTAAGGCATTATCATGAAGATCATAAGTATCATTCTTACAAGCATTGGACGAATTATCACAAATATCATCATCACGTTTAGCATTAATATTACCCACATTCTCCAAAGGATTGGCATGCACATTATCAACAACACAATCCACATTACCAACAACATTTTCAATATAAGCATCCCCACAATTATGATCAAAAGAATCATCATATGACTCATCATAAAAATTAGAACTAACAACATCATCACAAGCCACACATAAATCATCACAAACATCACAAGCATGATCTTCGCAAGATTTGGCACATACCTCAAAAGTAGTGACACAAGTAAGGTCAAGAATGTTACCACTTTTGAAACCGACGGTGTCACCGTCGGACTTCATCCTCCCACACTATCTCCACATCATCACTCTCCTCTTGTACTTGTACCCTTATTTGATTTTCCCTCTCATGGAGTAAGTTATCCTCAAGCACGGGGGCTTCTTCTTCACTCCTTTTCTTTATTTCACTATTCTCTTTTCCTTCAACACTCTCTTTTTCCTCAACATTCTCATGTTCACTCCCACGTGTAGGCTCAAAGGTGTTACCATGAGTATGTTCTTCTTCATTTCCACATTTGGCCACTTGAGCCAATTGATCTTCCAAGGTCCGAATTGATGCTTGCGTCTCTTGCCCTAGGGAGGAGGTTCTTTGTCTAAATTCTTGTTTTCACTCTTCCCTCATATTGGTCATGTCTTGCTTTAATTCTTCCATCATTGCCAATATCTTGTTCTTCATGTCTTTCGTGATTTCCTCCTCATATGGTTGCATCATGTACTCCTCATTCTCATAGTGGTTGGAGTAGTATGGATAGTCTTGGTGATCTTGAGAATATGGAGGGTATTGGGGATTTTGAGTGTATGAAAGGTAGTGTTCATCTCGAGTGTAGGGGAAATATTTCTCATTTTGAGGGGATTGTGAGTATTGAATTTGTTCGGAGTGAGAGTTATGAGAGGGTAGACATTTTGTGAATAGAGATTTTGTGGTGGAGCATGATGATATCCTTCTTGG
>CM008345.1:8542034-8560312 GCA_002525835.2 Ipomoea batatas
CGTGGGGCACAACGGTTCTTGAGCAACCCCCGGATAGAGTTAAAGGACTGCTTCAACAGGACTTGCATGGTGTCGCCTCTAGCAGACTTCAGTAATCCTCAGGGCCTTCGGGCGCTCCCCATTAGAGTCGTCAAAACGGACTTAGCCCACCGGCCCACCCCGGCCCGCCCCCTACCTAGGTAGGGGGTGGGTTTTAAAAATAAAAGCCCGCTAAAGAGCGGGCTTTTTTGGCCCGCCCCGCTTAGGCCCGCGGGCTACCCGCCATTTTTTTAATTTATAATATATAATATAAATAATACGGAGTATTATTTATAAATAATGTACTGTGCGTATGGTTTGTAGCAAACCATTCGCACAGTACATTATATATATTATAAAGTAATGTATATTATAGTTTTTTATTATGTATTGATTATCCAGTATTTAAGGTCGCGTTTTTTTGGTTTTTGGGGTATTCCGAGCCCTAGTTTAGTTTAGCTTATTTTACCTTCTTTTTAGAGTTTTCGCTAGCAAAGTTTAGCTCAGATTTACACACTTTAACTCGTTTACAAGCTTGGAATCGTGGATTGGATTGGAATTACTCTTCAAGTTGTTAGTAAAGTTCTTCTCTTTATTCTCTTTTATTTCTCAGATTCGTTGCTATTATTTAAATGTTTCATTCTTGCTTTGCTTTAGTTACGTTAATAATGAGTGAGTAGTTCGTTTATGAGTTAGATTAGGGATCTATTGCTATTCTTGATGCTCAATTTGTAATTATTGCATAAAGGGATTGAATTGTTTACCTAGGGTTTATGTTGAATTGGGGATTGACATAAGATTATTAGACCTCATTAACATAAGATTATTAGACCTCCTTTTCAAAAAATAAGATTACTAGACCAAGAAAATAGAGAAATAGTTAAAACAAATATAGGAAAGGAAAGATGAAAATATAATAAAGACAAACGAAGAGAACAATTCTAAAAATACAATCCGGCAATCCCCATCATCGGAACTCGGAAGACACTGATGACTTAATGACTATTAGCAATAAAATATGTAAGTAGCCAATTTAGACGCAGTCTCTGGCTTGTCTCCGTGACTAAAGCCAACATGTCTATAGAAATACTCCACCAACTTGCAGGTCTATAAAATAATTTAGTGTACATAAACGAACATATTCACTCTAGAGACAATAATAAGAAATTTGCTCTGTTTGAATTAGTAGAGCTTATTTTAGGACTTATCGCTTATTTTAAACTATAAATAATTTATAAATTTCATTTGGTGAAATATGAAGATTTTAAACTAATAGCTTATTTTGAAATGCTACTCAAATAACGTTTCAAAATAAGCTCATGGCTTTATAAATTTTTTTTTAATAATGTCCATTTTAATAAGTAGTATAAAGTCCATTATTATTATAGCGTTTTATAGAAATTTTCAAAAGTAAAATTTGAATTTGGTCATTTATGATTAGTAGTAATAACAACAACAACAACAACAATATAATAATAATAATAATTAAAAAGTATGGACATTTTTAGACTTTATACTACTTATTCCATTTCTGCTATGTATACTAAACATTAGAATTGAAATTCCTAATAATTCTATTCGTACAAATTAAATCAAATATTGAAATTTAAATTACCACTTTGTTTTCTTTAAAAAAAAATTACCACATTATTATCTCCCATGGAATTGCAATTCATTTCCTACCTAAATGGTTCATGTGAATTGTAATTGTAGAATGATTCATTTGTGATGTAAATTTGTCGTAAATTCCTGTTGGTTAGTGGAACATAACACACTAATCAAATTAACACAAGACGTACTAATCCAATTAATTCATTATTCTAACCCATTACATTAATAAATTTAATAATTTAAAATCTAAATTTCCATTGTCATCAAGATTCAAGATATCAGCCTCACCAAATATGTATTTAGAAAAGTTCAAGATATCAACAGACGCCGGACAAAACAACTCTTTTTTTATCAAGAAAGACAAAAGATTTAATAAATGAGTTAGTCCAAGCGAATATTCCTGGTCTTTGGTAGTAATTTCAAATTTAATCCTAAAGTAATTATCATTTTACTATTTAACACCCTATGATATTTTGGACAGTTTTAGTCATTTCGATGACTTTTTCGGTGAAATCCTATTTTAGATAAGAGTATTTTCGTCTCTTGAATTTTTTTCTCAATGAGTCTATTCCAGTGGATGCCCTTTTATTTTTGGTGGCAATTCCAAATTTTAAACCCAGGCAAATCAATTTTGTCATTTAACCACGTAACCAGACTATCATATTTTGGACAATTTTAGTGCAGGGTTCACCCATGAGGCCTATGGGGTGAAATTCTCATTACGCCGATTGCAAGTACAATTCTCCTGATTAAACATGATCGAGAGACCAGGAAATGATCTAGATGGGGTTGGCATTGTCCGATTCTTGTCGATTTGTCTCGCCTGTATAATTCCTATCAAGAGAAGAAGATCAAATATGCCCTTAAAACGGCTTATATGACTATTTTCCCTAAATAATATAAGGTCCCACTAACTTGGAAAGTTTGAAGGGAGGCATTAGACAATTCCATCTTAAGAAGACTTCTAACATTAGCGTAGATTTGGGTGTACAAAAAATCTTGAAACAAGTATATTTCTGCGTAACTATCTTGGATACAGCTCTGAAATGGAAGCTTCATTCACCGACAATGGCCGTGACTTGCTTCTAGACTCATCTGCAGAAACCGTCGACACGTCACTTCCACCATCGTAAATTGTTGGTGGATTAGGTGCCTTCCTTGTAGCAGAATTACTATTCAGCATCACCACAACATTCGCCATTGTTGGCCTTTCATCCACACTATCTTGGACACACAACAACCCAACATGGATACATTGGATCACTTCATTTCTACAATACAAACCTCCAAGACTTTTATCCACCATGTCTAGTGCTGTGTCCGCCCTCCAATGGCTCCATACCTGCAATATTAACCAGAATCAAATCATATGGTTTAACAGAGATTTTCAGTTTTTTCTTTTGGATTTTCAAATATATATACAGACATAGCTAATAAGATCTTGAGGTCCAGTTGATTGCTTGGAGAAAGAACTGTTTTTCATTCCTGTTATAATCTCCAAAAGTAGAACTCCAAAACTGAAAACATCGGATTTGACAGAGAACATGCCATATAAAACGTACTCGGGAGACATATACCCACTGCAAAACCATAACATTACATTAAATAGGAATGATAGAATGGATATCGATTCTATAAAGTGCATGCTATTCACAGTTTGAGATTACATACATATTTTAAAAATTAAAACTTACTAGGTTCCAATAACTCTACAAGTATTTCCTTGACTTTGATCTAGGGTCAAAATCCTTGCCAAGCCAAAGTCCGATATTTTTGAGTTCATATCTCTGTCTAATAGTACGTTGCTTGCTTTCAAATCACGATGTATGACTTTAAGATGCGAATCTTGATGAAGATAAAGGAGTCCACGGGCTATTCCTCCTATGATCTTGTAACGAGTTGACCAATTCAATAGTTGTTTCTTCTCTTGATCTGCATAATAATTAACAAATATATATAACCCCTCAAGTCATGTTATTATTTTAATTTAAAGTCTGAAACTAACCGAATAAAAAGTAGTCAAGACTTTTGTTGGGAACATATTCATAGATGAGTATCTTTTCTTCTCTTTCTAAGCAAAACCCCATCAGTTTTACTAAATTTCTATGTTGAAGCTTGGCGATCAATGCAACCTCATTCTTGAATTCTCCATCTCCTTGTGTTGAACCGCTGGACAGCCTCTTCACCGCTACCTCTTCCCCATTGGGAAGCCTTCCCTGAGCACGACCAATATATATATAAATTTCATAAGTCTAGCTAAAGCGAACATCCAATGTAATCTTGCAAAAAGACAAGATTATAATAATTTACCTTGTAAACAGCGCCGTATCCGCCTTCACCAATTTTATTATCAAGGGAGAAGCAATTTGTGATAGCTTCAATGGTACTAAAATCATACTGTACTGACTCCTCTGTTGGAATTTCACTCATGCCTACACAAATATATATACATAATTAGTATTATTAACAAAGAACAGACCAGAGAGGAAAATTGATGATAATCACAATTCACAACCAATTTGGTATTGCATTACCAGAAGTTGTCTCCTTCAGAAGAGAATGGGACTTCTTTGCTCTTTTCATTTTCAAGAAACAGAAGCTTACAACGAGGAGTAATATTATCCCAGTGACTGACACTACAGAGGCTGCAATAATAATCACTTTTGCAGAAGATTTTCCTTTATTCCCTGCATGAATAGATCGAAATGGACCTTGTTCATAATATGCTTATACTTTTGCTGGTAGAAAATAAAGAATCACCAATGTTTAAAAAAAAATCACTAGGCTCTCCTTGTAGGGACCTAGGCCCAGTGTATATTTTTATTTTTTAAAAATTTGTTGAAATTTTTACATTTTTAAGAGTTGATAATTATAAGTTATTTAATAGTTAATACTAAAATATTTAATATTAACTAAAAAAAGTTTAGAGTTTAAACAATTTATTAGGGTTATTTCGATCAGATGTCTTTTGAGTGAAATAATCATTTAAAAAAAGAAATGAGCAATAGCTAATTGGCTGACAAGGCGATTTAATTGGGGCTTAGGAGGTCTTGTCCGGGCCTAAGAGGTCAGCACCTAGGCGACACTTAAACGGCCTAGTAGGCCGTCTAGCTGCCCAGCCGCCTAAACCACCTATTATGGTGATAGCTAGGCGGCTAGCAAGCACCTAAGCCTTAAATAATCGGTGCCTATGCAAGATTTTTGCAGCACTAGAATCACCGAGCAAGCTTACCATTGCTGCTAGCAGAACTGGGAACCATAGTTGGTGGAGGAGGCGGCGGATGGATAGCAGGCGGTGCTGCCAAGGCGGAGAGATTGAAGAAAGTGAAGAACTCATACCTAACGTTACAGCTTGGGAACACAGCTCTTCCACCTTTGGCTCCTGAACAGCAATGAGGCAGCATTGCAGTAGCATTTCTGAGGCATATCTCACAATCAATGTTAGAAAGGTCCGGGGTACACTGCACAAGACCATACACCGTATCATACTCACTAAAATGACCTTGAGACACCGCAAATTTCTTGTCCGACCCACTGGATAATGCTCGGGCGATCATCTGATTGAACATGTTTTCCACAAACTGCATATACCCTGGTTTAGTTTGGTTTTCCGGGTTTGTCCCTGTGAACCAGGTCGATTGGTCTAATATCCCCAACATGGACTTCTCCGAGTAACGCAACATACATTCATCGTACCAAATCATAGCCGTCTCTCCATTGCTGCAAAGCTCCAATATCCTTCCACGGGCTTCTCCAAAGCAGTCGCCGCAAACGTCCGTGGAAATGTCGCCCCGGCACAAGAACAAGCCGTGCACGGCGCCGACTGTGGTGTGGTAGAAACCATTGGCTCGGGTGGTATTGGAGGAAAGAATGGAGAGGAGAGAATCAAGGTTGGCTTTATAGGTGCTGTTGGGGGTGTAAGAAGTAGTAGTTGTATTTAGGCAGCGATATTGCTGAAAATTATTCTCAGAGTTAGCTTTGGTGATGAGGCTCATCAACAACCAAAACCAAACCATTATCATCACATCATATTGAGAGCTGAGGCGCATCACAGTATGGCAACATATAATAAATTTTATTGATGTAGGAACCGCGTAAAGATGGAAAAAGGAAGACAGTTATATTATTACACCCCACCTTAGGGAAGACTTTGACATTGACATGGAAAATGAATCGGTGACGCGACAAATAGAAGCAACAGCACAAATATCATCAACATGCATCTTCGGCCGGCCATATATTAATTAAGCTCTCAGAGTGGTGGGAGAGAGTACCTAATCTAAAATATCATCAAGAAAAATCTCCTTTCACGAGAATCATGTTTTACCTACTTTAATTTTAATCATCCCTTTTAAAGGTATATATGAGGTTTCTTTTTTTTTTTTTCCTAACCTAGCCGTGTGAGTTGCGATCCTAACCAACAAAATATTACAATGAGGTAAGTCAACTTAGACTGTGCATAGGTGATCTTCTCAAACCAAGAAAGTTAATAAGCTGCTTTCATTACGAGTCAAACTTGTGGTCAATTGTTATGTTGTGGACCATGATCTACCTTGCATTGTGAACCCTGGTTCAAAACGATATTCAGATTATATACATGCAGTTAACTGTAGTAGATATATAATATGTTAACTATAGTACGTGCTGGGCGGAGGTTAGTGAACGGTCAAGTCCAACAATTGATGGTTGAGGGAATGGCGGGCGGAGTTCGGGGAAAGGCCAAGTCCAACACCCACCTCTTGAAATTATGATTGTATATAAGAAAATAAAGTTATGCCTTAACTACAAGTTATAATTTTTGGTATAGTATTAAATGTTTAATCTAACAAGTAATATTAGAGTCAATTAAAAAGTGGTGTTAGAATTGAATCTCGTATTTGGATCAGGGTAAGAAGGAGGTGGTCTTATTGTTCGAAATTGGACGGATATTAATAATGCATTAACAGCTTAATTTTGGATAGTTTTGGTGGAAAAAATCTATCCAAAATTGGACACCTTGCTTAAGCGACCCAAGTCTAAGCCCAAAATTGAATACCAAGGCAATCACAATTCTAGTCCAAATTAGACTTCTTTTTGTCAACTTAGGTTGTGTTTTCATTTTTCGGGTTTTTAATGTTTGGCAAGGGAGGAAAAATGATGGTTAACCAAAAGTGATTTCCAATCAAAGTGAAAACAAGCTCATTTTTTCAAAAAATGACTTCTCTTTTTTGGACGAAAGTCATTTTCTGGGAAACTCAAATTTCATCTTCTTTGTTAGTTTCCATGCTAATTAACACTAGCTCCTCTTGGACCCTTTCCATAATAGGTGCTGGTAGCCATAGGAGCAGCTTCAATAGAAGCACTTGTTTCTGCCACCATATTTATTGCAAAAGTAGAAGAGCATTTGTGATTGCGCCTTAAATGGATCCCCACATGCACAGTATAACTGATCTTTCTATCGAACACCTTGGGGCAGAACTGGCACCCATACTTCCCATCCTTCATAATCACCCTGTCGGTAAAGATGTGGCCGATTCCAGTACCCGGGAAGAGTTTTTCAGTGAAACTTGCGGTGCCATGCAAACTCCAAGCGTGCGTTCATCAAATCTTATTTCACAAATATCACAGTAATACCAGTCATGGATTTGAATATCGGCCGGATTATCTGTCCTCTCCGGCATAATTTCTTCACCGTGCATCTCATGTGCAATATATGGAACAATAGCACCACTGACACCATCCCCTTCTTCTTCCTTGAGAGCACCTGCATCTGAATTGTAGGGAAAAAATGGTTATCATCATCATCATCATTATCATTATCATTATCATTATCATTATCATTATCATCTTCCCGGGGAGAACAACCACATTCCGTTGAGAAACCAGTTTTTTAAACCATTTCTCTTTTTAAAAAATTTATAAATAATATTTTAATACAATTATGCTCATTTTGTTAAAATATCTAAACACATTAAGACAATTTTCTGAAATACAACCAAACACGGAAAATGAATTATTATTATTATTTTTTAAAATGACTTATTTTCTGAAAAATATTTTTCAGAATTTATTTTCCAAATTTCTAAACACATACAAAAGACTAGCAAATGATAGAGGTCTCACTAACTTAGAATGCTTGAAAGTATATATTAGTTAATTACGAGAAATGATATATAAACTCTTATGAAGTAAAAATGTGCATCATTTATAGTAATTTTATTGATAGAAGAAAAAATAATACAGAGTAATAAAAATTATGAATCACTTTTTTCTTCACTATATATCATCTTCTTCCTCCAACACAACGCTCTACGGTCAACCAACATTTACTCAACTGAATATCCTATTAATCCCATGTAAATTTTTTCTCTAATATAGTTATACTTACTGAATATCAAAATATAAGTGTACCTCAAGATCTTGCAATAACTAACCGACAAGTAATTAAATTAATGAATATGATGCAATAAAGTAAATTATCTACCTATTGCATTTATACACTTATTTTAGAACACTGAATTTTTGTGATATTTGTTGCATGCAAGGAAGACTCATACTATAATTGCATTTATACACTTATTCATACTCATATTCGATGTTATAATTTATATAATTGTATATCGATTTAAATATTTCTTAAAATATTATAACAAATTCATTCCGTGCAACGCACGGGTGAGAATACTAGTATATATAAAATAAAAAACGAAATAGAAATGGGAAGATTTGAAATATTGCTCGTTAATTACAGTCCATCGTAGGAAGACTTTGACATTGACACGGAAGCAAGAAGAAATAAATTGTCAAACATAGCTATTATCGCCAGAAAATCAAATGTCGGACTTTTCTAGCTACCAAATGCACTTTTTAGTGTTGAAATGGATATATTACAAATTAATCTTGGAATAATTATTTCTGCTTAATTATCTGGGATACAAATCTGAAATCGAAACTTCATTGATGGACTGATCCACTGTTTCTCCAAACGAAATCCTCTCAATTCCACCATTGAAAAATGCAGGCGGATTAGAAGGTGTTCTCCTTGTAGCAGAAAAGCTATTGAGCATCAACACAACATTCGCCATTGTTGGCCTTTCATCAACATCTTCTTGGACACACAACAACCCAACATTGATACATTGGATCACTTCATCTCTCGAATACAAACCTCTAAGACTTTGATCCACAATGTCTAGTGCTCTTTCTTCCATCCAATGTTTCCAAGCCTGCAACATTCACCAGTTTAAAGTGTGCTTCAATAACAGTGATTATATTGTTAGTTTTTGTTGTGGATTTCTACTTTACTCACATAGCTAAGAAGATCTTTAGCTCCAGTTGATTTCATGGACAAAAAACTGTTTCTCTTTCCGGTTATAACCTCCAAGACTATGACTCCGAAGCTGAAAACATCTGACTTTACAGAGAACAAGCCATGCTTAACATACTCGGGAGACATGTAGCCACTGCAAAACCATAACATAAAAGCAAGAACGAGTTCTAAATTTGTTTAGTAAGAATACATGCACCTTGAAAATTAAAACTTACTATGTTCCGATAATTCTATTTGTATTTCCTTGGGTTTGATCAGCCATAAAAATTCTTGCTAGGCCAAAGTCGGATATTTTTGAGTTCATATCTCCGTCTAAGAGCACGTTGCTTGCTTTCAAATCACGATGTATAATTTTGAGACGTGAATCTTCATGAAGATAAAGGAGTCCACGAGCTATTCCAACTATAATTTTGAAGCGAGTGGACCAATTCAATAGACGCTTCTTCTCAGGATCTGCACAATAATAATTAACAAAATTATATTTAAGCCTTCAAGTTAGGTTGCTATTTTGATATCCCAACTTCAATAAAATCATATGGCAAAGAGAAGCTATTTACGAGTCTAAAACTAACCAAACAAAAAGTAGTCAAGACTTTTGTTGGGAACAAATTCATAGACAAGTATCTTTTCTTCTCCTTGCAAGCAAAACCCCAACAACTTTACTAAATTTCTATGCAAAAGCTTGGCAACTAATGCAACCTCATTCTTGAATTCAACAGCTCCTTGTCTTGAACTCCTCGACAATCTCTTCACCGCTACCTCTTGCCCATTGGGAAACCTTCCCTACACACCACCAATATATAAAATCAATGAATAATAAAAATTCATAAGTCAAGCATCTAAAATGAACATCCAATATATATTTTTGCACGTTGAAAGACAATATTTGTACCTTGTAAACAGAACTATATCCACCTTCACCAATCTTATTCTCCAAGGAGAAACAATTTGTGATTGCTTGAATGGTACCAAAATCATATTGTACTGACTCCTCTATAGGAATTTCAGTCATGCCTACACAAATATATAAATGGCAATTAAACGGATTAGTATTAATTATTACTAACAAGAACAGATTGTCGTTGATGATAATCACAGGTAATCTGGTACTGATTACCAGTAGTTGTCTTCTTCACACGATAAATGGACTTCTTTGCTCTTTTCATTTTCAAGAAACAAAAGCATGAAATGAAGAGTAATATCCCAGTGACTGACACTACAGAGGCTGCAATCACTTTTGCCGAAGATTTTCCTCTATTCCCTTCTATTACGGAATTTGTGCAAATTTCGATTAGGGACTTGAAAAATATTATTGAAAAATGATTCTAAAAAAATGACTCATTTAAAAAAAATAATTTTTTAATGTTCGGTTAAAATTTATAAAAATTATTTTTTTTGGGTTCATTTTCATGAAAATAAAAATAAGTCGAAAATTAGTTTGAAGAGAGACCAAGAAGAAAGGAAAATAAATACCTCTAAAAATACCTTAAAAATATAGGGAAGATATTTATTTTTTTCAAATTGAACATTTTTCATTAGACAAATTTAAAAATTATTAACTTCTGGAAGTCATTTTCTGATTTCTAAACCAACCCTAAATGTTGCTATTGCATTGAATAATTTGTTAAAGAATTGCCATCGAGTTTACCTTTCGTGGTAGTGGAATTGGGAAACACAGACGGTAGAAGAGGAGGGGCAGGAGGATGGATAGGAGGCGGTGCCGGCGATGCCACGGCGGCGGCGGAGACATTGTAGAAAGCATAGAGCTCATACCTAACGTTACAGCTTGGGTACACAGCTCTACCACCCAAGGCTCCATAACAGCAAAAAGGCAGTTCATTAATAGCGTATCTGACAGTCAACGTTAGACAGGTCCGGCGTACACTGTCCAAGAACATACACCGTCTCAAAGAACAAAGTACCCTCCACGCTAAAATTAGTTTGCAAAACCGCAAATTTCTTGTCGGAACCACTGGATACCGGAGTGATTATCTGATCAAACATGTTCCCGACCAATTGCATGAACTGATTTGGGACTTGAGTTTCGTTTTTCGAGTTTCTCATTGCGAACCAGGTCGATTGGTCTAATATCCCCAACATGGAATTCTCCGAGTAACGCAACAAGCAGTTATCGTACCAAACAATAGCCGTGGTTTCATTGGTGCAAAGCTCCAATATCTTTGTACGGGCCTCGCCAACGCAGCTCCGGCAATCGTCGGTGGAGACGTCGCCCCGGCACAGGAACAACCCGTGCACGGTGTCGTTGGAAGCGCTGCCGCCGGCGACTGTGGTGTGGTAGAAACCATTTTCTCGGGTGGCATTGGAATAAAGATTGGAGAGAAGAACATCAAGATTGGCTTTATAGTTGCTGTTAGGAGTGTAAGAAGTTGTATTTGGGCAGTCCCAATTCATAACTTTAAGTGAGCTACCTTTGGTGATGAAGCTCATCAACAAGCAAAACCAAATCATCATCATATTGTGAGCTGAGGCACATCACATACAGTACAGCAACATATAATAATAAATGTTTGTTGTGCTAGCTCAGTTGATCCGACCGACGCCCTAAAGTCTTGTTCCAACAACAGTGTAGAGTTCAATTCAAAGTTAGTTGGACTAGTTCAGTTGGTTCGACCAATCACCCTAAAATCTTGTTCACCAGCAGTGTGGGTTCAAAGCTTGTTGGACTAGTTCAGTTGGTTTGACTGACCACTCTAAAGTCTTGTTCAGGTTCGAATTTTCCTGAAAATTAAACTTAGAGGTCATTAAGAGATCTTGATCAATTAGAGATTATGAAGACCCCGATATTGACGGTAGAGCTGGCAATTTTTCTCTTCCAGCAAATTTTGGTATAAAAATTCTGGGGATTTTATAAATAAATAAACATATACAATAAACTATAAATGCCGTGAAGAAGATGAATATATGGAATAGACTGTTTTATGTACTGTCGTAGGAACAGCCCTAGCGTGAAGGAAGGAGACAAGAGTTGAGGTTGGTCAAATTTTATAATTTTTATGAGTCTAATAACGACTTAAAATATTCCCCCTTGGCCCTTGATAGTGATATGAAGTAGACTAGCAAATAATTAAGAATTTGGAACTTTTCGAAAAGTGTTAACTTTGAAAGCTTGAGTTGCTCTGGTTGAGTTGTATTTGCGTGTTTTATGGTTTGTTCAATTGTGGAGGAAATTGATATCATACCGTGACTTTGACCAATAATGTTATCTTAAAAAATGACTGAAAATTTACTTAAAGCACCTCTCCAAATATCAACTGCAAATTTTCTGTATATAAAAGAGGACAATACTTTTTTTTTTTTTTTTTCAGTGGATATCTTTTCTTTTCACATATAAATTTTACCATGTCGGGCCCGGGCATCATGCCTTACTAACCTACTCAATGGCTAAGATATTTATTTGACCAATATTTAATGTTATAAAAAATTAAATATAATTAAAAAAAATTATAATACAATAGAGAATTGAGAGAGACATCAGACAAGAGTGGAATTCAGAATTTTTTCAAATTGAAGACTCCAACGCCCAAACACAACTCCTTCAGCTTACCCGCGACGTACGCTGCCCCATTCATACGAAGAAGACTTTTGACATTATGCATGGTTGACCGTACTCTACTTATTCACCATGGTCAACTATATTTTTGAAAAAATAAACGCCTATGACAAGTTAAGAGCTAGAAAGAAGACTATGAATACGACGGGAGGCCAAGGGCCTTGTGGTCCAGTGGCATCAAACCCTTCCCTGTATACGGGAGGTGGTGGTTCGAGCCTCAGTGGAGGCGTTGCTGTCTCTTTGTGCTTCAGTAGGTTGAGAAAGTAGTTTATGAACAGATACTACAGATACTACACTGTAATATGAATGCGACGGGAGACCTTATGGTTAAGGGTGTGGGCAAGCACAATGGCTGATCTACAAATGAAATTAAAAGGCATTCCTTGATAGCACAATCGGCATTGGAACTATATTTAGTCATCAATGAATTGACCTAAGTCATGCCAACTGCCCAACTTATAACTAGCATATTTTATAAAGTATGATACTTGAAAAAATTAGATTTCAAAACTTTTAGCCAAATTTGAAAATTAGCTCAAAGTTGTATATGGATCGAATAGAGTTAATTCCAGCAATGGTCTTCCGATTATGTTGATTTTTTAAAATTAGTATCCGACTTTTAATTTGGACAATTTAAGTCCCTTGACTTTCAAAATTTTTTCAATGTTGGTCCTTTCGTCAAATTTTGGTTAAGTTGAGGTCAAATTAAGGGGTAAAATTGTTCATTCACCTGTTTAGTGTATTATTACTTGTATTTCTCTTTTCTTATACGCTATATAGATGGATATAATGTTAGTCGAAGTCTTTTCGACTGAGATTATATGGTTTCGAATGAGACTTCGACTGAGATTATATTCATATATACAGCGTATATGACAGGAGAAATACGAGTAATAATACACTAAATAGGTGAACGGACAATTTTACCCGTTTATTTGACCTCAAATTAACCAAAATTTGATGAAAGGACCAACACTGGAAAGAATTTGAAAGTTAAGGGACCTAAATTGTCCAAATTAAAAGTCAATGACTAATTTTGAAAAATCAACATAGTCGGATGACCATAGCTGGAATTAACTCGATTGAATATTAATAATGCAAAGAATGAGGTATACTTACTGTTATCAAGAAAATCATGTTTCATGTGAGAACGCAAATTAAACCAAGACTACGGATCTAGAATTACAACAATAGAGAATAGGAAATGAGATTGTATTAACGGAGTGAGTACAAAGTTAGTCGGTTTGGCCAATCCTGGTCGAAACAGTCTGACTCGTTGATATAATAGTAGAATTCAACTAACTAGGAGTAGTGCAAAATATGATTTTAAGGTGTCATTAAGGTTGCTTCTGGAGTGATCCATTTATTGGCCGGGTGAAAGCGTAGTTTCATTTCCACACTCGAAAATTATAGGCGGATTAGGTGTCCTCCTCGTAGCAGAATTACTATTCAACATCAACACAACATTCGCCATTGTTGGCCGTGCATCCACATCTTCTTGGACACACAACAACCCAACATGGATACATTGGATCACTTCATTTCTCGAATACAATCCTCCAAGACTTTGATCCACCATGTATACTGATGTGTCCTCCTTCCAATGTTTCCATGCCTGCAACATTAACCAGCTCCATGGTCAAGCCATTACATATAACATATGATTTAACAGAGATTTTCAAATATACTCACATAGCCAATAAGATCTTGAGCTTCAGGTGATGATTCTGTTGAGCTAGGGAAAGAAGTAGTTTTCTTTCCAGTTACAATCTCCAAGAGTAGAACTCCGAAGCTGTAAACATCTGATTTCACAGAGAACAGGCCATGCATAACATACTCGGGAGACATGTACCCACTGCAAAATCATATAAATAAAGGATCGAATTGAATCAAACAAGCTAAAACAACTACTAAGTGCATGTTGTTCCCACTAGTGGAGATTACACACACGTCTGTGAAAATTAGAACTTACTATGTTCCAATGATTCTACTTGTACTTCCTTGGGTTTGATCTATCATCAAAATTCTTGCCAGGCCAAAGTCGCTTATTTTTGGATCCATATCTCTGTCTAATAGTACATTGCTTGCTTTCAGATCACGGTGTATGATTTTAAGATGTGAATCTTGATGAAGATAAAGGAGCCCACGGGCTATTCCTCCTATGATCTTGTAACGAGTTGGCCAATTCAATAGCTGTTTCTTCTCTGGATCTGCATAATAATTAACAAAATTTAAGTAGAACTTAAGTGATATTATTATTTTAATTTAAAGTATGAAACTAACCGAATAAAAAGTAGTCAAGACTTTTGTTGGGAACAAATTCATAAACGAGTATCTTTTCTTCGCTTTCTAAGCAAAACCCCATTAGCTTTACTAAATTTCTATGTTGAAGCTTGGCAATCAATGCAACCTCGTTCTTGAATTCTCCATCTCCCTGTGTTGAACCGCTAGACAGCCTCTTCACTGCTACCTCTTGCCCGTTGGGAAGCCTTCCCTATGCACCACCAATGTATAAATTTCATAAGTCTAGCTAAAATGAACGACATTTATCAAATGTAATATTACACATTAAAAGACGGACTAGAGTTTGCATACCTTGTAAACAGCACCATATCCACCTTCACCAATCTTATTATCAGCGGAGAAACCATTTGTGATAGCTTCAATAGTACTAAATTCATATTGTACTGATTCCTCTATTGCAATCTCATTCATGCCTACACAAATGTATAATTAGTATTACTAATAAATTAATTATAGAGGAAAATTGATGGTAATCACAAGCAATCTGGTGCTGCATTACCAGAAGTAGTCTCCTTGATATCAGAATGGGACTTCTTTGCTCTCTTCATTTTCAAGAAACAAAAGCTTAAAGCGAAGAGTAATATTATGCCAGTCACTGACACTACAGAGACTATAATCACTTTTGCAGATGATTTTCCTTTATTCCCTGCACAGAAACAAATAAATTCTCCATCGTGTTGCTATGTATATATACTGCATTCAATAATTTGTAAAGGTTAATTTTTTTTTATTGTTTGTTTTTTACTGACCAGAGAAACTCGCAGTCACTATAAGAGAGTGTATGCTAAGTAAACAGTATTGACCTAAACCAAGAAGGTCTACTGGTGTGTGTTGAGTAAACTCTGTTGACTTAAATAGGGAGGTTAGTAGGCCCTTTTTATTGGGAGTCGAACCTTTAAACTAATGGTTACCAAGTCAACAGCCCGATCAATTTGGCTGGAATTGCGGCTCCAGAATGACCAGAGCATACAAGAGCAATTTACCTTTGTTGATAGCAGAACTGGGAACTATAGTTGTTGTTTGAGGAGAATGATGGATAGGCGGTGGTGGCGGCGGCAGCGGCGGTGACGGTGGCGGTGCCGGCGAGGGGGAGAGAAAGTAGAAAGGGTAAAGCTCATACCTCATGTTACAGCTTGGGAACAGAACCGTAGAACCTTGGTTTCCAAAACAGCAACGACGCATATATTTAATAACACTTCTAAAACATTTCTGACACTCAACCTTAGAAAGATCCGGAGTACACTGTCCAAGAGCATACACCCTCTCCGCCGCGGCGCTAAAATTGGTTTGCAACACCGCAAATTTCTCGCCGGAACCAATCGACGCTCGAGTCGTTATCCGATCCAACATTTTCCCCACCACCTCCATCAACTCGTCCGGTTTAGTATCGTTAAACGGGTTCCTCATGGCGAACTGGTCCGACCGGTCCATTATCCCAAACATTGGGTTCTCCGAGTAACGCAACATGCAATTAGCGTACCAAATCATAGCCGTCTTTTCTGTGTCGCAGAACACAAACACCATTTCACGCGCTTCTCCCACGCAGGCCTGGCAGTCGTGGGCGGAGACGTCGCCCCGGCACAAGAATAGGCCGTGCACGGTGTCGCCGGGACGGCTGCCGGCGACTGTGGCGTGGTAGAAGCCGTTGTCTCGGGTGGCGTTGGAATAAAGATTGGAGAGAAGAGAATTAAGGTTGGCTTTGTAGGTGCTGTTAGGAGTGTAAGAAGTTGTGTTTTTGCAGTAATAATGCATGACAAGATCAGAGGTTCGAGCTTTGGGGATGAAGTTCATCAACAAGCAAAACCAAATCATGATCATCATCATATTAATTATGAGCAGAGGGATATGCAGTGAAGAAGATGCATATATGGTAGGTTGTTTTATTAATTGTCGTAGGAAGTAGGAACAGCCTAACGTGAAGGAAGGAGTAGAGAGGAGTTGCAGTTGGCATGTTTTAAAATAGAGTTAATTTCATTTCTAGTCTTAGATTTATAGGTGTCAATTTATTTTTGGTCATTTTTTTAAAACATTCACTTTTAATCTTAGTATTATTATGGCATGACCATTTTTTGTCCTCTATGAACAAAACAGTTTAAATTTCATCAAATTTAAGGGTATTTCAGTCTTCAATTTTGATATTTTTTTTAAAAATAAACATAAACGATATAGATGATCAACCTACTTTGTATAAAAAAAAGATCAAAATGTCGTTATATTGAATGGCATTTCAATGAATTTTTTGAACGGAGGACCAAAAATGGTCATGCCACAATAATAGTATGACCGAATGAGGATGTTCTGATAAAAAATGACTAAAAATAGACTATCACCTATAAGTTTAAGACCAAAAATAAAATTAACTCTTTTAAAATATACTCCCTTGATATGATGGTATGTCTGAACAGTAAACTATAACTTATTCTTAGTTTAAGTTTTTCGAAAATCAAAACAGAATAACCTCATTAAATACTCAATAATCCAGCAATACAATTCGGAGGGGAAAAAACCAAAAATCCCGGACGGACAAAGAATCAATCGAACTTGTAAAAACATGAGTTACGTGAATCGCTGACCGTTTAACATGGTGAACATAAATGTTCTCAATCTCTCTAACAATGAGCTACTCTTAGTTTAAGTTACTTGTCAAAGGATTTCGTTCTCCCCCTAAATTACATTGTAGTAGCGTGTTTGAGGAGTTTGAAATTGCTCTATAAAGTAATATTGTACTGAATTTTATGACAATTAATATCGTGACTTTGACAGTAAGGGATATAATAATTTTAGGAATATAATTAAAGAAAATACAATAGGGAATTAAGAGAGACAAGAGTGGAATTTTAATTTGATTTTTGAATCTGAAAATTAAAGTCCAAACACAAATCCTTCAGCTTCCCCGTGATTTTTAGAGGGCTCCATATTTATTTTTGACCTAGTTACTTAAAAAAAAATCTACAATTAATACTAAAACACATCAGTTTTATCTCAAATCACATCTCAGTCCTAATAATTAGGAACTAATTAATTGAGCATGACAAAACCATTATGTTTCTCCAACCACACCTATAATGTCTCAAGTCTTGAATCTGTAGAGATAACTTGAAGTAAAAGTCATATATTTTACGTATTAATTTTAAAGATTGAGCTTATACTTTTGACAGAGTTTCATTTATTTATAAGAACAGAGCCATAAAAATCCAAAAATCGACCCCGAGTGAAGTCACAGGATTGAATCTCGGTGGTGGGTACAGAAAGTATATTGAATTGATACTACTCAATAGTACTAAAAAAACACTTACAACTAGCAATTTTATTTTATGGAAAAGTTCAAAATTAAACCTAGTTCAAAGTATATGAATCAAATATTAATAAAGCAGCCCTAATTAAGAGAGTAGCTGAGTGGATGGAGCCGCGGAGCATAATTCTTATAGTTGAAGGTTAAGTTCGATTCTTGCCAACAATTATTCT
>CM008345.1:8564909-8582579 GCA_002525835.2 Ipomoea batatas
TCTATGAGCTACTTTTCATACCTTGTTCTTTTTAGATCCTCACTGATTTCTCCTGGTGTTTAGTTAATGCCTCTTTCATATCAGCCCTTATGTAAACATAATCAACCCTGCCAAGGGTGGAGGGGTACAGATTATGGTTTCTTGATACTTTGTATTAAGAGAATTTGTGTTGTGGAAGGTTTTCCACAATAGATTTTAGTTATTAACAAACCATTTGATTTATGAAACAGGTGAAATGGTGAATATCAATTGTAGGCTTACTATTTAGGCATTGTTGAAATGGTGAATATCAATTGTGTTTTACACCTGACAAAGATGACTTGATATGACATAGATATGCATGATGATGCCACATGATATAACCTTCGTTGTTTTAACTAGTTTTTCATAAACTCTGATGGATTTGAATTTAGCAGTGTTGCAAAATTATTACTAGCAGGTCTTTAATGCCACTAATTGATTTGCAGGGAGAGGGTACAACAGAGATTGGCTTTGTACCAAGGTGTATGCCCAATTTATATGGAGTTCTCCAAGGATGCTGAGGAGACTTTCACAAACGCATTGTCAATGTTGCAGGTGAAGTCATCCTCACCATTTCTTGACTTTAAAATATAATCGATTTTGGGGCAGTAATCAATTACTCCAATGTGAAATTCTGAATTCATGAGTTGATTGTTTCAATGGGACATTGATCATTTCATTTCTAGTGTAGTCTGGTAATACTATATGTGTGGTCTTTCATGTTCACAAATTGGTTCATTGGCAATACAGAAGCAAGGGATGGTGAAGGAAGGAGAGCAGGTAGCGCTTGTTCAGAGTGGCACACAACCAATCTGGCGACTTCAATCCACTCACAACATTCAACTTAGGAAAGTTTAAAGCCTTTCATTTCAATTGGAACCCCTTTTTTTTTTCTTCCATCTAATGTTGATATGATTATAGTTGATCCGACTTCTTTGAGTCCTTTATGTCAAAAGGCATATAAAGTTGTTCGAAAACTAGAACAAAATCTTGTGGTGCATATGTCTCGTGGTATTATGGCTTGTATTAATTAATACAGATAATTTTTGATGAACTTGTATTATTAATTATTATCAATTGTGAGATTTATTGCTTTTATTAATTTTGATATTATAAATATAAATTGTACAGGTTTTGAATGTGATTGTGATAGCTATATATATTTGAGCAGGTTTTGGGTGTAAATAAAAAAATAAAATGAATATTTAAAAACAAAAAAATTACCCTACAATGTCGGCTAATAAGTAGGGTAACTTTTTTGTTTTCAAATTACCTACAACGTCGGCTATTTGTAAAGAGCCGATGTTGTAGGGTATTTTAGTAGTTTTCAAATTACCTACAACGTCGGCTATTTGTAAAGAGCCGACGTTGTAGGGTATTTTATTTGTTTTCAAATTACCTACAACGTAGGCTATTTGTAAATAGCCGATGTTGTAGGGTATTTTAGTTGTTTTCAAATTACCTACAACGTCGGCTATTTGTAAATAGTCGACGTTGTAGGGTATTTTAGTAGTTTTTAAGTTACCTACAACGTCGGCTATTTGTAAATAGCCGACGTTGTAGGGTATTTTATTTGTTTTTAAGTTACCTACAACGTCGGCTATTTGTAAATAGCCGACGTTGTAGGGTATTTTATTTGTTTTTAAGTTACCTACAACGTCGGCTATTTGTAAATAGTCGACGTTGTAGGGTATTTTATTTGTTTTTAAGTTACCTACAACGTCGGCTATTTACAAATAGCCGACGTTGTATGTGTACCTTACAACGTCGGTTAACATATAGCCAACGTTGTATGTGTACCTTACAACGTCGGCTAACTTTTAGCCGACGTTGTATGTGTACACTTACAACGTCGGCCAGATCAACGTCGGCTTTTAGCCGACATTAAAGGGTCTATTTAGCCAACGTTAAAAGCCGTCTGTGTAGTAGTGGAGAAATCAACTCACATAGTCCAAGGTACACATACCAAAAATATTTTTTTATACTCATAATATATATACCAAAATATTTTGCCAATTTTCTAAATTTTCAGCTTGCATTCAACATAGATGCATATATAATTAAAATAGTAGATGCTCAGGTTTTCATATATACACAGTAGTATCACCACCATAGTAATTCCAAAAAAATTATTTAATATTCACATAGAGATTTCACAAATACCATGAGTATCAATTTGGGGTTTAATAAAAGTGGTGAACACAAATACTTCAAGAGCCCAAAAATCTACCATACACTAAACTTAACATTTTGAAAAATTGAATTAAAAACAACTTCAGTTAAACGTCATTAATCGAACTAGACACATAAAATAAGACGGAGGAAGAAGTATAAATGAGTTAGAATGAAATTGACTTGCACAAAAAGATTTAGCCAGAAGACACGTTTTAGTTTAACTAGCTAGATACTTTAATCTATTCTTTTTTTTTTTATTAAAGATACTTTAATTTACAAGAAAGTTTGCTACCGATGTCATCCGAGTGAAACTTACATTGTGACCCTATCAAACAAAAGATTAAGTGATAAATTGATGTAAGTTGCTTATAGCTGAAAATTTTGTGTTACTAAGTTAACTGATTATATTGACCAACTCAATTAAAGTGGTTCCAGTTTTTTTTTTTTTTTTTTTGAAGGTAAACGTAGCTATTCCATTAATTCATAACATAAAACGTTTACATTAACGATCAATGAAATGGTAAACCATTCCTTACAGTCAGACATACAAACAACTTTTCTAACTATGCTATAGAAAACTTGAATCGTAGACTGTTTCATAACTAGGAAGCTATGTTCCTTCAAGGAACTTAAAGCTTCACCAAAGATCTGGGTCTTCATCATCATTCTTTTTTGCTCGCCCATGATAAGATCAACACTTGCCGAAACCAAACTAAACGATTTATGCTAATGATAATGAAAAGCTCGTGAAAGTAACGAGAGGAAAAAGCCCGTGAAAGTAACGAGAGGAAAACACAATAATAGAGAAAATAAAAAGTGGTAAAGCCAAAGTAGGGTTTGGGAGTTCAAGACTACCAACACAAACCCCAATACCTACCTACTATTATTTTATTCAAAGGGAAATAAAACGGAAGAAGAAGATCTGTGGCGGTGGTCGGAGGCGGACGGAGCTGCAACGGTGGTCGGGGTGGAAGAAGAGCGAGAGTAAACGTAGAAGGTGACCAAAACCGCCGGCTCAAAGCTCCATTAGAGCTCCGGCCGGAGGCCGACGATGGAAGCCGAAATTGAGCAGCAGAGAAAAGCTTTTTGTTTTAGAGAGAAAAGGGAGGCAGCATTAGGGTTTAAATCAATCCTATGCAATTAAAGTGGTTCTAGTTTTAACTAGGTACTTAATTAGCTTGTCAAACGATTTTGTTCTCCCATGAGTTGTATCAATTAGCGTGTTTTAAGTGTCTTATTACAAACGAAGACTCAGAAGAGAAAAGGTTGTTTGTTCATTTCATTTGTGGTGGAAATTAAAGCCATGAATTGATATCGACAGCCGAAAGAATTGGAACTCTGATCAGATAACGCCGTTTGTTTCGGAAACGTGACGTGCTATATACACTTTCACTTTTTATTTCTTTTTTTTTTTTAAATAACTATTTTTCCTATTTATTGACTTAATTAATAGTATGTTTTGATTGGTTTAAGATAAAGTTCGTCGTCCATTCGTTGTCGGCACTCGTGACTGTCAGTCTGGCAGCTAGTAGTTCCGAATTGTCTGATCTCACTGATCTACTTAGGTCTAAATGCGTGACGTATTGGAAATTTAAATAGTATTTTATTACTCAACTTATTTTCTCCGTCATAATTATTATTTAATGATGGGTGTTGCTATTGCATCACCCCTAATAAAAAGTGAATGTAAATGACATTAGAATTGTAAAAATGGAGAAATTTCAACAGGTATATTAGGTTATGTAAATAAAAAGAATATAATTATTTACACTAGCCTGGCCAAATGTAATTTACGAGATTCCATAATAATTTAAATATGATTGCGCAGATGCATGGATTACTCCATATGTGAATCGGATCAATAGTTACAATGAGCATGTACGCTCTAATTGTACTCATGAGAATGTTATATTGGATTGAAATGGAATGAAATTTTCTTTTTATATTTTATTGTGATGTTAATGTTTTTACTGTTTTTAGCGATTCACAATTAATTTATTATATATATTTTATAAAAGGTAAAATAATGCATACAAAAAAATTGAGTTATAAAGAATATTAGAATAACGAAAAATAAAACTAATTTTATCATTAAAATTTATTAAACGTTAGATACTACACAAAATAATTAAACAATATTATAGACAAAATTATTATACTATCACAATTTGAAATAAAAATAAATCATAAATATTTTAAATAAAAACATGAACCATGTAATTAAAGTTAAACACATTTCATAAAACTAATTAAAAGATAATAAAAATAATAACCTAACAAAAAGTAATGTATATTCACCTAGATTCTAATGTTTGATTAACTTTAATGAATGTGGTACAAATAGCAAATTGTTCTATGTCAAAAAATAAAAAAAAATAGCAAGTTGTTCTATTTACACTTTCTATAAAGCTAGCACACCTATCAAAGGATGGTGCAAATAGCAATAAGCTAAGGGTGGTGCAAATAGAATTCCCTTAATGATTAATCCAATTCGATCTTATTTCTTTTGATATTATATATATATATATATATATATACACACACACACACACACACACATATACAGAGAGAGAGAGAAGAGCAAACGTATGAGTGTGACCACACCTTTCCGTGCGGTCTGTGCGATATACACTACTAGTGTTAGGAAAATGCAAAACACAAATATATATACAATTAGGTACGCATTACTAAAAACACACCACTAGATATGCAAATATACACAGAACACAGTGTTCGAAAATACACAATTAGGGGTAGGGGAGTTATATGGGTGATTTTGTGCATTTTAATTGTTGTGCATTTTCCTAACACTAGTGATGTATTTTGTTAACACTAGTGGTGTATACTGCACCGACTGCACGGGAAAGTGTAGCCGCATTTGAGCATATATATATATATATGTGTGTGTGTGTGTGTGTGTGTGTGTGTGTGTGTGTGTGTGTGTGTGTGGTGCACCACCAAGTGGCTGCAAATCAAGGAAAATAGAAAAAAGGCCGTGACACTTTTGTAATTTTGTGCACCATGTATATTTCTATGGTGCACAATCATATGTGTTGCACTAAGCATTAGTTTGTGGTGCACTAAGCCATGATTTGGTACACCACCAAGTGGGTGAAATTTGATAGACACATTGAATAGTACTGTTGGACCAACGGGTCTATTGAACTCGGTGATATATCCAATGATCAATGGATTTGACTAGGGGTGTGCAAACTACCGAAAAAATTCGGTTAACCGACCAAACCGAAAAAATTCGATTAACCATTAATCGAATCGAAATTTTCTGTTCGGTTAATGGTTAAAGGAATCTTAAAACTTCGGTTAACGGTTAATTCAGTTCGAAAGGTCGGTTAACCGAATTAACCAAATAGTTAACCGAAGTTTTTAATGTATATATAAATAAAATAAATATAATAAATACTTAAGTAGTTATGTGATCCTAAATTCCTAATTCCTATTATGATTTGTATTTTATTTTAATTGGATTTATTATTTTAGGTGTTATTTTTAGAATTTTAAATTTTAGGTTTAAAAAGTTCGGTTAATCGGAAAAAATTTCGGTTTGTTTAATTCGGTAACACAAGCATCGGTTCGGTTAACAGTTAAATGTTTAAAAATTTTGATTAATTCGGTTCGGTTAACCGAATGCACACCCCTAGAGTTGACACCTCGTTAAGTGGTGCACTAAGGTTGGTTTGTGGTGCACACGGTAATACTTGACAGTACATTAGACTCAAAAGCACCATCAAACACATTCAAATGCACCAACATATCATTGAAATTATCTAAATGACACCGCATTTTTTTTATCGATTTTTAGCCGTTGATCTGATCTCATCTAACGATCACGATATGTTTGCACGTCTATATGGGATAGTTCACATGCGAATGGTCCCCCAGGTGAAAAATGGGGTGAGATTTGAGTTAATCTAATCTAGATCAACAACTTAAAATGAAGGAAAATTATAAACGCGCTTCCTGGCAACATGGATGCGAGTGATCAAGTGTCTTGAATTGATGCACCTTAAGCTGGAAAATAATGCATCTTGAACTTTAAACATACACACCTTAAGAGTTAAACTGATGCACCTTAAACTAGAAAGTGACGCACCTTAAACTTTAAACATACGCACCTTAACTATAAACATACACACATTAAGCTTTAAACATACACACTTTAAGCTATAAATATATCATTACTAAATTACTCAATTAATTAGAAATAAATATTATAGTTTGATATCATTCACAAATTAACTTACATTATAAATCTCTCTAACATTTTATTGGGCACAAATTCATGAATGCCCCTTCATTGTAAAATCTCAAAAGTCTTGACTAAATTTCTATATATGTCTGAACTTGGCAACTACATCAACCTCATTCAGCTGGTAGTCATTCCTGAACTCTTGAATTGTAACTCTCCAAGAATGATTCATTTGTGCGGTAAAGTTGTTATAAACTATTGTTGATTTGACAAATTAAATTCAAATTTCATATTCGCAAATTAAAGAAAGATAGATTGAATTGTAAGTATAAGGATATCACCATTTGCGAATCTTTCACACTTTTTAAGAAAAGAGTAGCTTACATGGATAAGAGAGAGGGAGGAGAGAGAAGGCATGAGGTCTCCCGCATGACGGAATTTTTTGTGGAGCCCACCAAGAGATAGAAAATGGAAGGAGAAAGCTTATTTGCCTGCGTGTTGCGCACTAATCGCGCCCAGCCGGACGCTTATAAGGTTGTTTTTTTTTTTTTGAATTGTGTCATATCTGTTTTTCATTTTTTTTCCTTCTTCTCTTACCCTCTTCTCTCTTATATTTGGCACCTAAAAAACTACACCAAAAATCTCATTATTGAGGATGGCCTAAACACAAATCAATCTTGAATGAAACAATATCATTTCAAACTTTTAAAGAAAAAAGAAAGTAGAAAGACAAAAGGATTTAGTAAATGATGGGTAGTCCCACTAACTTAGAAAGTTTGAAGGAAGACTTTGTCGTTAGACAAGTACCCATCTTTAGGAAGACTTTGACATTGACACTGACAATAGCGTTGATTTGGTGTACAACAAATCAATCACTAAAGAACTATTTCAATCCGTTCGTTGGATAGCTTAAGCGATCGACCACCTAACTTAATAGCAATATTTCAGTGGTAAGGTGAAGATGAATTTTTTATGACTCGCAATTTATCTTCTCTAATAACCCGTAAGTTCTAAGAACTTATAATTAATTTGGTGTAAGCTAATAAATTTAATGACAAAAAAAAACTATTTCAGCCTGATGTGGAAACTTCATTCTCGGACAATGGTTGTGGCTTGCTTCTGGATTGGTCCGACTCTTCTCCTGTCGAAATCATCTGACTGAAACCATTGAAAAATGCAGGTGGATTAGGTGTATTCCTTGTAGCAGAATGACTATTTAGCATCAGCACAACATTCGCCATTGTTGGCCTATCTTCCACCTCTTCTTGGACACACAACAACCCAACATGGATACATTGGATCACTTCATTTCTCGAATACAATCCTCCAAGACTTTGATCCACCATGTCTACTGCTGTGTCCTCCCTCCAATGTTTCCAAGCCTACGACGTAGCATTCACCAATTCCATGCTCAAATCAGTATAAAATGTGCTTCAACTGAGATTTTCAGTTTGTTATGGAGTTTCTAATATACTTACATAGCTAATAAGATCTTGAGCTCCCGTTGATGATTCCATGGAGCAAGAGAAAGAACTATTTTTCTTTCCAGTTATAATCTCCAAGAGTAGAACTCCGAAATTGTAAACATCTGACTTCACAGAATACAAGCCATAATCAACATATTCGGGAGACATGTACCCACTGCATAAAACCAAAACATAAATAAAGGATCGGATCTAATAAAAACTACACTATTGTTCTAACTTTCTTAAGCAAGCTAGAATATATAATTAATAGTGCTTCAATTCCTAATTAAGATGATGGATTGAATCAACTGGAATAACAGAATCTAAATTCATGCTAATCATAACTACATATATAAAACTTACTATGTTCCGATAACTCTACTTGTATTTCCTTGACTCTGGTCAACCATCAAAATTCTTGCCAAGCCAAAGTCGGATATCTTTGAATTCATATCTTTGTCTAAAAGTACATTACTTGCTTTCAAATCACGATGTATGATTTTGAGATGCAATTGTTCATGAAGATAAAGAAGTCCACGGGCTATTCCTTCTATGATCTTGTAACGAGTGGACCAATTCAATAGTTGCTTGCTCTCTGAATCTGCATAATAATAATTAATAGAATTTAAGCCCTTGAATCAATTTTTCTTTTGATCTCTCTACTTCAAAAACTATTGCAAAGAAAAGCTATTTTAATTTCTAATTTAAAACTAACCAAATAAAAAGTAGTCAAGGCTTTTATTTGGAATAAATTCATAGATGAGTATCTTTTCCTCTCTGTTTGAGCAAAACCCCAATAGTCTTACTAAATTTCTATGCTGAAGTTTGGCAACCAATACAGCCTCATTCTTGAATTCTACAGCTCCCTGTCTTGAACCCTTTGATAGCCTCTTTACTGCTACCTCTTGCCCAATGGGAAGCCTTCCCTGAGCACCACCAATATATGTATAATCAGCCAACAATTAAAATTCAAAGTCTCACTAAAACGAATTTTAATAATGCACATCAAAAGATTAGGCTTTGCCTTGTAAACAACACCGTATCCACCTTCACCAATCTTATTATCGGAAGAGAAGCAATTTGTGATAGCTTCAATAGTACTAAATTCATATTGCATCGACTCTTCTGTTGGAATTTCACTCAAAATATAAATGGCAAAATTATATTCGTGTTACTACTTACTAGCAAAGAACAATTGGGAAAAATTATATTGATAATTAATCACAAGCAATCTGGTACTGAATTACCAGAAGTAGTCTCCTTCATTTTGAAGAAATAAAAGCATGAAACGAAGAGTAATATTATCCCAGTGGCTGACACTACAGAGGCTGCAATCACTTTTGCAGAAGATTTCCCTTTACTCCCTGCAGCATATAGAAACGGACCTTAGCTTACACATAATTTTATTTTACCTTGAATACTGAAGTTAATCATCACTGAGACACTGACACAGATAATAGGTTGATTTTCCAGAAAGTGAACCTAACAAACAAAATACAATTTCTTTAACTTTTAGTAAAACTGAAAAAGATAATTTGTTGACCTTCACAAAAGAGGTTAAATTATTTTTGGGAAAATTAAAGGATCAAATATGCCCCTAAACTTTATACCAAAAGTCAATTAAACACAAAAACTTTTAAAACGATCAATTAAGCCTTTTTAACATGTTAAATTGAGTCAACTAAACCCAATAATTTTTTAATAACAGGTCATTTTAATTTCGACAGCAAAATTCGGCGACGTCGCCGGTCGCCATCTCCAGATAAGGCGGTTGCCTTCTCACGGAGAAATCGACCTTTTGGTCGCCTTCCGCCGGAGATGGCGAGGCCGTCGCCGGTCACCGAAATAAAAATGACATGTTATTTACCGTTTATTGGGCTTAATTGACTCAATTTTACATGTTAAAGGGTTTACTTGGCTTTTTAAAAATTTATGAGCTTAATTGACTTTTGTTGTAAAGTTTAGGGACCTATTTGACACTTTTTCTTATTATTTTTTGAAAAATAAGTAATTAAAAAAAAAACATTTTCCAATTTCTAAACAGACTCTAATTAAGTGTTGCTATGTATACTGCATTATATTCAATAGTTTCTTAATTAAAGAATCGCCGGAACAAGTTTACCTTTACCGCTAGCCGGCTTGGGAAGCAATATAGCTGCCGGAGGAGGAGGTACGACAGGAGGTGGTGCCGGCGCTGCCACGGTGGAGAGATTGTAGAAAGGGTAGATCTCGCTCATACCTAACGTTACAGCTTGGGAAAAGAGCTCTAGCACCTTCGGCTCCAAAACACCAACGAGGCATCAGTGCAACAACGTTTTTGAGGCATTTCCGACAATCAACCTTAGACAGGTCCGGGGTACACTGTCCAAGAGCGTACACCTTCTCTAAGGCGCTAAAACTAGTTTGCATCACCGCAAATTTCTTGCCGGAACCATTGGACGCTTGAGTGGCTATCTCAACAAACATGTTTCCCACCAACTTCATCAACGTATGTGGATTAGTATCGTTATCCCAATTTCTCCATGCTGACAAGGCAGATTGGTCTACCATCCCCAACATAGACTTCTCCGAGTAACGCAACAAGCAGTTATCGTACCAAATAATAGCCGTCTTTTCGTTGGGGCAAAGGTCTAATATCCTTTCACGGGCATATCCAACACAGTCGCCGCAAACGTCCGTGGAGACGTCGCCCCGGCACAAGAACATACCGTGCACGGTGTCGACTGTGGTGTGGTAGAAACCATTGTCTCGGGTGGCGTTGGAATAAAGATTAGAGAGAAGAGAATCAAGATTGGTTTTATAGGTGCTGTTAGGAGTGTAAGAAGTTTTATCTACGCAGTTATAGTCCAAAAGATCAGAGCTACATTTGGTGATGATGAGGGTCATCAACAAGCAAAACCAAATCACCACCATCATACTGTGAGGTATATCAGGTGAAGAATTGAAGATGAAGATGCGTTCATGGCTGTTGTTGGGTTTTATTTTATTTATTTATTGTAGGAACCGCGTGAGGAGGAGTTGATTAGGTTGGCCATCCAAGTATTGATCACATTCACATTTTGTTTCTAAATTATTATTCACGTTGCACTTTTCGTTCATTCCCTAATAAAACATATATTAAGGACAAAATTTATAATTTTAGTATAACTTAGAGGCGAAAAGTGAGCACAAACGGACGAAAAGTGCAACGTTAATGAAAATTTAGGGACGAAAAATGAGCATGACCAACATTCAAGGACATTCTACAATTATCCTATAGCTTAGGGACAAAAATACAATTTTCCCTTAATTCGCTTTTGGATAAGTTTGTTATTGTCTTCGTCTTCATTGCTTTTTCGTTTTTTATTTGTTGATAGTATCTCATGTACAATTAAGTTACGTTACTGGTGCTTGTTCACAAAAAGAACAACATTGGTCTAATCAGTTTTGTTACATTAAAATAATAGATGCATGAAATCCCTAAGTTGATTCCTTATACTAATATTTATAAAATTGACTCCGTTATTTATTAGCCATTTTTTTTAAACGAAAAGTAGATATTTATTAGAAGGATAATCTTGGGGTCAAAAGACCCCTCCAGTCATACAAAAGAGAAGAGATAACAGAAGGAGGAAAAGAGATGGGGGTGAAAAAAACAGATGGAGAAAGGAGATTACAACCAAAAGAAGCTAAAGAATCTGCAACCTTGTTTGTTTCTCTATATGACTGAGCAATTGAAGATGACCATGACGAGAGCAATTGTCGAATGGTGAAAATTGATTGTCGAATCTTCCATGGGATTGGAGCTTCGTGATTAAGAATGAGATGGACAAGAACCGAGGAATCCACTTCAATGAGAGTTGGTTTACGAGCTGCCAGATCACACCATATCATAGCAAAGGCAAGAGCAAGAGCTTCCGCTTCTAGTGCACAGGAAGCTGTAAGGGGAAAAGATAATGCAACAATAAAAAAACCTTCAGAGTTTCGTAGGATCGCACCTCCTCCACAAGAGATTGCTGAAAAGGAAGCATCAGAATTGAGCTTTAAACGTCCGATGGGAGGGTGTTGCCATTTAATCCAAAGGGTCTTCTTTGGTCTCGGGTTAGTGAAAGAAGTCACGAGACCGGCTTCAATAAATCTTTGGTCGGAGGCTTTTGAGGAACAAAAGGGATGGGCTACCGAAAAGGCAAGGAATTCATTTTTAACCTCCCAAATAATACGGTCCTGCGAGTAGCGCCCTCCTTCATAAATCAGAGTGTTGTACTTCTTCCATACATTTCATAGAATAAAGCAAGGCATTAATTTTCGAATGGTAGCTGAAACATTACTCCATCCGTCTTCTGGTTCTACTGATAGCCACCAGACTTGGCATGTTGTTCGAACTGAGGTGACTATTAGCCATTGATCATCCTAGATGGATAGATCAAATTAATCCCCACTTATCACGAGACACCTAGTTCACATTTGATTGTTAAATACAATGGTATTTAGATTTTTTTTTATATATATAAAGCAGGTAGACCCACCATAATTTTTAATGTTTATTTAAAAAAAAATCATAATTAAAGATCGAAATGTCATTATATTTAACGAAATTTAAATTATTTTAGTGATAGAGGACAAAAATAATTATGCCACAATAATATTATGACTAAAAGTGAATGTTCTGATAAAAAGGACTAAAAGTGGATTCCACCTATAATATTATGACAAAAATGGCATTAACTCTAAAATTTTGAAGACTCCAAAGTCCAAACACAACTCCTTCAGCTTACCCGCGAGTCCGCTGCCCCATTCATACGAAGAAGACTTTTGACATTATGCTTGGTTGACTCTACTTATTCACCAATTGGTCAACTATATTTAATCATCAATGAATTGACCTAAGTCATGTCAACTGCCCAACTTACAACTAGCTAGTTTTTTTTCCCAAAAGAAAGTACTTTAAAATTTTAATTACTTTTAAACTTACTCTATATTTTATAAGGTATGATACTTGATAAAATTAGATTTCAATTTTTAGTAATGAGAGATATAATTACTATTATCAAGAATATCATGTGAGAACGTAAATTAGACCAAAATTAGGGACCTAGAATTACACTATTGGATTTAGTAAATGATGGGTTCCACTAACTTAGAAAGTTTGAAGGGAGACTTGGCCATTAGACAAGTACCGCATCTTTAGGAAGACTTTGGCATTGACTAGGACAGTAGCGTTGATTTGGTGTACAACAAACTAATCAAGAAAGACTATTTCAGTGGATTCTTTTGATAGCTTAAGTGGTTGACCACCTAACTTAATAACAGTATTTCGATTGTAAGGTGGAGATTAATTTTTTATAATTCGCAATTTATCTCCTTTAATATTTTTGAGTTTTGAGAACTTATAATTAGTCTGACGTAAGCTAAGAAACATTAAAAGCAAATTATTTTAGCCTAAAATTATCTAGGATACAGCTCTGAAGTGGAAACTTGATTCACTGACAATGGTTGTGGCTTGTTTCTGGATTGATCCGCCTCTTGTCCTGCCAAAATCTGACTTAAACCGGTGAAAAATGCAGGTGGATTGGGTGTTCTCCTTGTAGCAGAATAACTATTCAGCATCAACACAACATTCGCCATTGTAGGCCTATCATCCACCTCTTCTTGGACACACAACAGCCCAACATGGATACATTGGATCACTTCATTTCTCGAATACAAACCTCCAAGACTTTGATCCACCATGTCTAAGGGTCTGCCCTCCCTCCAATGCTTCCAAGCCTGCAACATTAACCACTCCCATGCTCAAACCAGTATAAAATGTATGTAGTGTGTGCTTCAAAACATATATTTTCAGTTTTTGTTATGATGAATTTTCTAATATGTATATACTCACATAGCTAGGAAGATCTTGAGGTCCAGTTGATTCCATGATGCTTGGGAAAGAACTGTTTTTCATCCCGGTAATAATCTCTAGAAGTAAAACTCCAAAACTGAAAACATCTGACTTCACAGAGAACAGGCCACGCATAACATATTCGGGAGCCATGTACCCACTGTAAAACAATAGCATAAATATAGGATGTAATCAAACAAGAACAAGTACTGTTCTAAGCTTCCTGAGATGTGAGTTGAATAAACAATTTAGATTTCATACATATGTGGGAATTAAAACTTACTATGTTCCGACAACTCTACTTGTATTTTCTTGAGTTTGATCAATCATAAAAATCTTTGCTAGGCCAAAGTCAGATATTTTGGAGTTCATATCTTCGTCTAATAACACGTTGCTTGCTTTCAAATCGCGGTGTATGATTTTGAGATGTGAATCCTCATGAAGATAAAGGAGTCCACGAGCTATTCCTTCTATGATCTTATAACGAGTGGGCCAATTCAATTGTTGCTTCTTCACTGGATCTGCATAATAATAATTAATAGAACTTAATTAAACCCAAAAATTCAAGTTATTATTCTTGTATATATCTCTATTTTATTTTATAGTCAGAAACTAACCAAATAAAAAGTAGTCAAGACTTTTGTTGGGAACAAATTCATAGATAAGTATCTTTTCTTCTCCGTGCAAGCAAAATCCCAGCACCCTTACTAAATTTCTATGTAGAAGCTTTGCAACCAATGCAACCTCATTCTTGAATTCTGCAACTCCTTGTGTTGAACTCCTTGATAGCCTCTTCACCGCTACCTCTTGTCCATTGGGAAGCCTTCCCTGAATACCACCATTTACCAAACAGGGCCATGATCAGTAAATAATTAAAATTCATAAATCTAAATTGTCTAGCATCGTCAAACTAAATCAAACTTTACCTTGTAAACAGCACCGTATCCGCCTTCACCAATTTTATTATCGAAGGAGAAGCAATTTGTGATAGCTTCAATAGTACTGAATTCATATTGTACCGACTCCTCAATTGGAATCTCAGTCATGTCTACATGATTTATAAATGGCAAACGGATTTAATTAATATGTATTACTAATAAGAACAATTGATAAGCACATGCAATCTGGTGCTATATTACCAGTAATTGTCTCCTTCACAGAAAGAGCCTTCTTTGCTCTTCTCTTTTTCAAGAAACAGAAGCATAAAACAAAGAGCAATATCCCAGTGACTGACCCTACAGATGCTGCAATAATCACTTTTCCAGAAGATTTCCCTTTATTCCCTGCATGAATATATCCAAATAGACCTTATTAATAATTTTCCATTAAGGGTGTGTTTGGTAACCCGGAAAATGATTTCCAAAAATCATTTTCCGAGCTTTTGGTGTTTGGCAATGTCCGGAAAATGTGGTCAACGGAAAATGATTTCCGTTGACCACGGAAAATCACCCCTTTTTTCTGGAAAACAACTTCCGGACAAAAAGTCCGGAAGTCATTTTCCGGAAATGGAAAATCACTCCGGCGTTGGTGCGGTGCGAGGGACGGCCGCCAGTGATATTCAATTCTCAAATGCAATGCTAGCTCTATTCAGTTGATGTGTATTTATATGGTTTTTGTATATATGAAATATATGCAATGTATCTATATGTTTTTTATATGCTATTTTCCTTCTTTTTCTAATAAATATTATTATGTTATATATTTTAATATTTTAAATACAGTAATAAAAATATATAATTATACAATTTTACTCATTTTTCGAAAAATGAACCAAATACATAAAAGACAGTTTTCCAAGATGTAACCAAACACAGAAAATTAAACTGTTTTCCGGAAAATGACTCATTTTCCAGAAATCATTTTCCTGCTTTCCAAACACACCCTAACATTGAAAACTCAAATTATAATTAATCCTCAATCACATATACACTCAAACAATTAGCAAGATTATAAGATGACATGTAGTGACTCTCCCATATGGGATGTCATGAGATCGAGCCTCAGTAGAGGCTAATTAATGACTCTTTGTATTTTAATATGTTGAGAAAGTATAAATGAACAAATATTACAATGTATGTAATAGTGTCAGTTATATTAAAAAAAATTAGCAAGATTATAGATTAAAGAATTTGTTCAAATTTATTGTAAGTATTACCAAGTGTATATACTATATTCAACATGCACACCCTCAAATAGTTTTCTTTGTCACTGGAAATAAATTTTCACTCCTAGCTAACTGCACAATGTACAGTTTTTATTCTTTGCTTGGACTACTCGAATTTGTGTCATAACTCTGATACCACTTGTTAGATCAAGTGCTTATAACTACGCTAAAACTTATAACTTATAACAAATGCACTACTTGATTATAACAAGTGGTATCAGAACCAAGTCACGGATATGAGTTTTATCAAGAGTAAAAATTGTGCAACAGAAAATTGTTAGGCGGAGGCTAGTAAAGGGCCAAGTCCAAGAATTACCAGATCAAGTTTACCTTTGACGCTAGCGAAATTGTGGAGCATAATTGATGGAGGAGGATGGATAGGAGGCGGCGCCGGTGCGGCCACGGCGGAGAGATTGTAGAAAGGGTAGAGCTCGTACCTAACGTAACAGTTTGGGTACACAGCTCTAGCACCCACGGCGCCATTACAGCAACGAGGCAGCAAAGCAATAGCACTTCTGAAACATATTTGACAGTCAACGCTAGAAAGGTCCGGGGTACACTGTCCAAGAGCGTACACCCTCTCAAACACACTAAAATCACCTTCTAACACAGCAAATTTCTTGTCGAAACCAGTCGAAGCTCGAGCGGTTATCTGATCCAACATTTTTCCCACCAACCTCATATACGCATTCGGTTGAGTATCGTTATCCTTGTTATTCATCGTGAACCATGTCGTTTGGTCGAATTTTCCCAACATGGACGTCTCCGAGTAACGCAACATGCAATTATCGTACCAAATCATAGCCGTGGTTCCATTGGGGCAAATCTCTAGTATCTCTTTCCGGGCATCTCCAATGCAGTTGCGGCAAACGTCCGGGGAGACGTCGCCGCGGCACAAGAACGAGCCGTACACGGTGGCGTTGGAACCGACGGTGGTGTAGTAGAAACCGTTGTCTCGGGTGGCATTGGAATAGAGATTAGAGAGGAGAACATCGAGGTTGGCTTTGTAGGGGCTGTTAGGAGTGTAATAAGCTCGATCTGGGCAGCGATGTCTTAGATCAAGATCAGAGCTGCCTTTGGTGATGGTGATGAAGCTCATCAACAAGAAAGACCAAATCATGATCGTATTGCGTGATGTATACGTATATCACAGCAACACAAGTACATATAGTAGGAACAGCGTGAAGGAAGGAGTAGACAGGAGTTTAGGTTTGTCAAATGTAAGACTGTCTTTATCCATGCAATACTGCTTTTTGTCAAGTTAGCAAATTTTCTGTAGTATAGTAAGTTTGCTAACCATGTCATCATATCAAAAGAAAAATATGTTTTCTGTTGTGCCATGAGATGTCGCGAATTTTATTTGTCACGGATATAATTACTCTTAGAATTAGTCTCAATGTAGATTATATATATCTTACATGAACAAAATTATTCTACATATTGCATTGCTTAATTAAGTGGTTATGGGAGGAAAGTGTACGTTTTGGTAAAGGATTAGGGGACACAATAGTTTCACTGCATATTTGCTCACAAATTAAAAGAGGATAAATCACCACAGGGTGGTCAAATTATAGAGGGTTAAATCCTGCTTACCTATAATCAATCACTTGAGGACCAATCCAGCTGCTTATGCAAATTGTGTTTCAATGCAATGCATACTTGTCAAAGGATTTCGTTCTTCCCCTGAGTTGTATTATTAATTGTTGGTATAGCGTGTTTTACGGTTTAAAATTAAAGGCGAAGACTTGAGGAGACTGAGGTAGTTTGTTCATTTATG
>CM008345.1:8750241-8762192 GCA_002525835.2 Ipomoea batatas
AATTTAAAAAAAAAAAAAAAAAACCCTTAAATCCAGTAAACATTACCTCAAGAACACTCTCAAGACACAAATTAACATCCAAGAAGCATAATAACACCTTTTTCCTTCAAACTTTAGGAAGAAAAAAAAAATCCTAACTTTAGCTCAAGACTCAGTCCTACTCTAGACATTCAGATCTAAGCACCACAAAATATAAACCAAAATTGGAAAATGAATTTCAAGAATGCAAGTAGTCCAAATGAGTATTTCCACAAAGCCTTACCGCACTATCAGAATCATGGCGGATCCGAACCAGCTCATTCCGCTTGTGCGATCCAGCAACCAACCCAGCACTTGCCTCCATTTCTTCTTCAAGAAACAGAGGATTTCTACAATATTATTGCAACTATTTCCGATAAATTACTACAATGTGGACGAGCATTCGTGGAAACAAAAAATTTTGGGGGGGTTTAATAAATAAAAGATAGATCTTAGAAAATCAGAAGAAATTCAGGAATGTAGAATCGAAGCTGCTGGGTATTGTTGTTGTGGCGTGGGTTACTGTGAATTGACTTTGAACATCTGATTGCACTCTTCCATAGACTTAAACTCTGTAGTGAATGCAATGTGACCAATATCTGTCATTTTATCATTTTTCTTCGAGTATTTTAATATTCCGAATATGTTTTTATTTAACTTTGCTGTTAGGAACCGGTTGAAGCGGTCTCCTGTCTCTTAACAGGGTTTCAAACTAGCAGCTCCCTTGCTGTTATTTTGGATTGGAAAAGTATTTGATGCATCGCTGATATATAAATGCTACTCCGTATATACTAGCTAGAATGAGAGGGTGTTACTTTCTTATTTTTGAAATATTTTTTAAATGTAGTATGAACGTAGTTTATAGTTCCATATAATTTTTTGAAAAAATGATCAAATAAACTCCTAACCTTTATTCGAAAAGTCAATTAGACCATTAAACTTGTAAAATGTGCAATCAAACTCATAACACATGTTATTTTGGAGCATTGAAGCCCAACAACCAGTTGGTGACATTTAATTGTAGGTAACTATGATTCCTGCAACCCTCCGACTAATTTTCTGCTAGATTCCAGAGGCAAACACCGATGACTATCAAACGGTCGCCAATCGCATCTGGAGAAGGTGATCAACTGGTTTCATTTACCAGTTGGTCTGCCTTCTCTAAACGGTCGTCGGTTGCTAGTGATTGTCCCGGAATCTCGCCAAAAATTCGTCGGAGGGTGAATAGAGTTGTCGAAGGGTCGTCGGAGTTTGCTGGGTTTTGGGCTTTAATGTCCCAAAATAACATGTTTACGAGTTTAACTGTAACTTTTAAGAGGTTAAAGGTCTAAATAACTTTTCGAGTAAATCTTAGGGACTTATTTGATCATTTTTCCTTTAACTTTTATAATAAATTGTGGTTACTATAAGAACATTTTCATCCATTCCTTCATTTTCTTCCAGTGAAAAAGAAATTGAGCTATAATTAATGCATTAAAAAATTAATTATTATTAATAGTCCATATGTGTTTGATGAGAACTGAATGTATCATATTGAATAAGATTGTTGAAAGATACAAATTACATGGATATATATAATGAGAGAATCTCACGAGACTAGAAATAGGAGAATCACAGGAAGTCTAGAATAGGGAGTCATAATCTAACTCAAATACATAGTGTCTTAATATTCCCCCTCAAGCACAGGGTAAGGTAGTAACCTGTAGCTTGTCTCTAAGAAAAGAAAATCTTGGACCAGGTAGAGCTTTAGTAAAGATATCAGCAAGTTGATCTTTGGTTGAAATAAAGTTGACTTGAATATCTCCTAAAGCAACTCTATCTCTTACAAAGTGATAATCAATCTCAACATGTTTGGTACGTGCATGAAAAATCAGATTTGCAGACATGTATGTAGCACCAAGATTGTCACAGCATAACTTGGGAACGACAATATTGGGGACATTAATCTCACGTAGTAAGGACAAAATCCAAATTACTTCAGCACAAACATCTGCTAGTGCTTTGTACTCAGCCTCAGTAGAAGATCTAGCAACTGTTCTTTGTGTCTTACAGACCCAAGACACAAGATTGGACCCAAGAAACACAGCATAACCACTAGTTGACTTTCGGTCTTTAGGACAGCCAACCCAATAAGAATTTGAGAAAGCATGCAAATCTCTAGATACTGACTTTCTTATTCGTAGACCATAACTGAAAGTTCCCTTAACATACCTCAAGACTCGTTTCAGTTGTTCCCAATGTGAAACTGTAGGAGCATGCATATGTTGACACAATTAGTTGACTGCAAAGGATAGGTCCGGGTGCGTGACAGTTAGATATTGCAGTGCTCCTGCCAAACTCCTATATTGGGTAGGATCTTCATACAAGTCTGCACTAAAAGGAATAGATTTTGAAACAGAAATAGGAGTAGATAATGCTTTGCATTCTGCCATTCCAGCACGTTTTAGAATATCAGTCATATATCTCTTTTGCAAAAGTAGTATTCCACCATCACATTTAACTGTCTCAATAACAAGAAAGAAACCAAGTTCACCAAGATCCGTAATCTTAAAAGCAGCAGACAACTTTGATAATAAACGGGTTACAAAATCTGGATCACTCCCCGTCACAAGTATATCATCCACGTAAACTAAGAGGTACACATAAACAGAATCTTGAGAGAAATAGAATAGAGACACATCCGTTTTTTATGCTTGAAAGTCAATAGAGAACAAAAGTGAGTGCAAACGATTAAACCATGCTCTAGAAGCCTGCTTTAAACCATATAGAGATCGTTTAAGCAAGCAAACATGATTTGGATACTGAGCATCAATGTAACCAGGAGGTTGCTTCATGTAGACAGTTTCAAACAGATTACCATTTAGAAACGCATTATGAACATCAAGCTGTCTAATCACCCAACTAGAGGATATAGTTAATGAGATAAGTAATCTGATAGTAGTAGGTTTTACCACAGGGCTGAAGGTATCAAAGAAGTCTTGACCTGGAACTTGATTAAAACCTTTAGCTACTAACCTGACCTTGTGTCTCTTAATGGAACCATCTGCTTTCCTCTTAGAGTCTTAGTGTGAAAAACCCATTTGCAACCAATAACATTCATGTAAGGCTTGGAGGGAACAAGACACCATGTTTGATTATGTAAGAGAGCATTAAACTCTTGATCCATTGCTTCCCGCCATTCAGGATGCTTGACTGCCTGTGAGTAACATGTGGGATCAGTAGGACAAACCTGTACAGTCAAGCCTGCAGGAGGAGCACGAGATTTGCTTCTGGTGTCCATGGCATGAGTTTGCTCATTTGGGCATGTGGATTGACCACGCGGACGGCTACGAGGCCGTTTTTCTGTCACCGTAGGGAGTGTAGGAGCCATCTGAGCAGGATCTATGGAAGGGAGACATGGATTCAACACTGATTCGGCCCAAGGACGTGGCATAGTGTATGAAGGAACCTGCAAAACAGTCTTAGCAGCAAAGGGGAAAACCATCTCATCAAATCGGACATGTCTACACACATATATCTTATTAGTTTGTAAGTCCATGCACCTATACCCCCTAAAAGACTCTAGTAACCTAGAAAGACACAAGGAGAGGACCTATAATCCATTTTGTGACGATTATAAGGCCTTAAGTGAGGATAACATAGACAACCAAAGACACGAAGAAAGGAATAGGGAGGAGGGGATTTATGCAACATAAGATGAGGATTGGAGTTATTTTAACACAGGATGGCATTTTATTGATTAAATATACCGCAATCTCAAACGCATAATCCCAAAACTTGGATGGAACGGAGGCATGAGCCATGAGTGCTAGACCAGTTTGAACAAAAGATTGATGTAGCTTTTTGTATTCAGCTCCCAAATCAGACTGAATAGATTTTATTTTTCTATTAAAGGATCTCTCAACAAGGGTACAAAACCTATCAAAAATAGTGATAGACATATTTTATACTTTTATTTTATGTACATCTTTATAATATTTTTGCATTAATTATTTAGTATTATATAATAATTATTTATTTTTAGAGTTTAGTAATTAATTAGTTAAATAAACATTTTTATCTAGTTAATAATTGAAGTTTTGAGTTCAACAAGCCTTTAGCCTAATTTCTTAATTTTATTTGATATTATTTGAAGTTTGAGTCCATAACATCAAAGCCCAATTCCTTATTTGTTTTATTAGTTAAGCCCAAGGTATATAGTAACCTAATGATCTTATTAAGTAAATAAAATTAAAAGGAATTCAAATGTTGTAATTTGTTTCCTGCGCAGTTACGTACGAAAGACGGACCGGAGAAGACTTTGTCGACAACTTCAACGCAGATTTTGACGGCCAAGCTTGGAGGAGCGTCGGTCAAAAATGAAAGTAGGGAATGGGCGACAAGAAATAATTCCACCATTTGGGTTTATTTTTGAGGTTCATATTAATTTTTAGATTAATTATTTTCCTCAATTTAAGAGTTTTTGTTGGGATTAGGAGTGTATAAATAGTAGTGATTTTCTGTAGCTGAGGGAATCAGACTATCTACTTTATTTTATATTTTTACAGTTCATAATTTTTCTTTCCTGTTAAATTTTCTGGTTCATGGCCCTGCAAGGCTAATTCTCTAAACTTTGTCAAAAGATTACATGAACCCTAGATCATTCTGTACTGTGAGATTGAATTTGTTCTTAATGTTGAATTCATTTTCATTTGAGTAATTGATATTCCCCTGTGCTTTCAATTGTTTTATTTTATATAATTGTTCTAGTTAATTGCTAGGAGGCCTACTAGTTTAATTACTTAAACAGTTTATTGCTAGATTAGTTAACGATTCGTTCAATTGATTTTCTAATCTGTGTAGCAACTATGATTAATTTTATCACGGCTTAGTGTTAATTTAATATAATCATAGAAAGAATATTAATATGAATTAAACATAACCGCATGTGATTATGTTATTCAGTTTCGTTGCTTTTCTTATTTTAATGCTGCTATCAAATTAAATATAAGTGATTGTCTTGTGTTATTTGATAGTTAGGGGTAGTTGATACCGCTTGTGTTTGATTACCTATGACTAAGGAAAATCAGAAATTAATTCCACAATGAATACTCAATTGTTGTGAATTAACCATGAATCTATGATCAGTTACTAAAATCCAGTGGTGAATGTTTTCTTAGACCAAGTATTGAAATTCAATTGATTTAGTTAGTAAACTTTGGCTTGATTCTCATCTTCTCTATTCTTATTTATTTATTTTGAACGTCAATTTCATTCCAAACCCCCTCGTTGCTTAACACGTAAGTTAAACTAGTTACTCCCCGTGGGATCGACCCTTACTCTCACTACTACGTGTTTAAGGTTCTAATTTGGGAGCCTACGACAGCTCGCCAAATAGCATAGAGATCAGATTTCAGTTTCATCATAAAGAACCAAGTGTAGCGAGAGTAATCATCAACAAAAATGACAAAATAACGATAGCCATTTGTAGATAATAAAGGAGCTGGACCCCAAATATCAGTGTATACTAAATCAATAATATTCAAACTAGACGGCTCAACACGTGGTAAAGGAAAACGCGCAGATTTTCCCAATTGACACGCATTACACAAACTAGAACTATCATGATGAATGTTATTCCTAGAGCCACTAACCGAACATGACTGAAGAACGCGACTAAGGACATGATGATTAGGATGACTTAGTCGATTATGCCAAACTGACGCAGAAGCACGAGCTGACAGAAAGGCAGAAGGATAGGAAACTGGAGTAGGAAGAGTATAGAGCCCCCTAGAGCTACTGCCCTGCAGGAGGATTTCCTTGGTGGTGATATCCTTTACAACAAAAAAGGAGGGGTGAAACTCAAAAAACACTTTATTATCTGATGCAAACTTTTGAACAGACAGTAAAGATGTTGACAAACCAGGAACATGGAGAATATTAGATAACTTAAGAGATCTAGATGGGGTATTAAAAGTAGCATGACCAACACGACTAATAGACAGGCACATACCATCACTGATACGTAAAGTGTCATTACCAGTGTACTTCTTCAAGGTAGAAAGGGCAGCTATGTCCGGAGTTGCATGATGTGTAGCTCCGGTGTCCGGTAACCAAGTATGAGAATTTGATGAGGCACCCAAATCGTTCTGAAACACCAAATTAGCTTGAGGATTCGAAGTCCTTGAACGACGCCAAACACAATCAGTTGTTACGTGACCGAAACTAGAATAAATGAGACACCGTTTTTCAAAGCGCAGAACACAATTGGGTGCTGTGTGGCCAAAACCATTACAAAGTTGGCATTGAACATCAAAGCATCGAGAACAATCGACCGACACATGACCAAAACTATAAACACAATTTTCTAAAGCATAGAAAACAATTGGGTGCCACGTGACCGAAGCCAGGACAAAGTTGACACTTAACATTAAAGCCATGTCTATCACGCTGCTGACCTCGATGCGGACTGCCACAATCCCAATTGCTACTGCCTTGTTGCATTACTGCCTTGTTCAATTGCAGACGACACGGACAGCGACGAGACGATGGTTCGGACAAATGACAAGAACAATTATTAGGAACCTGGTACGAACAGATGACAAGAATAATTATTAGGAATGTAACCCTAGCTAACTGATACCAGATGAGAACTGAATGTATCGTATCGAATAAGATTGTTGAAAGATATAAATTACAGGGATATATATAATGAGAGTATCTCAGGTAGACTAGAAATAGGAGAATTACAGGAAGCCTAGAATAGAGTCATAATCTAACTCAAATACATAGTGTCCTAATATGTTTAACACTTCAACCAAGTTTGCGTGAAATTGATTATGTACTTGAGAAGTACGTAACTTCGAATTTCTAGTGAAGTATTATTGAAACTTTTTAATCAAGCCTTGAGCAGGTTTTTTTTTTCTTGTTTTTTTTTTATTTTATAAATTCACGAGGTGTTTCGTGTCTTTCTTTGTCCATTTAACAATTTGGGTCCACCCGATTAATCCCCGCTCGCTTCGGGAGGCATGGGAGCTGGCCAATGTGGAATTGTTACTTGTGGAAATTGAATCCAGGTTCTCCTGAAATTCTATCATGACACATTTTGTTCTACCTTGAGCAAGTTGTGTTGGTGTATTACTACCCTGACACATTTTGTTCGCGAAAAATATTTAAGGACAAATAGAATTGAAATTTCATGGAAAAGAAATTATCAAAAAGATTAACTACATTGGTTGGTAGAAAAAATTTACTTGGAATATTGATTTCATTGTTTGGAATTGTAAGGAATAATATGTATAAATACTAATATACTCCAATTTAATAATAATAATAATAATAATAATAGTCATAATAACAGTAATAATAATTGATAAGGAATATACCTTGGACAACTAGTTGTATAAATGCTTAGTATATACTCCTTGGGACGTGAAGAACAATCCCCGACCTAAACTGACTCGATTCAGGAATAAGACCTGGCCCGAACCGAAAAGCAGTCTCATTATCTGCGGTATTAATTGTGTGCATCCTGGGCTCGGTCCCGACCCCGTAGTTCAGATTGGGTGTCCCAAGCTTGTAAGGCCTTTTTGTTACTAGAAGACAATCACAGTAGGTAATGCACTACCATGTTGCAATGTAGTAGGAATGAGCATGCCAGAAATCTTTCCACACGTGAGTCCATCGGCGATGCATCCGACCTCACTAGTGCATGCACTACATTTTCCAATTGCGTTGCAAAATATTCCCCCTCACCCGAAGTACCTCACGTAGTCGGTATCACCATTGATGAATGATGATTTGGGGCCGGGTTAAAGGAGATGAAGACAAGAGCCGAGTGAAGGAGATGGTGCAATCCATGAATGAAGAAACAAAAATTGAAAAAAAAATGTTGGCGTAAAAAAATTGGAAAAAATAAATAAATAAAAAAAGAAGAAACGAAAATGTCCTGATCTAAAATAGGATTTCACCTGAAAAAGTCATCGAAAACACCAAAAGTATGTCCAAAATATGATAGTCTAGGGTGTTAAATGGCAAAAACGATAGTATGAGACTAAATTTGAAATTGTCACCAAATATGATAAGTGCCAAAAAATAGCTATGATTTGTGGGGTAATTAGGATATATATTATGCTATAAATGAAGTTCTTTAGGCCTAAAACTTGCTAGAGTAGCTTAATTTCATCACATGTAGGTTTAAGGACTAATTGAGGTTGTGTTTGTCAAAAATAGCACAAGCTGTAATTTTGTAGGGCATTCTGGCGACAGTTCGATAAAACGGCCATAACCGGAGCTAGGAGTGTTCAAATGAGGTGATTCAAGTGGCGATGGAACCAAAACTTCAAGGGCTACAACATTGAAGAAGACAACAAAGGCTAGTTTTAGGTCCACACAGCCTCCACGCGTGGATATGGCGTGAAACAATTCCAGTAGCGTGGAGCCCGCGTGGATCGGCCTTGGGCGCGAAAAAGATAACTATTTAAAGAGGTTTTTGGCTGAGGAAACCATCCATATTTTCCCGTTTCATTTCTAAACATTTAGATTAGCTATTTTTCTCCATTTTCTCCATTCTTAGTCTAGGTTTAGATAGGAAAGTAGTGTAGAACTTGAAGTTGCTTTTGGAATTGAAGATCAAGTGTGATAATTCTTCTCCTAGCTTGGTAAAACTCTAATTTGTCTTTACTTTTCCTTTAATTTCATTAGCAATTTGAGTTTGGATCTATTGATGTGTGATTTGTCTTGTTTTGATGATTGTAATGCTTAGTTAGTTTTGAATTGGAGATTGGATGTTCCAATCTTGTTCTTGTGTTTGATTTGGTTCAAATTCTTCCAATTGATTCTAAGTGATGTTGATTAGGATTCTATTGTTATGTGTGGTTTATGTTTGACTTGATTTGTGCCTAATTGTGGCCACATTAGGTAGCAAAGTTAGGGGAAGTGTAGGTTGCGAGATACCGGACCTATACGAGTCCTAACCGACCACATCCCCGCCCTTGATCCGGGAGGATGAGGCCCGGGAGGAGTGGTAGACCAAGTGTTTGATGAAATGCCCCAACCAAATGAGGACTTGGGAGCCCGAGTGTGACGCGCACTCGGTGATGGTGCCGTGGGCTCCCTTGATTGAGCCCGAGTTACATTGCTTAGAACCCCGTAGAAATGTCAAACACGAGAGCTAGATATGATATCCATCTCCTCGTTTTCCTTTGCTTATTTTCCTTTGTTTTAATTTGCCTTTAATGAACTCTTACTCCATGCCACTTTTACTTGTTGTTGATTCTTGTAACTCTTGCCTCTTAACATCCTCAATGCCAACACTCAATTCGATTTCAATTTGCCATCCTTACACGACACTCGGGGAACTTCTTCCTCGTTTTATCACCTACCTTCTACCACCACTAAAACTACAACAACAAAATACAAGGGACCTTCGCTGAAATTTACTCATTTTTTGAGCATATGTCATAATTCTAGATTTGGTTGGGATGCAATCACAAAGAGGTTTATAGCTAGCAATGAAGTGTGGGAATATGACCATTTCAATGTGAGTTTCCCATATCCTTTAACATAGATGTTGCTTAACTTTTATATTTCAAATAATTCACTAATTACTTTCTTTTTCTTTTATAGTTCCATCATACCCATAAAAACCTACGGACAAATACTAGTTGTTGCAAATTATGAAGATTTAGCATTTGTATTTGGTAGTATTATTGTCATACAAACAAGTATATGAAGAATTTGAAGAAGTAAATTTTAATGAAACCGTTGAACATTTATTGGCAACAATTGATATGATTATACAAGTACGAAGAAATTTATTATATTGATAATAATAGTGAACGAATTGAACAACCACTAACTCAATGACCAATTACTTCATGCGGCCGGATACAATTGAATACAAAATGTATTGACTAAAGATTCAATTCTAATAACTTTTGACAGGTATAAAAAATGTGCCCAAATGTGTTTTAAAAATTATGTCATATTGTTAGAGAGAAAACACTTTTAAAGGATACAAGATCACACTAGTTGTTCATTAGTTCAAGAAATACTTTTATTGGATATATCAGTAATCATTTAGTGAAAATTAATTGATATTGTCTTTATGCATAATACACTATATTTTTGTGGCAATTTTTTTTTTACAATGCATTAATTTATTTATGATTTATAAAAATAAATTATATATTACGCCATCTATCTCATTTTACATGTCATGTTTACTATTCATTGATCAAACTAACTATTTTGGTGTGTTTGGTCTACAAGTTTAGCTATCAAGAATGGGTATTGATAACGTAAATGGAAACGGGGGTTACGATTACACTACGAATACGTATGTTTGTGAATAAGTGGGAGTGTGCACGTAGGTCAGCCGGTCGGTCTACCGTAGGGCGACCGGGTAGTCCGAGGCTGGGTGGTATCCCGGGTGGTAAGTAGTTACGAGCGGGTCGCTTAGAATAGCGCAGACTGCTATTGTAGGGCGGTCAGATTGCAATTACAGAGCGAGAATTACAAGTGAACGGTTACACGGGGTGTAGACCGCGATATAGATTGATGTTGTAGGGTGAGGTTACAAGTAGTGAGTAGTAGTAGTTACAATTAGATGGAGATGAGAAGTGAGGGGGAGACCCTCCTATTTATACTAATGAAGTCGGTCTACGCATTTAATGCACCAGCTGCAAGTGGTTTGACGTGGCGTCTTCTTGTTGGCTTGGTCAGGCGGTCACTTTGCAGGCTACGCGTAGGTTGACTGGTCGAGGTTGCAGAGCCGCAAGTTGTCAATCGCCGGCCTGCAGGTGCAAGTTGGACTGCTTTACTTGTCGTGTAAGATAAGATTTCGGCTTGCAGGTTGCGTCACTTTGTTGACCGACCGGTCACCCTTCGGTAGGTCGGTCGGGTGTGTTTCTGTCGGGGCGACTCCAAGGGTGATCCGAGAGCATTTCGTCACGAGGCCTATCGGTACAAGCAGACCGGTTGATCACAAGTAATTTATTCCAGTCGGGTTGATGACTATGACTGACCGGTCGGGCGACTTCTTGACGGACCGGCTACACGGATCAGTCTTTTGTGCGTATTTACCCATCACGAGTCCCCCACTTCTTGAAACCACGAGAATCGTTGGGTTCGAGAAGTGAGAATAATTTCCTTGTAATTTCTTCCAATCAGCTTGTCACGAACAAAGTTCCACTCGGTCAGTCTACCGTTGGTCCTCCCGGTCGGTCTACAGTATTCTTCCCGGTCGGTCTTCAATATTCTTCCCGGTCGGTCGCCCTACAGCTGGTAATTCCGGCCTCCACTTATGTTAAAAAATTCTGATCGGACGGTGCACATTTGTTGGAGCGACACATGGCGTGATCTGAGCCCTCCACGTAACCGGGCCGACCCTTCAACTTCTGAGCCCATTATCCTCCTATAAATAGTTCCTTTGATTTTTTCACTTTTTACTTCAATCTTCTTTGGTCAGCCTGCACCTTCTGAGATTTTCTTCAATTTGCAAGGTAATTTTTTCCATCTTTTTCTTTTCCTTTCCTTTTGCATTCTTGTACTTGCCTTGTTTTATTTTTCTTCTTTTTCTTGTCTTGATCGAAACCCTAGCATCCATAGGAAAAAAATTATTTCTTCTTTTTCTTGTTGTTCTGCTTTTACCGACCGACTTCCGCGACATCTGACCAACCGCCACACGAAGCCGCCGATTGCCACTCCAATCTCACGTAAGTTTTTCTTTGTTTTTCCTTTTTTTTTTTTATATATAATACACATGTTTTTGGTCGACCGACTGTGCAGTCGGTCGACCAAAAACCCAAAAACAAAATATATGTTTTTGGCCGATCGGCCAAAAACATATAAATTGTTTTTGGCCGAATGGCCAACTTGAATAATGCTAGTGTTTTTGTTGTTGTTGTTGGACTCTTGCTCCATTTTGCCCGCTCCGCTTCTTCTTCTTCTTC
>CM008345.1:8804964-8817570 GCA_002525835.2 Ipomoea batatas
TTTTAGTTTTCAATAATTTCTATTTCTTTTTTTTTTTTCCTCTTCCGAAAAAGTTGAATCACCAACTCAAAACAGCTCTACATTATTCACCAAAAAAAAAACAGCTCTACATTCTGACTCGACAAAATATGTTGGAATTTCAGAAGAGGTAAATTACGATAATTGACTTAGCAGACATGATTAATAATATTTCATTGTCGCTATGGAATTTTGAACATTAGTATTCTTTCAAATAATACCTATTGAACCACTACTGAATATTACATCAAAGAAGTAAATTATAGTATAAAAATTTGTTAAATTAAACACGTGACTATCAAAGTACGATAAGCATACTTTATATCTTTACTTGATTATTTATATCAAAACAAATTTTTATTTTCCTTTAAATTAGGTTCAAATGCAGATGGTGTGTTCAAGTGCGGTGAGATTATAAACATTGATCTTGCCTAAATTAACAGTGATAAATTAACGTCTGCGCGGGAGTGTAACCGGGTGATACTAGACGACAAGTTCTTTGTCAAATAAATAAAATGAAACTTATTAAGTTAAATAAAATGTGAAAGTGAGTAAAATCCAAAGAAAATGAATAGGTGCATGTAAGAAGACAGGCAGGCAGACAGAGGCAGGTAGATTTGACTCTTAAGCATTACATCTTTCAATGCAAAATGCCATTTGGAGGGCCCCACTTTCCCTATCTTTACCGGACACTCTTCCAATTTCAAACCACCCAGCCCACCTCGGATTCTTTTCTCTCTTTTTTTTTTTGAAAAAAAAATATGTCAATCAATTGTTATAAATAAAAAAAAATAGTGATCTTAGTAAACCTTTAAATTTTTAAAGGGTTATTATTATTATTATTATTATTATTATTATTATTATTAAACATTGTAAAATTTCACATGATATATATGTTTGTTTTACAAATACTAAGAATTTGAATATCTATTGAGTGGTCTTCTGGTATATACTCAGTAATTTACAAAGAATTAATTTTAATTTTGGTCTTTTATTATTAGTATATTTTTTTTTCAAATTAGTTTTCTGACAGTCGAAAATGCATTACTTTAAACTCTCGTGATTTACTAAAAGTGTAATGTATTAGTTGGAAGATTGAAGGTGGAAAAAAAAAAAAGAAGAAGTGATTGTTGAAAAATCAAAACTCGAATTAGCTGGTTTATAAACTTCTAAACTAAATATTCTAATTTTCTATGAATATAAATATTTTTGTGGTGGAAGGGAATTTTTTTTAAATATATATACAAGATAGAAAAAAAAGAGTATTTTTTAGGGGATATTAGATATAGTTAGTTTTAATATCATTTGTGGACACAAACATATTTGAATTGTTTGATATTCAAATAGTTTAATGAATTAAAGTTATGTTTAAAAAATTATTATTGTGTCTGAAATAATATTTCATAAGAAACATAAGCAATTTTATTGTTTTTTAATGAGTGACAAAGGAAACATGTAATTTGTAATCATTATTTGAGGGTATGCACGTGTTAAATTTTGTTTCTGTGTAATAGTTCACACATAAAGCTTTGTTGCACTAAGAAGATTATGTGTAACAGACTCGACTAAAAGGGTGTTGGCAATACTTTATCTATTCGACCATTTTTTTGGATAATAATTTTATTAAGTAATTATTAGAATGTAAATTTAAAAGTATTTATAAAAATAAAAAATAAAAATAAAAAAAGAAGCATTTTCTTTGTTACTTCACATGAATTGTGTCATAAGATTTGAATTTGTATTTCCATATCCAAATGGACCAAATGTGACCAATTATCATATCATCCTTATCCGGCCACTTGTATTTTCAAGAAGTTTTTAGACCCTTCACAAACCACAATCGAACGGATCGGACTTGCACACATTTATTGAAAATTATTATTTTTTAATTAATTTTTTCTTCCAATCCTGCTTTTTGGTACATGAAATATGAGTAGCTTGGTAGTTAGTATTTGTGTTGTTAACGGTTAAGTGGGAGGTTATGGATTTGCATGGATACACCCTTGTAGCAATTATCATATCGCGGACTAAGGTCCACAATACACAGTGGGCCCATGCATATAATTATATAGACGAGGACACATATATAAGCATTTAACATGATACACATACACGTTATGAAATACATAACATAATACACATGCTCTGTATGTATTTATTTTAAAATATTGTGTTTATGTGCATGCATATTATGTTATGTGTTTATGTGTCCTTAGCTATATAGTTTAGTGCATTATGAACATGAATTTTGTACTTTATAAAGTCAAATTCTGTATATTTGAACATGGTCCACGATATAAATTGCACCCTTGTAGTACGCAAATTTTACTGTGGACTACGGTCTACAATGTATTGTGGATCGTGCATCAAAACGACGTTGTTTTGATTAATAAAAACAAACGGCTGAAACGACCTCCGTTTCGCGCCGTTCACTTTCAATTTATATACACTCCAGTTATCTTTCAACACAACTGTAATTCCCTTTCAACACTACTGTAGTTCCCTTTCAGCGGTGGCGTGAAGTAACAATAAAATTTATCATTACTAATTGTAACGCTCAATCTGTCCCGGATATGTATTAGTGTACAAACTCGATCATTCCTTACTTAGCTTAGCAAAGGGCATATTGCTTAAAGTCAATGCCACCGCTGAGGTTGGAACTTATGGTCTTTCATTTGGGACAGTCACAGTTATGCCACCGACCACAAATTAATATAGACATCTACAATTTGTTGTCAAATATACAAAAATCTTAAATAAGATTTTATATTCAAATTTCTTAAATGGAAAATTAAATTCCCAGGAAAGGTGATGAGTGGATTGCTGATACACGCCTACTACAGGCCCATGTACGTAATTTCTATGAAAACTTGTTCTCTACTGAGAACACCACGCAGCCGGTTACACGTTTGGAAGGGGCTTTCCCGACTGTTCCTCAGTGCGAGTGGCAGTGGTTCGATTCGGCTATAACGAAGGAGGAAGTTCGAGGTGCACTCTTTGATATGGCACCTTTTAAGGCTCCAGGGTCGGACGGGTTGCACGCTGGTTTCTACCAACACATGTGGGATGTGGTCGGTGATAATGTCTATGAGTTTGTTAAGACCGCTATTAACACTGGTTGTCTGCCCGAGGGCGTCAACGATACCCTCCTAACCCTTATTCCCAAGGTGCGAACCCCGGAAACGGTTAAGCAGTTTCGGCCTATTAGCTTATGTAATGTGAGCTACAAGATTATTACCAAGACCATCACGAATCGGTTGAAACGAATTCTTCCTCGATTAGTCGGCCCGTTTCAAAGTTCTTTTGTACCCGGTCGTCAAATTACGGATAATATTCTCCTTTACCAGGAAGTTTTGCATACCATGCGCATTAAGCGTGGTTCTACGGGTTTTATGGCTATCAAGCTCGACCTTGAAAAGGCATACGACCGACTTTCATGGGACTTTATCGGTACCATTCTTTCAGAGATAGGTTTTAATCCACAGTGGAGACGTACGATCTTGCAGTGTATTCGATCCCCTAGTTTTTCGATTATTTGGAATGGGGCCAGGCTTTCTCCTTTCTGCCCCGAGCGAGGTATTCGCCAAGGCGATGCTATGTCTCCAGCCATTTTTGTCCTTTGTATGGAGAAATTAAGCCAGATGATTTCCCTACGGGTGAACGAGGGGGATTGGAAAGGGATTCAATTCGCTTCAGACAGCCCCATCTTGTCTCATCTATGCTTTGCGGATGATATGGTTCTCTTTGCGGAAGCTTCCATTGCACAAGTTGATATTATAAATGATTGTCTGTCTCGTTTTTGTGCTGCATCAGGACAGCGTATTAGTTATGCGAAGTCTCAGGTTTATTTCTCAAAGAATACTGATCCTAATGTAGCCACCGCGATTGCACGTCGGCTTCGTATTGACAGAACGGCGGACCTGGGTAAGTACCTTGGAGTCCCCTCGATTCACGGAAGGGTGTCGTGCAACTCCTACTCCGAGTTGTTGGATAGACTGACTGCCCGCTTGGATGGCTGGAGAGCAAAAACTCTTTCTATGGCAGGGAGAGTTACGTTGGCTAAGTCCGTCCTATCGGCTATTCCAACCTATACGATGCAGTCAACTTTACTTCCCCGGGGTATCTGTCAAGCTATCGAACGGGGTATTCGCGGTTTCATTTGGGGTAGCCGTAGTCCGGAGCATCATACTAACCGAATGCATCTTGTCAATTGGAATACGGTGGCGAGTCCCAAGGTGTCTGGCGGTCTTGGTCTACGCAAGTTTCAAGATTTGAACATGGCATTTATGATTAAGCTCGATTGGCGTCTCCATCAGGAGAAGGACACACTGTGGGCTAGGGCGTTGCATAGTAAATACAGGCAAGGTTCTTCGGCCAAAATATCCAATGCGTGGAGAGGGATTTTGGCCGCTTCTCCGTTTCTCGAATCTGGGCGGATCCGGCTGGTTCGCAATGGACTGAGTACTCGTTTTTGGATGGACAAATGGCTTCTGCCATACCCTCTAAGTCATCATCTTAGTACCTCTCTCAGTCTGCCGGAATTGTATGCTAATGTTAGTGAATACTGGGTGGAAGGGAGGGGATGGCGTTGGGATCGTCTTCAGGACCTTTTACCTTCCAATATCAAGGACAAACTGGCTAGCTATATGCTGTCTTCTAATATGGACGATGTCGATGAGTATGGGTGGTGTCTTGAGCCGAACGGCGACTTCTCCATTTCGTCAGCTTACGCAGTCATGAATCCCACGCAGCCTTCTGGGGTTTCTTCACTGGCTATCTATTTGGGACCTCAAAGTGCCCAACAGGATTTGTTATTTTCTTTGGCTGCTTAAACATGGTCGTATTATGACCAATGTTGAACGTGCTAGGCGAAAATTGACTTCTAACACTCTTTTTGGTGTTTGTGCAGGGTATCCGGAGGATTCTGATAATTTATTCCGGCATTGTAGCGACGCGAAAGCCATCTGGATTGCGGCGCTGGGCTCTCGGCTGACTGCACGCCTGGAGGGACACGCATGGGATGCATGGCTGCTAGCAAATGTTTCAGGGGATCGTTCCATGGGCTTGCCCGCAGGATGGCCGCAGAAATTTGCGATTAGAGTATGGTGGTTATGGAAGTGGCGCAATGATGTAATTTTTAATAATACAGTGCTGCCTCTTCATCAAAAGCTTGCATGGCTTCGGCAACAGGACCAGGAGGTAGCAGCTGCCTTTGCAAAACAACGGGCCGTGGGACCGTCAGTGGGTCACTTCGTCGAGGCTCTTGTCTCGTGGATGAAACCACTTCTTGGCTGGGTAAAGTTGAACGTCGACGGGAGCTGCTCCGCGGAGAAGAAAATTGCTGGCTGTGGTGGTGTGCTGCGAGACCATCGAGGTCGCTGGAATCATGGTTTCATGCATGCTATCGGTTGGTGCTCTATCGAGGAAGCGGAAGCTTGGGGGGTTCTCCAGGGGTTGCTCTTGGCAATGCGGCTGGGCGTGCGCAAACTGATAGTTGAATCTGATTCCAAGATTATCTCAGACCTTCTCCAACGTAAAGCTGTAGCTCATGGGAATGTGGCTAATTTGGTCCAGCGCTGTCTCTCAGCGGGGCAACAATTTGAGGATATTTGCTTCCTTCATGTATACCGAGAACAGAACCGGTTGGCCGATGCTCTTGCCAAGAAGGCGCTTAATCTGAGTTATGGGCTCTGTCAAGTAGATCAGGTGCCCTGTGATTTGCAGAAGACGCTTGTTGAGGACCAAGTGGGGACCTGCTTTAGTCGTTTAATCCCTCGCTATCGGGATAGGGCTATGTCTTAGTCTCTTTATCTTTCGGGTTTTTACCCTCTTTCTTTATCAAAAAAAAAAAAATAAGCGTATGGGGAAAATATATATATATATAGTGTGTGGACGAATATAACCTTGTGCTCAATTGGCATGTAATGGCCACCCTTAGATGGGAGGTCATGAGTTCGAGTCTCAGTGGTGGAGATCTCGAAATTGACATTGACTCTTCTTCAACAGGTTGAGAAAAGTATAGATGAACAGATACTACAATGTAATAGGGTCAGTTGTATTCAAAAAAAAGTCTTCAACGCACTAATAACCCTCCATTTCACATCACCATAAAAAGCAAGAAGGCATTGACTTGACGCTGCATGGCACTTTGTCCTGCCTTGCATCCCAAGAATCAAAGAATTTGGCTAAAACCTGTTTTGTAAGCCTGTCTTGTACTATACGTGTAATATAATGCTTTCTCTCTTGTAGTGTTTCTTGTTTTCCATTCTATGTATATTAATTAGGTTATTCAACTACTAATTTAGTAGTTATTTTTGTATACACTATCCGGTATCCTCAGTACATATTGAGACTAATCAGGATTCGTCTCGAATCATGGCCGTAGGGTTTGATTTTTATTCTCGTGATAGCTTGGCTCAGGGTTTTTTAACACCGCGCACAGATCGATCCTTTACCATGTTTGAATTTTTTACTGTTGCATTAGCGATTTGTTTATTAACTGTATCAAGCTGTTGGATTCAATTTTACAAAATAATTTTGATCTCAATCATCAATTGTCAATATTCAACTAACTTATAACTTTTTAACTTTCAGCTTGTCGTGAGCCTTTTGTGTGGGCTATGCCTTGGTATTGGGTTAGCTTTTTCATCTTGTATATTGTTGTTGGATAGAGTTTTAGATTCAACCCAATTGCTTAGTTTATGGGCTTTAAACTTATGGGTGTGAGTCCAAAGGCTATTCAAATTAAAATAGCATTGATATATAGCTGCATGCATGTGCTATAATTCTGAAATTTGTGGTAGTTTATATAATTATACAATTGTTACTTGCTCCAAGTTTACTTTCAAATAGCGATTACAAATTTTTCTGTAAATGAAAGTAATTAAAATTAAAATAGATACAATAACAAGAGAGATGTATGTCAAGAAGAAATGTCTATTATAGTGTAGTATCATTGATTTGTAATATTATCTCCACTGAAACTCAAACTCATCCCTTTCATATGAGAGTGCAACTAAGTGTCACTCGACCACAAGATCTTGGCACTTATAATTGGAGTTAATCTGAATAACTCTGAGGATTGACAATAATTAATTTACATTTTTTTTTGGGAATAAGTAATTTACTTAATTTCGAAAGTCATTGCCAGCTTGCCCAGAGGGTGCTAAATTCATAAAAGAAATGAAATACACACAACACGACAACAGTAAAGTTTCAAAGTATAAGAAGAAAAAAAGAAAGAATAATGCATGGACCACTTATAGTGGTTGGTCAAATACAAAAGATAGCCCATACTGAACAACTTCCCTAACATGGACTGGTTGGACCCACCCCTAATTTCACCTCAATTATTCAAACATGAAGACCAAACACACATCAAGGCAGTGGTCCAACTTTTACTATAAGTTGGCTGATAAACTAATTATATTTTACCAAATAGGGCCAATATCTCTATTCTAAAATATATATATATAAAGAGCAAAATTTTAATTTATTGTCATATTATCATATTTAGTCATATATTCTTTTAATTCTATCTTATTATATATTAACTTTTATTTGATTGTTACAATTAGTCTTTTATTTAAATTGTTGTCATTTTACTCTTTAATAAAAATGACTAACACATAATTTTATCATTTAAGTCTCTTGCCCTGTATATATACCTTGGTTCTGGGCGTGACAACCTCTCTTATGTGGATAGATCTAAACCATTGGATGAGCTCAGATTAACGACATACAACGTGCGCATATGACACAAGACACGTGCATACACTTGGTGGTGCACCACATACCAGCCCTTAATGCACTACAGATCATCCCTTAGTGCACCACAGACCAACACTTTGCACCGCAGACTAGCATTTAGTGTACCACAAACCAACACTTAGCGCACAACAAACTAACATTTAGTGAATCACAGAAATATACTTGTGCAAAAAATTACAAAAATGCCACAATATTTCTTTTTCTTTTTCATTGATTTTCAGCCGTTGATCTGAACTCATCTAATGGCCATATATGTTTGCGCGGACACATCTGGGGAGGCTCTCCCAAAATATGTATGTGTATATAAATATATAGACAAGAGACATTATAAAGGATTTCGGATCTACCAAGATGTAAATGGAAATAAAATTTACAAAAATATATATGCATACATAAAAGGAATCAATGATAGAATTGGAGCAGGATGTGAATGAGTCCAAACTCAGATGCAAATTGCAAGTTGCAAGTAGGCTTAGCCCATAAGGATCGGAGTTCATTGGATCACGTGAACAGTAGGCTTGGGTTTGGTTTTATTGGGCTATGGGACCCATTTACCACTCTTTCACTGCAATAATGCCTCTTTCTTCAACTAGATGGTCTGACAACTTCTGCTGCTATCACATATCACAGATTCGATGAGATAGATCCTGATCTCATCCCATCCATTCCTGGATCGGAATCTTCAATGCACCCCATTGGTTCATTGCCATTGCCTTCCCTTTAGATCCCTTCACTCCTTTATTTATTTTTAAAAATAAAAATCAAATAAGTCATCCAACTATACACGAAAATGGGTCTTTATTGGAGAAATGTTGCTCCATTCACCGTCTGTATACTCTGTGTATAAGAGGTATTCATCATCTCTAATCAATCAATGTCTCCCAATGACCCCATTCTGTTCACTGGAACAAGATTTTTAGGTAATCGATCGGACTAACTGAGATAGCCCTGCAAGGCTGATAAGGAAGTTTTTTTTTTTTTTTTTTTTATTAAATCAAAGACGAAATATCATTAATTAGAATCCAAGCTCAAAACGTGAGCAATGGAAGGAAACGGATGAGTAAAACAGTCCATACGGTCAGACATGCACAAGGCTTCCTGAGCTAAATAATTGGCAATCTTGTTCGTGGATCGTTTAGCATACAATTCGTTTACTTATATATTTATGAACTCCCATTTAAAACCAAAAAACAGAGATAAATTAAAAGATTAAAAGAAATGTTGTTTAATTTTCTTCCTCAACTGTGCACTAATAAATAAAATTGATTCTATTTGTACTTTCAATGAAAACTAAAGCATCTTTCTCAATCAAGTACTTGTGTGATATTTTCTAAATTGATTTTTGGATAGCTGTGGCATATACATATTGTTGTATGGAAAGAAACGTTAGGGGTTACTATTTTCCAAAGATGGATAAGCTTATCAACAATTTAAAAAATGAAAATAATTGGAAATAAATTCACTAGTCTTAGTTGGAAACCAAAAGTCACTCACGGCATCAAAGGTCATGTTCATAATCAATTTCTTGCGGCGCTTGATTCTTTTGTACAATTATACTCTGATAAAATTGTCACAAAACGCAAATAAATATGTATATAACGATGTTATTATGTCTTGACAACTCAACGAGAATGACTGAATTAGTAAAATATGATTTTTCAGTCAAGAGTTCAATTCTTATTAATACTTTTTTGGTCAAGCTCATTATACATGATCTTTATAGCATGATTTATCTCTATTGTGGAGCAAAATACTTTCTTTAATTATATATAAATATTGATTATTTATTAGTTTTTTTAGAAAATACATTTTTGAACTTTTTAAAATCAGAAAAACAACCATAGGAGATTAGTCTGGGTATAGTACGAGCTTAAAGGCGCCTCCTACAGTTAAAGCATGCTCAAGACACCTTGCAATTTGATTTTAAAAAATAAAAAATAAAAAAACCTTATAACATGTTGTAGAGTTATTATAAATTGCGAAGAGGGAACAGTTAAAATAATAAAAACACTAACTCTTCGTCTAACCATAGATTCTCCTAGCGACAAAGGCAGATCTGAGGGGGGGTGGGGGGGTAATGGGGCAGTTGCCCCCCTCACTTCACCCCATACCTGTTATATATAGGGACCCGTAAAATATATACGTATAGTAGATGATTGAATATAAGTAAATATATACACATAAAAGTAATTAAAGGATGTGTTAGCTTAGATGGTAAAGCACATAATTGTATCTTGTTTGACAACACAAAATACTTTTTCATAGATTTTAAGATAGTTTTATTCGTAAAACTCGAATTTAAAATCCCCGACCATAATGAAGATTTATAATTCATATTTATAAAAGTGTTTAATTTAACCACTTTAATTTTTTCAAACACTTCTAAATTAAAATCAAATAATATTGTACTCAAAAAAAATCAAATAATATTCCTCTCAACTTCAACATCATTAGCGTCTTTGAACAGACAATAAAGTTGATTTTTATGGGGATAGGGTCGCTCTCTAATAATTGCCGAAAAAAAAATCTAAAAAGCTGGAAGACATTATCCGTGCAAGACACAAATACTGTATATATATATAAAAAAGACCAAATTAAAGGCTGTTGGACGTATGTATGGTCCAATGAAAATTGAATGCTAATTACATTATATTACTGTATACTTTTGAGGCAAGTGGCCACGTTGTCTCCATCTTTATAAATATCTCACAATTAAATATTACGTCTAATAACAGACTATATTATTTGAACTGTATGGGCAACTGCAATTTTGTCTATAATAAGGTTATTGGGTATCTTCTGCCGGAGATACCATCTTCATAAAATAAAAATTACCTCAAAAAAATTATGAAATTAGTAAAGTATGATTATCATACTTAAAAGTTATAAATTCAATCTTTTATCAATTTTTTAAGTGATACGTAATATTAAATCAGTACTGCAATGGTTGATGTTGGTGTTTATTGCTCGTCACGAATTGGATTAGATATGAACCAATACAAGTAGGTAGGTACTAACTTGAGGATAACACCACATTGATGAGACTAAAACACATTTTAAAAGTTATAAAAGTTAATTCTATTTATAACACTAAATTTCTCCACCAATTTCTTCCTTCTAGACGAGCCTCTTGTTCTATCATTATATCTTGATTAATCAGTTCTAAATTTTAAATATTAATATAAAGTCTTTTTATAGTCCTCCTGTGTCATAGGGTTGAATGAAAAGGTCAGTCAAGTATAATGGGTAGGATGATATTTGTATTTGTATGATATTAAACGATCAAATCAACCAATAAATAATAACTTGGCTCCCAATAATTAATAACTGATGCACTATAAATGCTGTTTTTGGTCATTATAAAATTTAATTGAAGTATTGCATATTAAGAAAATAAAAATTCAAAAAATATATTATATAGGAACGTGATTTATTCTGTACACACTTTCAATAATTGTGAGTTATTCTCCTCACAAGAAAAATCAAAGCGTAACTAATTAATAGTGATTTTATTATGCGGAACCATAAGCCATTAAACCCAATCTACCCAAGTAATTTTCAGAATTAAAAATACTTTTGTTTTTTTTTTTCTCGAAAATCAAAGAGTAAATTTCTGATGCAAGTTGTCAAGTTGATGACCAAGTTTATGGGCAGCCAGATTTATTAAATTTAATTTGTTATAAGATACTTTTTCTTTCCTCCCAAATGAGATACTTTTTCTTGGATTTGGTGAGTGTTGTGTGATCTAAATTAGATAAAAAAAATTTTAGTTTTATTTTTATTTCTGTATAATTTTTTAAACTCTTGTGTGCACTTTAAAAGAATTTATGATGGAATTAATTAAAGTAGGTATAAAGTAATTAATTCCGAGAATTGAAACTGAATAGAAACAAGATAATGATTTTTTTTTTCTTTTGGGGTATTAATTGTTTGAATACTTAATAATGATAATGAGTTTGAGTACGAGGAGTCACTTTGAGGCTGTGTTTGACAAAGCCAATTTAGGAGCTTATAGCTTATTTTAAGCTACTAATAAGCTATAAGTTCTGTTTGGTAATGTTCTCAAAATAAGCTAGTAGCTTAAAATAATAGCTTATTTTGAAACGCTACTTTGGGTAGTTTTTCAAAAATAAGCTAGTAGCTTTTTAACTTTTTTCATCTTTATTCTTATTATTTTAAATAAATGGCATCCTTTACCCCTTTTAATTAAAACCTTTTTGACATTTTCTTTTCATTATGTTTGGTAGGAATTTCAGTTTGACATTTGTGTTTGAATATTAATTTTTGTATGAACTAATCTTATGAATTATAAACATTTTTTTTACTTTATATATTTTCAAATATATGTTCTTACTTTATATTTTATTTAAATATATTGATTTCATTATTTTATATTTTAATATATAAACAAACCTATTTAAATTTAAAATTATTTAAATTGTATGAAGATGTCCTTTTTAGTCTTTTTACATTTATCAACTTATCAAAAAGCTAATTTTACCAAACACTTTTAAGCATAACAGCTAGCTTAACAGCTCTTCAGATTTCAGTTTCGAGCTTATAGCCTTTCAGTTTTCAGCTACCTTTTCAGCTAGATTTGCCAAACATAGCCTGAGATTATAAAAAAAAACTTTATATGAGTTTATAATATCATGGAACAAATAAATTTCAATGAGTTTTAAGTCAAATTATAATTCTCCATTGCACAAATAATTTCTTGCAACCCATCAGGCTCCTCCCAGCATCCAAGACCAACAATAGAAATATGGCCACGTTACCTATATAATTGGGTGGCTAATAATTCTCATCTTTTGCTTG
>CM008345.1:8882524-8893286 GCA_002525835.2 Ipomoea batatas
CTTTTTTTTTTTCATTTTGTTTTATTTGTAGACAGCACTTTTCAATAATGTACTAAATTTTATGCACAGTCCATGACCATATTTCAGCAGCAGAATTATTGTATGATTGGTCTCCACGTATTTATGAAATGGAATTTGGAAAATGACTTTTATTATTGCCCTAAATCCATGTATATATATATGATGGAATTAATTCAATTAATTGAACCAGGGTCCGAATAAACTAATCTCGGATAGCGAATAAGAACAAGATATTGTGAATAATAAAGAATTAAGACAAAAATTGCTTAGGAAAGTGTTGGACCGGAGTATAGCAAAAAATATAGTAATGAACATTTCATATCTTAACTAAGACAAGGAATACATATTTAAACTAATGAGACTAGGTATTCACCGGCCTAATCGACACGTTGGACTAAGGCGCCCCCATGAGACTAGGTATTCACCTAATCGACACATTGGACTACGTCAGATGACCAGGGTTGCTATGGTTCATCTGCTGGCATTGGTTGTTTCTATGATATAACGTCGGCTAAGTAATTAGCCGACGTTGTATGTGATTTCTGTAGTAGTGTGCCTTGGATCCTACTTGTTTTACTTAGGCAGTTCGAAATCTGGAGTGGCTAGGTTGGGGCGTGAGGAGCCCTTATGGTTGGGTCTTCAACCTTTTGGAATAAGAAAATAAGGATGAATAGTTAGTTATGTACCATTTACCCACCGTTTTCCACTTTTTCCTCAAAATTTAAAAATTTTGAAAAAAATGTTTTCTATTTCTAATTATTTTCTTTCTCCAGTCTAAACACATTTTCGTTTTTTTTTTTTTAATAAAAAAAGTTTCCTACTCCCCACTTTCTCAAGAATCCCTAAAAATTTTTCTCATGGACAAGCTCTGTCTTGGTTGCACCAATATTCCAATGCCGACAATTTGATGATTTGATCCACCACTCTTTCCATCAATAACAACATGTTGTGAGTATATGAGGGGTCGAACTAAAATTTGATAAAACAACTATTTTTCATAATCTAGTACACAAATATGTGTTCCCTATGATTTTTTATTTTATTTTTTCACCTTAATTTGGTGTGGTCCATAAATTTGTCCTTACCCTACAACAAAATCTTGTCAATATTCTTGTAAAAATTTGTACATCATCACCTAACTCCTTAACACACTTCTTTTTAAAACATATTTAAATAGATATTCAAATGTAATAATATTAATTTGAATCCCCAATTATAAGGGTTCACACGTCCTCGGCTGATAGAGCGACACAATATCTGGGAGAACTTAAATCATGGTAACTCAGCTGAATATAGAGACTAAATCTTTGTTTATTGCGCATAAAGAGTCCCTCAATTTGAAAGGTTGTTCCACACTATCGTTGGTCAAACTCGAATTTTAATATTTCTTCTCAAAATTTACTTATGTAACCAATTAACTTAGCTGTGTTAGTGGAGGTGGGAAGGACAAATCCCACCAACTATTTAATTACTCCATAATTGCAATAAGGGTGCAGAGAATCTCCGTATACTGTGCTTGCAGGCTTTTAAATATATATATTTTTTCGTTTATCATCACAATTTTTAATTTAGGACTCAACAAGTGGTATGGGAGGAAACATCGTACTACCTTCGCATGCATGTGATGCATTTATCTAATTTACAGTTTTTCTTCTTAGAACTAGTTTTATACGCGCATTGCGCGAATGGGTTAATGTCCAATATTTATATTTAAATAAATATTTAAAAGTATATCAATGCAAGATTATATACGAGAAGTTTATACATGAGTAATTGAATGTCGAATCTTTTTATTTAAATATCTAACTCAAAGTATATGAATCCAAGATAATATAGAAAATTCATTATAATTATTACTAAGATAAATGTTTGCAACCTTGTAAAATCGATAGTCTAAATATTTGGTCTAAAAATGATAGTCTAAATAAATACTACTTTTAATTTGAATTTTTCTATGTGTTCTTAATTATCTTTTGAGTAACATTGTCATTGTCTTCATCTTTACTATTTGTTCTCTTCCTTTTTTGTTGGTATGTGTTATTTGCAATTCGGTTATTGTTGGTAGCATAGATGACAACGTCATGCAATGGATTATGATATAGGAGCTATGGACTTTCCTTTAGGTGTTCTGCTTGGGGTTCATTTGGTTCAACCATTATTGTTGAATGAGTTATTATGGATAAAGAAATCCCTAGTTTAAGAAAAAAGATTAAATAAATTAATAAAAATTTGAAAATTTAAAATATTATGTATTCCAAAGATATTGAAAGGTAGTTTCTCGCTTTAATTTGCTGGGTTATGGGTTATTTGAGTACTTTTATTGTCAACAAATCTCCCAAGTAGTTAATATGATTGGTTTCTAACTATTCTTTTTTTATTTTTTTCATGGTATTAAAGAAATACATATGTACCATTTTTTGGTGTAACTACTAATTTATTTAATTCAGTAAGAGTAAAATAGAGTGATTCCGTTTCAATTTGTTGGGTTATTATTTGAGTAAAATAGAGTGAGAAACTTAATTATGTCAAATTTGATTGAGATGAGGTTCGAACCTAAGACCTTTCTTATAGAAATTAATGGGTAAGTTAAAAGTTAACGGAATATTAACGGAGAAGAGAATATTTAACGGAAAACTTAACGGATAATCATAAAAGTATGGTTAAATTAGGTCATCTCTATTAATAATATTAATTTGAATTATCTGAACCATCTATTTGATTAAATAATTCAACTGAACCATCCATTTGATTAAATAATTTGATCGCCATTTTTTCTACCCATTTTAGGCCTAACTCTCTTTGGCTCTTATTAGTATAGTAGATATAATGTTCTCTGTACAGTATAACCACTGTTCTAGAATCTTTTAATAATACTCATCTCTATTTATGCACCTAATACAATTAATTAAAACTTTAAAGATATTACACCATATAATAATATCGTGATCAAAAAAATATCATTAACTAACACTTTCTAAAATGATCATTTTTGTCACAACTCACAATAAAGACAAAATACCTTCGCCCCTAATCATAAACTCCGAGCCAACAGGATAGTGAATGAGTCAATCACAGTTACTGAATAGTCCATTAGGCGTGAGAATCAATATCTAGTCAATTGTTATACTATAGACCAGAGTTTCTATTGTATTGTGAACCTGATAACAAAAATTATGTACATTCAGTTAACACATTTTGTATATACAGTTAACAGTTTCTATACATGTAAACAAATAACTTAATAATTACTGGCACATAATATGATAGTAATTGATACAGAAACTGTCAACTTTAGTTACAGAATGTGTCAACTACAGATACAGAATCTGAAGGTTATTTGGACCAAGCCCTAAAATGCAAGGTAAACCCTGTCCCATGGTACAATTTACCTTATCTAGTATCTACAAGGAGCACACAATATTAGGTGAAACTCTTTCGTTACGACTGTCAGGAAACAACTGTGTTGTTAATGCGAGCCCTAAAATGATAGATTATTTGAAGTTATTAATGTTGCTAAGGAGAGAATTGTTCTTTCCTTCTTGTGGTTGTACTTGCCCATTGGTAAAAGCAAAAGCGTGGGCTTGTTTAAAGTCCGACACCGATTTATGCTTCCCCTGAGTGAGAGTTCAGCGAATCAAGGCCTTCAACTTTTGCATTTTTTTGGTCTAACTTTTGATAAATTAAAAGCATAAAGAGTGGGATGGACAACACAAACACACCACCAAACAAAGGATCGTTGCAAATTTTCTTTCTTAGGTTGTATTCTAATGAATAATTGCGCTCACTTTTTGTGCTATGTGGACTTGTAAACGAATTTGTATGGTGCTTTGGCAAGGGTATAGGATTATGGGTCGCTATTTCTGGCAAAAGTTGTGTGATTTTGTTTTTCTTTCGATGTAATGCGTTGTTTTTAATTGATAAGTATGTTTTTAACACTTTGAATCAGTAATGTCGTCTTATACATTGCTTTTGCGTACTTCTTCATCGATTGGCCATTTTGCCCTTCTTTCCACGGCATTGTATTTCGTGTGACAGTAGATTCATTAACGAATTCGTATATTGTGTACTCAAGGGGTATAGGATTATTGATGGCTATTTTAGGTAAAAGTTCTGCACTTTTATTATTATTTTTTTAATATAATTGTTGTTTTATAATTGTTAAATATGTCTGATAGGTAACATCTTATGTTTTGCTTTTCCGTACTTCTGCATTGACAACCATTCTTTCCTAGGTGTTTTACTTTTTGTGACACATAGAATCGTAAACATATTTGTATGTTGTGTTCGCAAGTGGTATATGATTATTGGTGGCCATTTTTGTTAAATATTATGTCCTTTAGTTTCCACCCAATGCAATGCATTTTTTTTTTTACGTCTTCAACGCTCTGTATCCATAGCGTCTTACTTTAATGTACTTCTTTGTTGATTAACCCTTCTTTCTTAGGTCTTAGCACTTTTTGTGACGCAGTTGATTTCTTTTTATTAAGAGTTACGCACTTATTTTTTCTAGATGTAATGCATTATTTTATAACTTATTTTTTCTAGATGTAATGCACTTAAGTATGCCCTTAGTATTCTTTATCCGTAATGCCATATACTTTCTTTTGGGTATTTCTTTGTCAATTGACCTTTTTTTTTTTTTTTTTTTCTAGATGTTGTGTATTTTGTGGCATAAATTAAACTCGTAATCAAATTTGGGTGCAACTTTAACAAGAATATGGCAAATTTTTTCCACTAAAAGTTAATGCAATTCCATTTTTTCTCTCAAAGCAATGCATTATTCAACACTACAAAAGCCATCTCCTAATGGTTAGAGAGTAAAACAAGTAAATTCGTTCCTTTCCAACTCTTCTATCTTTTTTGCTTTTGCTTCTTTGCCATAGGAAGTGGGTATTGTGGGAAATTTCTTGAAAAATTGAATTTTGTTAGGAGATGAATAAATTAAGTATTTTATTTGTACTTTTTTTTAAAAATATATTTAGACACATAAAATAAGATAAATTAAGTTAAAAAATTAAAAATTAGAAAAGGGTCAAATAAGCTCCCTAAATTTTTAAAAAGTGTGATTACACCCTATAACATGATATATTGAAGTAATAAAGTTCAAAAACCAGTAAATGACCTGCTATTACAGGTTATTAGAGTTTCGGCGTCAATTTTATTCATCTTCGGCAGTTGCCGAAATTAAGTACAACTTTGTCTAAAATGATACTGATGAAATGAATTAGATGAGAAAAATTAAGTAAAATAAAAAAATATAATATAATAAAAAAGTTCAAAATTTCTTCTAACAACAATAAGCCCACATGTTACTGTCTAAAATATGTGTGGTCCAAGAAGATCATCTTTGTCCCCAAATTAAATCCGAAAATTTCTGGGGAAAAAATAAATATATTTTTGGATAATAAACAGAAGTGCACCGTGCGGTGGATTTTTATCACGTGACGATACGTGCAGGTACGGACAAAGTACAACTTGAGTGGGTAACAGAACGCGTGAGAACGTCAGGCCAGCCAATTCTGATTGAGATTTAAAATATAATAATAATAATTAATGAAAATTTTTAATTATTTATTAAACATAAAATGTCGAACTTAAAATTTATAAAATTAGAAAATAAAAAAATTAATTTAACCAATAAATAATATACGTCGCAAAACAAAATATTATTAAAAGGGTACTAAATTTATAAGCACATGTCATTACTAAAATCAACGGTTTTTAACCAGAATGTTAATGCAATTGCAATATTAGAGATTCGAATTTTATAAAATGTGCACCATGTTAAAAAAAAATTGAATTATATTTTTTCTAAACTTTGTGTCTAGAAGTAGACAAGGTCGGTAAAGCGGTCATATCAAGTGTCCGGTGACTAGGGGATTGTTGGGTGGAAGCCGATAAAGCACCTAAGAGCCAAGTCCAACACTCAGCCTATTTCGAACAATGTGATGACGGTCTATAAGTAATGAAATAAATTACGCATTCGCTACTAATTATAACTTTTTGTGTGCATTGTAAGCGCTCCTAATAAATGATATGATAGTCAGGTCATACGTCTGATGGGCAAGACAGATAAAAGAGTTATGTCTAGTACTCTCAAGAGGCAAACAGGGTGTCATATGTATTTTTTTTTTAAAAAAAAAACCAGTTTTTAAGAAAATGTTTGATTTCGTTTATGTTGGTAATATAGTAATAAATTAATAATTTATGTTTGGGAAAATTTGCTAGATTTGATAAAAGGGGGAATTGGTATGAGTCGGTTATGGTGAGTGAGGGGTGGGACCCAGCACGCGTGATTGGCACATGGAAGTTGAGTAGTTGACGTAACAAAATACCGTTAGGATGGGTATGCTTTAACAGCCTGGCATCGCTCAAAAATATTGAACCTTTCTTCGCTCATTTCTGTGCATCCTCTTTTGTCGCCTTGCGCCAGCTCATTTCCACTCCACTAATACTTTACTCATTTATTCATTTTTTTAAATCATTATTTATATAAAGTTTTACACTTTTTTTTTTTTTTCGAAAACAAGTTTTGCACTTTCTAATTCACCACTTATAAATGGAGAATATTTATATTAACCACTTGGATAGAAGATCCTGTACCATTAATTTGATAAAGAGAATATTTAAAAAAAAAACCGGACTCATTAGAGTATTTAAGTATGAAAATTATGATCACCCACTCGGTCATCACTTCCTATGCTTTTTGTATATTTATCGTTGGAGGGGTTATTTGCATATTCAAATATTATTTCTAAAAATAATATTTTCATTTGTTTTAGTTCTTTTGATAAATATTTATCATAATTATTTCTGAATAGATTTTTTTTAAATTATATATTCTAAACTCTTAACTATTAGCTAACATGTATTAAAAAAAAAACTATTAGCTAACCTAAAAAGAAATTATTTAAATTAAATTTTGATGTGTTTTATTTTATGCCAAACACACTAGTTTCCGTTGAATGTACTCCCCAAAATAAACACTCGATGAACTTAATATTTTGGAGGAATTTTAATTACATATTTCCATTTAAAATTTAGTTCTATAATTCTATTTCAACCATAACTATTTTTGATAACTCAGATTTTTCCGCTTTGCGAGACTATATCTTAAACCCATGAACTCGTCCCATGTCCATGAGAAAGACCCGCAATGTTCGAAATTAAATCTCGCCCTATTGTTGGAAGCAAGTCTTAAGTGAGATTTCTCATCTACCAAACCAATGCCGTGGAGGCACCATAACTATTTTTACAATATATAACAATAAAAACATATACATCTTTTGTGTGATTTACGAGTTATTACACTAGAGTGAAATTTTACCATGTGTACATCCTCAAATATTAGTTGCAGGTTTCCTCATAACCCAAAAATATATATATACCTAAATGAATTTATTATATCAATATAAGCATATATCAATATGTATGGTGTAATTTAAATATTAATGTGTATTAATATAATAAACCATTGAATACAATTTCCATTAAACTTCCTTATCTACAACTTATAGTAAAAATGACAAAAAAGAAAGGATTTTGAGGGAAATATCTAAGGAAGGCCCCTTGCAGAAGCCTAAATGCTCTCCAGCCTGGCTCAGTCAAACCCAATTCCCCCTACCCCCCTATGGCTACACTTCAATTTTTTTTTTTTTGAGGAAAAAGGAAAATACTATTAATAAACTTCAGCAAACAGAGAGTTCAAGATGAAAGAGGGTGGAGAAGATGACCAAACCCTGCGAACAGACATAGAAAGGGATTCCCTAGCTAACAAATGGGCAATCCGATTCGCTGATCGCTTAACGAAAGAGATAAAAACCACTTCAATTTCAAAACCAAATTATTATTAACTTCCAAAACGGTCGGTGATTTTATTTTTCCTCTTATTTTAAATTTTAAAAACGTTAAAAAAAATACCATCCATATATTCATTCCTCCCCACACCCCTTATTAATTGAGTTTTTTTATAAAACAAAACAAAACAAAAGTTAATCTCTTGAGAGAGGTTGCAGCTGCTAAGTTCTGACCGACTCAAACTAAAAAAATTTATGGAACACTCCTATTGAGAGATGTTGTAGCTGTTGAGTGCTGACCGACTCAAACTAGAATAGTTGATAGACCGTTTTTGTTAAAATCAAACTTATAACCTTATAGTTACTAAGTCAATAATCTGCATTTATATATATCGTACATGAGATAGTTTCACATGAAAAAAAAAACAACAAATAATTGTTGATAAAATTGAGAGGGTGTGGGTAGCTTTTGAAAATGAATAAAGAAGTAAATATAATGTCGACTCTGATGTTTCAAAGCTATACGCGTGTCCATTGCCAGCTGTATGCTAGTAACTGCCTTACCTAGACTACAACCGGTCACTCCACCGGCCCAACCGGTCGTCTCTATCCATTCCTCCCTTTCCTCGTATATATACGCTTGTTTGGCAATAACCACTCTTCTCAGACTCACAATCTCCCCTCTCCTCCCCCAACTATACATACAACAACTGTATATATCCTCCCCTCCCTATATTCTCTCAAATCCCCAATTTTGAATTTCGAATTTTGAATTTTCTCTGTTGAATCAGATATGGCGACGATGATGTCGCAGAAGAAAGATGTGGATCGGATCAGAGGGCCGTGGAGCCCCGAAGAGGATGAGCTGTTGACGAGGCTCGTGGAGAAACACGGGCCGAGGAATTGGTCTCTGATCAGCAAATCGATTCCCGGGAGGTCGGGGAAATCGTGCCGGCTGCGGTGGTGTAACCAGCTGTCGCCGCAGGTGGAGCACCGGGCGTTTACGGCGGAGGAGGATGAGACGATCATACGCGCGCACGCGAAGTTCGGGAACAAGTGGGCCACAATCGCGCGGCTGCTTAATGGCCGGACAGATAACGCGATTAAGAACCACTGGAACTCGACGCTGAAGCGGAAGTGCGGGTCCGGGTCGGAGGATTCGGGCTTCGAGCCGCCCAGGAAGAGATCGGCGAGTGTCGGGGCGGCGGGGGTGAATGTTTCCGGGTTTTATGTGAGCCCCGGGAGCCCCTCCGGATCTGATTTGAGCGATTCTAGTCTCCCGCAGGTTTTCCGGCCGGTTGCTCGTACCGGCGGGGTTTTTCCGACGCCGGTGCCGCAGATCGAAACGGATTCTGATCCTCCCACTTCTCTCACTCTCTCTTTACCCGGATCCGATAGCTCTGAAACTCCAACTAGCCAACTCGACTCTCCCCATATTGTTCAATCCCACGCGCCGCCATCTCAATCCCACGCGTCACAACCTCAATCCCACGCGCCGCCACCGCCGCCTCCACCTCCTCCTATTTCTTTCTCCCCCGTGGTGGCTCCATCTCCATCACAACCGCCGCCGCCACCGCCACAACCTCAAAGCTTCGAGTTTTTACCCGCGCCGCCGCCGCAAACGGCGGAGAAGCCGCTGTTTAGCCCGGAGTTCCTGGCGGTACTGCAGGACATGATTAGGAAAGAGGTCCGGACTTACATGTCCGGCGTCGAGAAAAACGGGCTCTGTATGCCGACGGAAGCAATCCGAAATGCCGTCATCAAACGAATCAGCCTTAGCAGGATCGAATAACTGAGACGGTAGTACTTGTATAGGAGATGGTCGGTCAATGTTAAGCTCGCCTGAACTCCGGCGATCGGTGATGGGTTGCTCTTCAGTCTTCCCTTGTAGAATTTCCATCAGTCTGTCTATAAGAAAAAATAATTTTGCAGGCATATACAGATGAAAGAGACGGAGAGAGCTCTAAACAGTAGTTCCCGTCGATGAGAAATCGCCGGAAAAGAACTAATCGGAAAAAATGGACATTTTCCGGCTGAGATGCAAAATTGAATTCTGAAAATTTTAAGGGACTGGAAAGTAAATTCGGAAATTTCACATTAAATTCAGAAATGTTATTTTTGTAGTATTTCGGTTTAAAATGGGTATATTAATATAACGCCTGTGGGGGCTTAATGGGCATTGAATGAAAATGTTTGTTAATTAACTAACAACCATATGTTTCGTTCATTTAATATTGTATATTAAAATCAGAAAAATATAATTATGATAATGATAATAATAATTGTTAAGATAGAGTACAGGCTGGTGAGGTGATAGGTTTGAATATTACCCTTTATCTCCATCAAAACGCATGCTCAATTAGATTCGTAACTCATCGAATCTTATTGAAATTAAGGTTTCAATTGAGGAATGATGTGATGTTTTGTTTGGCTGTTTTTGGATTGTCTTTATTACCACAAATTTTGTATGGGCCACATCTTTTATGTATCTGGAATACATATACGAACTCAATAATACCCTATGGGCCTGTCCATTTGTTTTTGGTGAACCAACTTGGTTTACGTGAGTGATCGTATACTCTTGTCTTTAAAGAGACGTTGGGAACTCAAATATTATATTCTATAGAAAAGATCATGTACTCTTGTCTTTAAAGAGACGTCGGGAGCTCAAATATTATATTCTATAGAAAAATATCAATTAGGTCAACATTTTGTCCCTTAATTGGGCTCATCCAGTGCGAACAGAGATTACTCAGAGTATGATATGAGTTTAAAGGTGTTCCCTACAATTAGGGTTTGCTAAGGACATTTCGTCTTGTAAGAGATTGTTTCACATGGATGGTAGTTATGGTCTACTCGAAACACCTGGTCTTGTGAGAGATTGTCACACATGAGATGATCTCACACAATACATATTTGTTGTTTTTCAATGACTAGTTTGACAA
>CM008345.1:8893770-8904749 GCA_002525835.2 Ipomoea batatas
TATGACCACTCATTATAGGATATTAACAATGAATAGTTATGCCTTCATTCAATCAATAATAGCTAGCTATATGTTGGTTCTTTATTGGAGCAACTGAACCTAAACCATCAACCATAAAAATAAATATCAAGTTCAAATGGTCCAGACTTTATTAAAAACAATCATATAATTGACACCATACTAGATAACTAGAAGAACAAGAAACCATGGTACATTCAAATATTCAATCAATAGTAGTCCACATTAGTTGGTAGTTACTAAATTAAATGTTTGACCAACTTGACTGGTTGCTCGGGATGTTCTTAATCTTCATTTTCTGAAAGGAGCATATGGACCACCTGGCTCATGGTAGGTCTAGCATCTCTATCTTCCTCTGAACACTTCAAAGCCACATCCACAAGAACTTCCATTCTCTTCAAATCATACTTTCCATCCAAACCAACATCCACTATTTCCTCAACCCATTCTCCATTTTCACAACCACCATTCCTCTTCTCCCTCACCCAACTCACCAGCCTCCTCTGCTCCACCATGTTGTTCTCTTCATCGCCACAAAACCCGAACGGGCTCTTCCCCGTAATCATCTCCAGTAACACGATGGCATAACTGTAAACGTCGACTTTGCACGTTATGGGCAGGTTATAAATCCATTCAGGAGCCATGTACCCTCTGGTCCCTCTGATCCTCGAAAAGTGTGGCCCGTTAACGTCTCTTCCCAATAACTTGGACAGCCCAAAGTCTATGACTTTGGGGTTGAAATCAGAGTCCAAAAGAATGTTCTGTGGCTTCACATCACAATGCAAAACCCACTCCAAACACTCCTCATGCAAATATGCCAAACCCTTTGCTGTTCCCACTGCAATTTCATACCTGGTTTCCCAGTCCAGCTTGTTCCCTTCCAGGTTTTTAGCTAAAGAACCATTCTCCATGTACTCATAAACCAGAAGCCTGTGTTTTCCTTCTGCACAATATCCCCAAATTTCAATCAAATTCATGTGGTTAAGCTTCCCAATTGTGCTCATTTCCGCTAGAAACTCTTCTTCTCCTTGATAATTAGCTTCGTGGAGACGTTTAATGGCGGCGATTCTGTTGTCTGGGAGTTTCCCTTTGTACACAACCCCACTGCTCCCCCGCCCAATCTCCTCACTGAAACCCCCCGTCGCCTTCTTCATCCCTGCATAACTGAACTTCTGAAACCTGTCTGCGATCTTCCGGTACCCAATCATGGCTTCTTCGGGGCTTTTCCGGGTTTTAACCCAGAATGTTATGAGACACAGAATCTCAAACACTCCAACAGTGAGAGTGAACCAAAGGAATGATTTCACCCACGTTTTCTGCACTTTTTCTCTGTAATTTCTTCCCAGAACCACCACATCTTCATCCATTCCCGAGCACTGGAGATCACTGCTAACATCCTTCAAGAACGCAGCTTTTTGCGGGACTTTGACGTACGTTGGATTCTTGAAGTCCGGGGAACGGTACCCGTTGAAAAGTAACGCCTTGTGTAAACAATTGTTTATTCCATTATCATCAAAATTATACTGAAAACCTCTGCAACGACATTTCTCCAGGCATTTTTGCCGGCAGTCTTCTAGGGTTATGTTGGGGATGTACTTAAAATCGTACCCGTAGAATTCCACATGATTTAGCTCCACAAATCCGAAATTAGTCGATTTGAACTGCCATCACAGCTTAAATTGAACTCCGGTTCACACCCATATGCCCAATCCGTTTTATTCTTTGCCCTATGTCCCGGCAGACAAGAACACTTCCTCGTACCGGAGTGGTTTACGTAATTGCATAAACTGTTGAGTCCACATATACCGTGAATCGTACATGTTTGTGAAATTGCCTGCCATGTAACCTTCCAAATCTTGTTTTTAAGGCTATAGACTCGAAGGTTACCATCGCTGTCAAGTTTCAGTATTCTCGGAATGGACTCGCCGTGGTCGGTGGTATTGAACTTGAACTGGTCCGACGAGGAGAAATGGCCAAAGGGGTTAAGAACAGCGGTTTTGGAGCTGTTATATGTTGTTCTTCCGGCTGCCCACGATACAAGCCACGGGCTTGGCCAGAAAACGCTGGTTAGCCCAAACCCGTCGTAGAGAAGGCGGAGGACGTTGTCGGCGTCGAAAAAAAGTTTGTAGAAGCCGGAGGAATGATTGGTTAAGCTTCTCCCCGAGACGAGGTTTGAAGCTCCGGTTATGGGTTGTTGAGGAAGAAGAATGTCGGTGGGTGAATCGAAACTTTGCCACAATGGGATTGGAATTGTCGGGTCTTGGAGAACAAGATTGCCGTTGTCGAGGAGTTTAAGGTGGACAGGGGAGTACGAGGTTGTCTGGGTGGACCAGACGTCTGTTTGACCGGCGTCATTTAATACGAGGTTGCCGGATTTTAGGAGTGAGAGCTTGGATTTAACGCCGTTTACTGGACGGTCTCTGTTTGCCATCCATACCACGGTGTAATTGCCGTCTATCAGTGGCTGAGTGAACCAAATGGCGAAGGAATAAGCGTTTTCGCCTACGTTGTAAAAGCCGGCGGTGAAGTTTCCGTTTGGAGTGGAAGTGAGGAAATCTTGCGGTGCGGAAAGAGATGCACCGTTGTTTAAAGTGGAGGTCTGGGAGGAAGATGAATGGAGCGAAGCTAGAAGGATGATTAGAATCTGCAAACTCATTTTCATGCTTAAAGCTTTTGTATAAACTCTCCAAGTTTTTAGTGTGTATAAATAACAAGAGAAATAGTGTGTAAATTACGGTGTCTCTACCGTCAATTTAACAGCCTTGGTATGAATAAGAATTTCTAAGGGCTCGTTTGGTTCGCGGAAAATATTTGAAGGGGAGTGGAAGTGAAATTTCATGAAAAAGTAGTTACCAGGAAGATAAATTCTATTGTTTGGTTTGTATAAAAGAAGTTACTGGGAATACTGATTCCACTGTTTGGTTAGATTTAAATTGGTAAGGAATAGTAGGTAAAAAGACATATATGCCCTTCTTATTATTATTATTATTATTATTATTATTATTAACCTAAACGAGTAGTAAATCACCCCAAGTCCACAGACTATTTATTTCAATTTGGGGGCCCATAATACATTATTAGGTTTCTAGATTCTTCACTCCATTCTCTGGTCACTCATTCTCCATCTGGTCGAAGCGAAGCAGAGCTAGAGAGGCAGAGGCGGCGAGGCGGATGCAGGCGCGGCGAGGGCAGGCGACGACTGGCGTGGCGGCGATACGGAGGCAGAGGCGCAGAGCTGAGGCGGCGACTGGCCAGGCGCGACGAGGGCAGAGGCGGAGGTGGAGGCGGTCACTGGCCAGTGCTGTTGTGTTGGCTTTCTAGTTTGGCAGGGAGGAAGAAGACATGGGAGCAGGAAGAAAATAGAAGAGCAAAATAGTCTTCCCAAGTCAATAATTGTTCCCAACTGCCATGGAAAATGAAATCCGAGGTTCTACCTCAGATTTTGTTTTCCTCATTTTTGAGGAACTGATTTTCCATTGGAATAAAAGTTCCATGAACCAAACGCAGGAATTAGCCATTTTCCTTGATTCAAAGGAAAATATTTTCCTGGGAAGTGCTTTTCCTGCGAACCAAACATGCCCTAAGTCTTGACCCTAATAGACCGCTGTGTGCCCGGGTCAATAAGGTAGTGGACTCCTTAGCTTGTCAAACCTCAGACACGGTTTTATACTTAATGTGCAGTTGAATTATTACGATTTATACTTTCGTTATATTGTATGAGGAGAAAATTTTGCCTTTTGTGAACAAAAAAAAAAAAAAAAAGTTGCCCACAAACGGATAATTCCACATGCTAATCCAACAAGATTGTAGACGTTTGAAAAAAAAGATCAGGGATCGAGTCCAACTCTCAGCGGTGTGGGAGCAACCTCTCAAAGCGAGAGGGGACTCCTTATGCACGATAAGCAAAGGTCTAACGGCTGAGTTACCATGATTTACATCCTCCCAACTGTTCTGTCGGGCCGAGGCGTGGGGACCCTAGAGGTCGGGTGATTTGTGCAGTTTGTTTATTTCTTTAACTTATTATTGAGAATTCCACTTGGAAAGTGGTTGGATTAGCAAAATTCATCTAAACTTCTCACAGCCTCACAATAGTATGGAGCAATAGCTCCAACATCTGCGTCATGGGTCACCCTTTTTGGTTTATGCTTGACTATAATGCACAACATCAGATCAATCGTTCGGAAGACTCGAATAATGGCTGTGACCGCGTTAATACTGTGTAAATAGTTCATAGGTTGTTGATGGGTAAATACCCCAAGGGACTACTGTAGAAATACAATGTATATAGTCCGTGTATTATTGTACCCCTAAAAGGTCGGGTGTCCCTTAGGAATTGTTAAAGGGCAAGTGACCTTTGGGGAATATTATATTCCTGAAGGGTCAGGTCTTATTTCTATATAAAGGACCTGACCCTCATGTTAATGGCAGGCTCTCATCCCTTGCCTCTCGGCCTTCTCTCTCTTGTTCTTGGGTCTTCTTCTCCAAGAAGGAAGCATGGCTTCCTTTCCCTTCTCCCTGCATTCATACACACTCCATACACTACATCATACACATCAAATAACACATGGTGTAAATCCGTACCCCCGTTTACATTTACACCATCAGTTGTCATATCCAGATACCCAATTATTTTGTACTCAACACCAGTGGCGGAGCCAGGAATTTTCTCCAGTGGGGGCGAACCGGCGAAAGATTAAAATTAACGAGATATTTTGAAAAAAAAAAATTTAGATACCAAGTCATAAATGTTGTTAACTAGTGATGAAAAATCAAAATACATCAAGATAAAAATATTTAAAACAAAATATAAAATATAAATAATTTGATTAAAAAAAAATACAATTGAAAGTTTTTTTTTTGTGTGAATATTATTGATTCCGTTACAATGTAGTATCTGTTCATAGCTACTTTCTCAACCAAACCAACCCCTCCCACGTAGGAGTGCAACTAGGTGCCACTATAGCTACTTTCTCAACCAAACCCACCCCTCTCACGTAGGAGTGCAATTAGGTGCCACTAGCCCAGAAGGTCTTTGGCTAATTGAAAGCTTTATATATAATCACAAATCCCAAAATAAAATTAAAATCTAAACTAGGTGCTGTTGCCTGTAGGGTTCGAACACACTACCCTTTCCATGGCATACAAAGGCCTTACCATCTAAGCCACCTTAACCTTAGTTAAATTGTTAGTATAATTTATATATATACATTATATGGAGTGGGTCAGTGGGGGCAGCTGCCCCCACGGCCCCCATTGTGGCTCCGCCATTGCTCAACACTAAGACAAGAATTAAATTACTTGTTCCACCAAGGTAGCTCAAATCGTCAACCATTCAATGTTTAGTCTTGCTTTCAGTGACATGTGGGAGGTTTGAATATCATATCATTGGGAGAACTTGAAGAGTCACGAATGGACATTACCAATCAATGGTAATGAAGACGTACACTCAAGCATACATGTGACTGGAAATCTGGAATCATTTAGGTATCCACTAGTTCTTTTTTTTGTAAGTCAAATACGTCACATAGAAACACAATTACATTAACCCAAGATCGGTTGATGATGACTGAGATGTCGTGGACTGCTTCGGTAGAAGCTCTCTAGTATTTTTCTCTCCGTTTTACTCAAATTTATCTAGATGGTATATGGGGAATGAATGTGAGGAGTGAGAGAATTGGGGGCTTAAATATATAACCAAATGTCATTAGATCTTTTGAACCCTAACCAGACTCCAAGTCATAATTATATTGATCGAATGTATATAGTATATACATATTACAAAGTTGGCAAAAATATGTCTCATTTATTCAATTTGATCCGTTTTAGTCTATCATAAGATAAGAATGTTACTAAATGTACTATTTGAACAATTTAGTCGGTGTGTTTTGTCATATCCTTTTTAATCTATCATAAGAATATAATGTTATTTGCATTGGATAACATCACACACTACTAGACATTACCTATGTAGAAAAATAGAAATAAAACAAATAATCTTATTATTATTATCAGAGAGTGATATCAATCAATAAAATCCTGGCACAAACTTGATTCGGAACAAATATATATAAAGATAAACCAATACAACCCAACAACACAAATAACGTGATTAAACAAAAATACCACAAATTAAACAAGATTAAAACATTAATCAAAGTAATAGCTATAGGTATGAATGAAGGGATTAATGATTGGCCCCAGGACTAGGTCCAGAGTGCATGATTTCCCCAACACTTTGATCTGTAGGCGTTAATCTGTGTCCTTTTCCCCTCGGACTCGGCCCTGCTGTCTTCACCGCCACGAAAGTCTTACCAATTGCATTCTGGAATCTCTTATGCTTAGCAGCAGTGAGTGGGCGAGCTTCATTTGGGCGTAAAAAACAGCTGAAAAAGAGAATGGAGATGAAGAAGAACGCAAGAGACTTATTATGAACTCTAGCCGCCATTTCGATAAGTACGATGATATCTTCTTCTGCAATAATTAACGTTGTTTTCAATTCAAGAATGTTTTTGTGCTTCAAATGTGAGATGTCGGGTCTGTATTTATAGTCTGCATGCATGCATGGTGGAGATGAAAATAAATGGGGTAACTATTGAAGGAAGGTGCATGTGAATATGCATATATGGTGATATTAAAGCTTTTGAAAATTCTTTGACAGCATAAAAGAATATAATTAATGATGTTGGTCGGTTTTAGAAGCAGCAGGATAACCTTAATTTGACTTGTTCTGTATTAACTTTGGAAGGTTTTGATAGATTCGTAATTGCCGATGTAAGCTTACCTTTCTGAGAATTAACCACGCCTTAATTAATTGTAGTTATATATGTTAATTAAAAAATTCACATGGTGGACTGAAAGGTGATCAATGACGAAGCATATATGCAATAATGGCTTTGTTTAATAATATTCTTTTTGACCCAAGTTAACCAACACTATATTCTCACGCTGTTATCTTCCTAGGCAAATTAAATCACATTGGGCTCTTTTGAGAAATCATCACTAACAAAGTAACAATACGATTCCAACATAATCGCAATCGTCAACTTTGCATGCATGTTGACTATATATTGCAGCAAAATCAAAAGGAAATAGTGATTGTGGGAGATCGACCAGGTCCACAATAGTTGAACTAATAACCCATAATCCAACCCAATGGGGTAGCGGTCAAGTGACAAGTCGGAAAGAATTCTTGGAGAACCCATATCCTAAAGAAAATTTTTATCAGGTGTTGAATAACTCTGCAGGTAGTCTGAATATTGCGGTTGTTATACCGTGGACTATGGTCCAAAAATGACGCAGTTTCTTTAAGTAAAGAAATGGCAGCCGTTACATTTTAACAAATTCCGTATTTTTTGTGTGTTCATAACAAAATGAAACTACAATGTATCTAAAATGAAACTGTGTCGCACATTGTGTTTATATTATCAAATGGAACTGTAATTGAATTGAAATGATAGTTTAGTTTTGTTGAAATGAAACTGCAGTATGTATCAATCGATGTCACGTCCTAGCCAGACAGTGTGTTAGCCCCTATGTCAAGCTATCTTATCAAAGGTTAAGCCTAAGTTGATCTACTTGATCTAATCCGAAACAAGTGGTCACTACAACGAGTTACCCCTCCGAACTTTCTCTAATTGTTCGTACATCGATACATGTCTTCTTACTCAGCTTTTTGAATCTGTTCTTTAGGAGTTATTGGATCAACATGACTACTTTATAACCCCATATATGTTTGGTCTAACAATAGATACTGAGTTTTCTAGTCCATCCACTTTCCAAGTGGAATTCTCCATAAGTTAGAAATAAACAAACTGCACAAATCACACGCCTCGGGGCGGTCAATTTGGTTCTCACAGCAAATGACAGGACCGGAAGTGACGCCAATTTTTTATTTCCAAAATCAATCTAAAAAATAAAATAAAATAAAATAAAAGCCATTCTGGAAGGTATGATAGAAATTCTTACGGATATCAAATCAATTTACAGAGAAAAAATGAATGAAAAAGAATTTCATTTGGTCCGTTGATTTCAAGGTGGAGCCACTACAGACACTGAGACACAGTAACCTAATAGGCAGCTAAAGAGTTTAATTTTATTTTTGGTCCTCAATTTATATGTGATAATCTATTTTTAGTTCTTTTTTATTATAATATCTTTATTTGATCCTAATATTATCGTGTGACATGACCAATCTTAGTCATCTAGCAACAAAATCATTGAAATATCGTTAAATACAAAGACATTTCAATCTTTTTATACAAATATATGTTGAATCGCTATATTTTTTATGTTTATTTTTTTGAAAACATTCATAATTGAATATCATAATGTCCTTATAAACTGATTTGTTTATAAATGACCAAAAATGATCATGCCACAACAATACTAGAACCAAAAGGGGATGTTTTAATAAAAAAAAAAAAAAGACTAAATGGATAGTCACCGATAAATCTAGGAAAAAAAATGAAATTGACTTAGCTGCTAAAAATTGACGGTTGAGACATTGTGGCCTCTATAATTTTTTGATGAATCTCTAACCTCAAGAGCTCTACGCCCCCTATAAATCATAATAACTCAATAACGGTATAAGACCGCGTGTGAGGTTTCACAAGAAGTCCACCGTAATAGACTAATAGTGACACGGAAGCGGTCTATTAGGTCCAGACTGGAAATTCTTATAGATATCATTTCATTGGTCATTTGATTCCAAGGTGGAGTCATTACCGCTAAATTGACGATAGAGACACGTACCGTAATTTACACACTATTTCTCTTGTTATTTATTTTTTTTCGGTGACTGGTAGGGGACCGGCGGTCCCCCAGTTAATGCCGAATGCGCAAGTTATATTGTGAACCATGATCGTGTTGAACGGATAGTGTAGTTGTGTTGAAAAGATACTGCGGTTGTGTTGAAAGAAAACTGTAGTTGGGCGGAAGAGAGACTGTTTATCCGTTCAACACAACTTTAGTATCATTTCAACACAACTGCAATATCCGTTCAACACAATTGTAATTCCAGACAGATGACACGACCTTTGTTTCGCGCATCTGCAATTCCCTTTCAACACAACTGCAGTATCAGCCATAGTCCATGATCCACGGTATAACGACCGAATGTAATGCGCGTCGCGTATCAGCGGATCCCGAATCCCATCAGGAGGCGCGTAATGTACACACTATTTCTCTTGTTATTTATACACTAAGAACTTTGAGAGTTTATACAAAAGCTTTAATTTGAACTTCAGAATGAGTTTGCAGATTCTAATCATTCTTCTAGCTTCGCACCTTTCATCCTCCTCCCAAACCTCCACTTTAAACAACGGTGCATCTCTTTCTGCACCACAAGATTTCCTCACTTCCACTCCAAACGGAAACTTCACCGCCGGGTTTTACAACGTAGGCGAAAACGCTTATTCCTTCGCCATTTGGTTCAGTGAACCATTGATAGACGGCAATCACACCGTGGTATGGATGGCAAACAGAGACCGTCCAGTAAACGGCGTTAAATCCAAGCTCTCACTCCTCAAATCCGGCAACCTCGTACTAAACGACGCCGGTCAAACAGACGTCTGGTCCACCCAGACAACCTCGGACTCCCTTGTCCACCTTAAACTCCTCGACAACGGCAATCTTGTTCTCCAAGACCCGACAATTCCAATTCCGTTGTGGCAGAGTTTCGATTCACCGACAGACATTCTTCTTCCCCAACAAAGCATAACCGGAACTTCAAACCTCGTCTCGGGGAGAAGCTTAACCAATCATTCCTCCGGCTTCTACAAACTCTTTTTCGACGCCGACAACGTCCTCCGCCTTCTCTACGACGGGTTTGGGCTAACCAGCGTTTTCTGGCCAAGCCCGTGGCTTGTATCGTGGGAAGCCGGAAGATCAACCTATAACAGCTCCAAAATCGCCGTTCTTAACCCCTTTGGCCATTTCTCGTCCTCAGACGACTTCAAGTTCAATACAATCGACCACGGCGAGTCCATTCCGAGAATACTGAAACTTGACAGCGACGGCAACCTTCGAGTCTATAGCCTTAAAAACAAGATTTTGAAGGTTACATGGCAGGCAATTTCACAACCATGTACGATTCATGGTATATGTGGACTCAACAGTTTATGCAATTACATAAGCCACTCCGGTACGAGGAAGTGTTCTTGTCTGCCGGGACATAGGGCCAAGAATAAAACGGATTGGGCATATGGGTGTGAACCGGAGTTCAATTTAAGCTGCGATGGCAATTCCAATTCGACTAATTTCGGATTTGTGGAGCTAAATCATGTGGAATTCTACGGGTACGACATTGAGTTCGCCCCCAACAAAACCCTAGAAGAGTGCCGGAAAAAATGCCTGGACAATTGTCGTTGCAGAGGTTTTGAGTACAATTCTGATGATAAAGGAAAAGGAATAAACGATTGTTTACCCAAGGCGTTACTTTTCAACGGGTTCCGCTCCCCAAGCATCAAGAATCCAACGTACCTCAAAGTCCCGCAAAAAGCTGGGTTCTTGAACGATGTTAGCAGTGATCTCCAGTGCGAGGGAATGAATGAAGATGTGGTTGTTCTGGGCAGAAATTACAGAGAAAAAGAGCAGAAAACGTGGGTGAAATCATTCCTTTGGTTCACTTGCGCTGTTGGAGTGTTTGAGATCCTGTGTCTCATAACATACTGGGTTAAAACCCGGAAAATCCCCGAAGAAGCCATGATTGGTTACCGGAAGATCGCGGACAGGTTTCAGAAGTTCAGTTATGCAGAGATGAAGAAGGCCACGGGGAGTTTCAGTGAGGAGATTGGGCGTGGGAGCAGTGGGGTTGTGTACAAAGGAAAACTCCCAGACAACAGAATCGCCGCCATTAAACGTCTCCATGAAGCTAATTATCAAGGAGAAGAAGAGTTTCTAGCGGAAATGAGCACAATTGGGAAGCTTAACCACATGAATTTGATTGAAATTTGGGGATATTG
>CM008345.1:8910545-8920935 GCA_002525835.2 Ipomoea batatas
TATAATTTCAAATATATGTTGTTACTTTATATTTTATTAAAATATATTGATTCATTATTTTATATTTTAATTAATATCTAAACAAACCAAAAACAGACAACTTTAAATCTGATTAACAACTCCAATTATGTTGGGATGCCATTTATCACAGTTGAAATTCAGGGATTTAAAGGCTCAGCAAAGTAACGGCCAGTGAATATCCACTACCCACCTAGTCCAACCCCAACAAAGTTAGTCATGGTGTTGACTTGGTAACAACAAGTTTCCAAGTTTGACTCCCGGTGGGAATTGGCCTTCTTGGTTTGACCTGATCAGCTATGGGCAACCTAGATTGGTTTACTTCCTTGTGATTCTTCATTTCTTTGCTAGCTAGGGTCACAAGGCAAAGTTTACCCAGCCCAGCGCACACCCTTGGGTAGTAGTTCTGAGTTTCCCTTGTCACCCAAAACAAAAAAAGAAAGCCACCACTGCCCATCAAGTTCGCAAAAGTTTAGTATGTGAAAACCAAAAGAGATGTATGTTGATGATGGTGGTGATGCTGATATTGTGTTATATACATAATATCATAGTTATCACGGCGCCTCCGGAACGCCTTGTCGCCTAGGCGACTAGGCGCCCGCCTAGGCGATGCCTAGGCGACAAGTTAAAAAATACTATATATATATTTTTATATTTATAAACAATTAAACATATAAATTGTACTGCACCTGCCCACTGCCTAGCCTACTGCTCACTGCCCACTGCCGCCCTAGCCTACTGCCCCCTGCCCCTGCCCACTGCCAACTGCCAACTGCCAACTGATATTATTAACCAAAGAAGTGGCAGTCTGGCAGTTTATAACCCAAATCCATAGGAAGACAAACAGTTGCAGATGGAGAAAACCAAAGAAAATGGAGAAGAAAGAAGAAGAAAGAAGGACGACTCAGGCGGTGGGAGGGCGACGCCGGTAGGAGGGCGACGGTGACGGCGATGGGCGATGGCTGTGGGAGGGCGACGGCGATGGCTGTGGGAGACATTAGTCGACGCACTAGATCTGAAATCCTTTCTTCTTCTCTCTTCTTATTAGGTCAAACTTTTTTTTTTTAAAAAAAAAAATAAAATTACTAAAAATGGGTTGGGTTTTCGGGTTGGACGCAGGGTCGGCGTCCATGGCGCCCGCATGCGACGCCTGGCCGACACCTTGGCGACACCGGAGCTCGCCTCCCGTTTTCAGGCGAGGCGAAGCCTCCCGGCATCCTGTCTCCACCGACAGGACGCCAAGGTGTCGCCTAGGCGACGCCGTGATAACTATGCATAATATGCCTGCTTATATAGGAATATAAAGGGTCTAACTAATAACTTGTGTTACAACTAGGGCTATGCTAGAGTTTCCATTTTCTATATTTCAACAATCACAAAATTCAATTCTCACTTTCCTGGGTGGCCATTGGAGAAGTCTAAATGTTACATCTAACTAATGAGCTTCCTTTCCATACTGAGATAATCGTTTAACATAAAGCTTTTAAGTATATTATACATACAAAATCCATGCAAGTATGCAACAGCTCACAGCATAACTAGATACGGACCTGTTAACATCTTTATGCTGATGTATCCATTCATGTAACTGAATGCACTGTTCATTTGATCAACAAGTCAGTGTAGCTGTGCCGCTGTGGAATAGCAATACCACTTCTCGGAGCTGAATTTTTGTTTCCGCTGTGGCCAAAGATAAAGATGTGGAAGAATTCATTAGCATGGTGATCGCGTGAGTGTCAAAGAGCCACCACTGCTGACAATGGACTAATAATAACAAGAACAAGAGAGAAATATTATACTGTATTATGCTTTCCTTCTAAAATATCACGAACGATGGATAATCATACTAAATTAGAGGGCTTGTGATAAGGAAACTGGGAAACTTACAGTCTTCTGTTGTCCTAAACTAGAATATTAATTGATAAAAAAAAATAAAAAATAAAAAAATAAAAATAAAAAAGGGCTAGCTCTCTGTGGAGAAAGAATCAGTTACATGTGGGCAACTGGAGTAATGGACAAATGCGACACAAATGCTTGTTGTTGGTATTAAAATGAGCACCTACCCTATTGTGAAATACTCCGTTCCTATCCTAAAATTTTCAGGTATTGTATTGTCACATTTTCCTCTAACTGTAATATATCTCATGAAAGATCACAAGTACTGAAGTACGCTACTACTAAAATTCTAATCTTGGCTATAGAAGTTATACACTCTTCGATTGTTACCAATTACATGCATCTGTGTGTGTGTGTGTGTATGTACATAGAAGCATCAGTCATCTGATAGTGAAACCATAACGTAAGAGATAGAATACCCCAGAGTCCACATACAAAAAGGAAAACACAACTACAATGGCCTTGCTTTACTACAAAAATATTATAAGCACGTAATAAAGTAAAGATGTAAAATAAAATATTAAAAGGAAAAGGCATAAGCTGGAATGGGAGCAGTTACCAGTTCGATGCCTTGATCTTCAACGGGCAAGGGTATTAATGCGGGCTGCACCAGGTAATGCTTTTGCAGCTAGTACACAAAGCACCTTCCAAATTCAACTGAACTTAATAGCAAATGCTACATCATCGTTGAACTAGCTTCTTCCAGTTTTTAGACTTTCATCTTTGAATGAGTCGCCTGAAACAATGCCTTCCTTCTTCATTTGGTCAAACAGCTCATCAGCCCTACCCACTTGTCCAAGTCTGAAGCACGCACATATCAGAATAGTATATGTAACCTTATCAGGAGACACATTCTGCCTTCTCATCTCATCTAGCAACCAGGTGGCCATATCGATACGATTGACCTTGCAAAACCCATCTATTAGACAAGTATAAGTAACACCACAAGGCAAGATTTCTCTTTGTTTCATCTCTTCAAGCAATCTCAATGCTTTGTTCATATCTCCAACTCTACAAAATCCGGCTATAATAGATGTGTAAGAGATATTGTCAGGATTCAATCCCTCGCAGGCCATTTCCCTAAAAAGTTTATAGGCTTCGTTCACCTTGCCCATTGTGCATAACATATTAATGATAATGGTATACAGGGTCGTGTCCGGAGTAACCCCAACTTTTAGCATTCTTGTGTACAGCAGAAAGGCCTTCTGGAAGTTTAACTGTTTAGCAAAACCATTAATAAGAGTGCTATAATGTACAACACCAGGTAATATATTCATCTTAAGCATTAACGGTATTACTTCCAGTGCCTTCTCTGAGTTACCTTCTTTGCACAGCCCTTTAATTACTGCATTGTATGTATGCAGATTAGGAATAACGCCTTGGCCTCTTGTCTCATCAATGAGCTGCAAAGCTTCCATTATATGCCCTTCACTACAGTAGCCATTAATAATAGAATTGAGGGTAAAGATATTGGGGGTCAAGTTGTTGCTGATCATCTCCTCCAAGAGCTTATGAGCAGAGACGAAATCACCCTGCAAGCAAAGTCCATTTATTAAGATGTGGTACGCACCACGGTCATGCTTATATCCAGATTCCTCTAACATATAAAACAGATAAATTGATTTTTCCTTCCGTCCCGTTCTGCAAAAACCGTCTAAGAGTGGACTATAGCTAACAAGGGATGGTTTTATGTTACTAGCTTCCATCTCCTCTATTAAACAAAGGCCTTCCTCAACATTCCCGCATTTAGAAAACCCATCAATCAAAATACTGTAGCTGTATACATCTGGTGGGACTCCGCAACTCTTCATTTCTTCGAAAAGATTCATAGCTTCAACTACTTCACCCTTTTCACAGAATCCATGAATAACAGCATTATAGCAATAAGAGTTTAGTAGTTGATTTCTACGCCTCAAGTCTCGAATGAAATTCAAAGCTTTGCCAACACGTCCAGCTCTACATAGTCCATGGATATAAACACTATATGTTACAACAGATGGGCTAATCCCTCTAGTAATCATTTCCTCCATTATATTGGTCGCTTCTTCTATATCCACCTTATGCTGGGTACAATAGAACCTCACGATAATTGTGTATGTATAAACAGTGGGTGATGGTCCAAACTGCTTCATCTCTTCAAATAAAGCTTGAAGAAGTTCCCTCCTGCTTGCTTCTGCCAAGCACTTCAATAAGAAGTTGCACGAGAAATTACTTAATTTAAGCCCAAGTTTTGTAGCCTGGAAATATGCATTGACTCCATTTTCAACCATTTTATTCGCAGCAAAAACCTTGATAAGAACATCAACCACCAAAGCTGAAATTTTTGCATCATTAGATGAATTCAGCAAATGAGGGAGTAGCTTATCTAATTCAAACTCAGCCTTCTGGAAATAGAAAACAATATCTTTAAGCAAGGCATACATTTCCATATGCATTCCAACATATGCAAAAATATGCACAAGCATCTTAAACGCGGTGATCGATTGGAAAAGCCCATACCTTTCCATTGCTCTTTCGAAACTAATATCTCTAGCTGCCTCCCAGCTCAATGATTTGTACACCCTCACAACAACAGAACATAATCCCAGCTCCTTGCACCTATGCAGCCTTTTCCTCGAAATAATCGGAACAATTGGCTCATATTCCCCACTGCTTTCACCATTTGAACAAGAATCAGAATCATCCAATACTAAAGCGGACGAAACACCACCAAAATTTCGGCAATAGCCTCTTTCTACAACGAATTTCTTCCTTCCGAAAACACCCGATTCTCGCAACCCCACAAATATGAAATAAAAAGAGGATCTTTTTGGAAATATAGACAGACCCATAAAGCAAAACCTTGAGCTATAGAGAAATTATTGTGATTGCACAACAGAACAGGCCTCCCCATAGCAGCCCACATAACATCATACCCAAATCACTGTTCAATAAGAATGAGGAAAACGTAGCAACACAAATTGGAATGAGCAACATAACAAAAAATTCATAAGAAAATTTATTTTAAAAAAGAGGGAAAAAAACAAAAAACGGAAAAGGGTTACAGAGAGCGGCGTACTTCTCCGCCACTTCGAGCTGCTCTTCCCCGGTGGACTGTTAGCTTTCTACCAGCTAGAAGCCTAGAAGTGGCGCTTCAGCTCCGGAGCTTCAATTGGCATCGTTTTTGTGTTCGTAGAGTCAGATAAGCGGTAAAGGAGAAAAATCCGCGCTTTTAGAGAACCCTCCCTAAATCCCTACTATATTTTCTTTTTCTTTTTCTTTTTCTTTTTCTTTTTGGGTGGTTTTTTTTTTTTTTTCTTAAAAAAATTATTGTATGCTTGTGAGGGTGTGTAAGTGTAAATCTAGGTCTTGATGCAAATTTTGTTTGATATTGCGTGTAAGATTGAACAAGGCGTTGGTTCTACTTATTTTCAAAATCTATATTGTTTGGTATTTTTGTTTTTGTGTTTTCTTTAAATTTGAAAATTACAATTCTTTACAAAGTATTAATTTTTATTTTTTTTTGAATACAAGTATTAGTTAATTATACATTTAGATGCAATTTATATTTTAAGGGTAAACTTTATTCCTGAAAATCAAAGTTCAACATGTATATTAATTCTAAAAGAGGAATTTTAAACAAGGTTGAAATAATACCTTGTGTTAGCTATTTTCAAAAAAAAATAATAATAATACCTTGTGTTAGCTTTAAATTTATTACATTTTGGGGTCCTGCCCACATTATAGAGCTCTCGTGTTTCAATATTCTGTACCTTGAGTACCACTGAGGTTCGAACACCTGGTCTCGCTCTGGTATTTCAAGATTTTGTACCTTGAGTACTACTAACCCACTGAGACTCGAACCACTCCACCCGTGTAACAGTGTAAATCGAGTGTCACTTAACCACAAGTTCTTTGTATACTTAATATTTAATTATATAACTTTAGATAGAAATACTATTTAGTACTTGGGCCAATCTTACATTGTTTTGGACTGCCCACATATTAGGGCTTTTGGACCATGATTAAATCATTTACAAATATATGTATTTGTGGGGCAGGATGTCACATATCCGTGCTACTATCCCCTATCTTTCGAACCATCTTTAAAAGTTTAAATTTAAATAAATATATGATATAATTTAATTACTCGTATTATGTTAGAATAATTTGGTTTTATTTGAATTTATTATTTATTGTTCATAGAGGTGTGCAAATTTTGGTGAAAGTGTAGGTTAAGTGACCTAATTGAATATTTTTCGTTAACCGTTCTTTAAGCAAAAAATTTTAGTTCAATTATTGTTAAATGATTTGTAAAATTTCGGTTAACAATTAATTGTATATAGTTGGATTTCATAATTTATTGTATATAGCTTGAATTAATTAAATGTAAAATTTTCAAATCTCATTGATACATTTTTTTGTATTACCGACTCGGTTACAATGTAGTATTTGTTCATAACTATTTCATGGGGTATCTAATAACACAATGTGCTTTATAATAGATGCTAATGATATGTTATGATGTTCAATATAACAACTAAATTAATATTGTTAAAGAAAATACATTACAAAATGAATTTTCATGATTAATGTTTGATTTTATCATTTTTTTTAAAAACATTATCAATAAAGGTACTTAAATTTTATGCCGGTAAATACTAGTTTTCTTAAATACGAGTAGTTATACAGGTTGTTTAAACTTTATTCCTTAAAATAATTATAATTGCAATAAAGTCCCCCATCACCGGCTTCAAGCCACCATCGTCGCCGATCAAGTTTCAGGCGACTGAAACTACGGTAGATGTAAAGATGTGTTGCTTTTTTAGACATCAATAATTAACAATTAATCAGAAGCAGATCTCAACTTACTATAACCGAAAGATCATACGGTATACAATACAGGTGAAAGCAAGAACAGTCGGAGAAATTATAATAAGAATTATATAAACGGAAAAGCAAATAAATTCGACTAAATCGGCGATCGAGTTTCACGTTCCTTTGCTTCGATTATTGAAATTCATCTGCGCGAAGTACTGGATGGAGAAGAGAGAGAGCGACAGATTCATTTCGTCCTTTCCCAACCGCTTTTTACTGAGCGCCGATTTCGACGGAGGCGCCGGGGGCAAGCAGGGCCAGGCGGACGGCGGAGGCGGCGGCGGAGACGGCGATGATGAGATCTTCACTAGCGGCCAGAGGTGGAGCGAGTAGAGGCGCCGGAATCCGCCGAGCGCGAGCACCACCGCCCGGAACTGCCGCTGCTGCTGCTGGTAGTGGCCGCGCGATCCGTCCTTGTTGCACATCACCTCCCACAACCGCTCATCCTGCGCCGTCCGATTCCACTGCTTGCTAACGCACGCCGCCCACGCTAACGTGCGCGCGTCGACGTGCTTCAGCACCTCGTACAGCAAGTTCTCGTCCATCAACACATCTTCCGCCGCCGTCGCCGTCGCCGTCGACGTCTTCTCCGATTCCTCTCCCTCTCCCTCGATCTTCCCCTTCTTCCTCCGCTCCAGATCGCCGCCGCCGTTATCCCCTGAAACCGAACGCTTCATCGCCAGAAATGAACAAATCTAGAGAGCGATTTCTGCAATTCCGACGCTGCAATAATAATTTGAAATACAGAATTTAGGGATTGTGGATCCAGAAATGCACAGCACATTCATCGATGAAGACAAGGCACCGGATGATGGTAGATGTTGGAAGTTGGGGTTAATTAAATGACAAGAATGTCCACTTCTGTTGACGTTACTATAACTTTTTTTTTTTTTTTTTTTGAAACGTTACTATAACTTTAATTAATCAAATTTATATTTACTTATATATTGTTAACAGTTCATATTGTAACACTTCCCCTATCATATTTGATCTGTTATACTTACTATTTATTAGTTAAATTAATTTTTTGTTTACTTATTTCTATTAACATTTTTTTATAATTTTTAAATTTGATTTTTTATATTTAATAATACTTTTAATGTAATTCCCGATGAAAGACGAATGGCGACTCAACCGTCGACAATCGCGGGATTTTTTGGCCTGAATTGAAAAGACCAACAGTAGGAAGTCAATTTTTTATTTTTGGACTTTATTGCTCAAATTTAACAAGTTAAATGTGTAATTGCACTTTTTAAAAGTTCCGCGACCTAATTGACTTTACAAATAAAGTTTAGGATGTATTTCATCATTTTCTTTAAAAAAAATTATAAGAAAGAAGTAGAAGAGAATTTTTGTTTGTTGACGTTTTACACCGACACACAACTAAAAGAAGAAGAGCAGTTTGATTTGATTGAACTGTTAAAATAATTAGATCAAATCGTTAAATAAGTGGAACCTATATTAATAAAGTTATTTTTGTTTCAAAATGTTGTTTGATATAACAAAATTTAATGTCGATTCAAGCGTTAACTGAATTTACTGACTACTAATAATTTATTTTAGTAGTTTGAACAAAGTTGTTAAATTTATTAAATTTTTTGTCAAAACATCATTTACTAGACAAGCCAAATATGCTACTTGATGGACTTTTTGATATATTTAGTTATTATATGGATTTTTTAAAAAAACTTAATGTACTGGTAGTTAGATCAGTAAATTATAATATGGACAAGAGATAAATATTTATTTTTATTTTTGATATAAATTAATTTTAAGTATATAAAAATAATGTTAAATTTATTAAATTAACTAAACATCGGTTATGTTTGGCAAACCTAGTTGAAAGCTGAAAAGCTATAAGCTCGAAGCTGAAATCTGAAGAGTTGTTAAGCTAGCTGTTATGCTTAAAAGTGTTTGGTAAATTAGTTTTTTAATAAGCTGATAAATGTAAAAATATTAAAAAGGACATATTCATAATTTAAATAGGTTTGTTTAGATATTAATTAAAATATAAAATAATGAATCAATATATTTTAATAAAATATAAAGTAACAACATATATTTGAAATTATATAAAGTAAAACAAAATGTTTATAATTCATAAAATTAGTTCATACAAAAATTATTGTTCAAAAACAAATGCATGTCGGTTCAAACACAAATGTCAAATTAAAAATTACAACGAAACATATTGAAGAGAAAATGCCAAAAGAGTTTTAATTGGGATGAGTAAAGGATGTCATTTATTAATAAGAGCATCTACACCCACGAATTATTGTTGGTTTTTATAACAATATAAGTTGAGATGGCAGAGAGAGAGAATTGTGAGGTTCAACTGCAAAAGATGAGGATTTTAATATTTTATGGTCCCAACAAAAAAAAAAAGAAATAAATACAATTGACAAATGTTGTGCGTGTTCCGCGCACAGTAGGCGCCCACTCGGGCGCATGCAGTGCACGCACCTGGGGTGGGCGTGTCAGGCACGCCTGACAATACTTTTTTTATTTATTTAAAAAATCAGATTTATTTTTTATTTTTTCTTTCTCTCTCATTTTCTCTTTCCTAATCATACTTACAAAAACTTCTCAAAAATCGTAAAAGAAAAACCTCACTATTAAAGATGCTCTATTGTCATGTAATATTAAAAAATTATTCCAATATTTAATTGTAATAATTAATGTATTTGCTATATTTGTGTTTGTCTTGTTGTATGATAACTTCTCCTTATAATCCAAAACGTGATGGCTACATTTGGTGTTGGACCGTATTTGGAGCGTCAGACTGCATCGGTCTATTCATATTATTGTCTTTTTTCGAGTCGTTTGGTACACGATTAGATTAATTAATTTCTAAGTTTTCCAATCAAATCGTTATCTATTTGTTTGTCTAGTCTAAGGATATATAACTATGGAGGACAATTTCAATTCGTCCACCACATATTCATCCAAATTCATTTCGTATGGGTCGGTTTTCTTTTTTTATTTCTATTTTTTATTTATTTTGTGATAGTGGATGGTGAGTTGGATAGATCTGAAAAATTATATTTACGATAGGTTGAGTTGGACTCAGAGTTTATGTACAAAACTAGCTTAAAACTCTACCTGACATACCATGTATATACATAGAGTAGTACATAGTTAATTATAAAAGTTTCTAAAACTTTTACTAACTTTTTACTATTATTAATTCTAAACTAATAAATTTATTTTAAAAAATTAACAATTTAGTTATTATATTTGGATATTTCAATTATTTTAAGTTTTAATATAAGTAGTGAATTTTATTATTTAATTATGGGTGAGTAATTTAAATATTATTTAAATTTTTTAATAAGATAATAAGTGATGAGTTATTGTAGTGAACACCCGCATTCGATGGGATGGGAGTGAGTGTTGAAAGTCCACCAGATACAAGTTAAGAGAGGGGTGGGTGAAGACAAAATATAAGGTGGGTCGGGTAATAGATGTAACTTGTAACACCCTCCTACCCACCCGCCCGACCCATTGTTATTATCCTTAATATAATTAACTGGTGTTATACTCAAATTAAATGTTTACTATGCTACTTGATTTTGTAAGTTAAAATTATTATCATCAGCATCCAAAATTACTTATTTGG
>CM008345.1:8921121-8934430 GCA_002525835.2 Ipomoea batatas
ATTCATCCGTCTATTTCATTAATTAAAACGACGTCGTTTTGGGACCGCGGTCCACGATATAATTTGCGATGGGAAACGGTAGAAGTTGTCCTAGTTTGCATGAGGGTAGGATAATAAGAGTAATGCCCTGTTTGGTAAATGGTTGTTTGCTGATTGGGTTGACTGTTTGGGTTAGAATGTATGATTTGTTGATAACATTAGTTGATTGTAAAAAGTTGTTTGATAAATTAGTTGTTAGCTGATAACTGTTTGGTATAATTTATTTTCTCAAAAAGTTAATTGAAAAGACTGTTTTGAGTAGCCTTTTGAATTTTAGTATTTTGGAGTTACACAAAGCTTATTAACCAAACACCAACTAATAGTGGTCAAATAAGCCAAAATTAGTTGATAGGCTGATTATTTACCAAAGGGTCTAAATGGAACTGCAGCGGGACATTGGTCTTGCAGATGATGATTAGAAATCTCACTTACAACTTGCTTTCAGTGGTATGGTGGGCCCCGTATGCCGGCCCGGCCCACCACTCTCTTCCCGACCTTTTGACCCTACACCCATACCAAGTCCAATAGCAAGCCCACTAATCTCAGCCCATGACCTATATCCCTATTAGTTTGAATTTCGTCCTGATTTGTTCATAACTATTTTCTCAACACAAAGAGTTATTATTGCTCCTTTCATACAGGAGTTCACCCGAGTGCCATTAGACCACACGGTCGTGGCTGACAAAGGGAAGTTCTTAAAGATGAAATCCATATATATCATTTGAAGTTTTTATTTAGTTCTTTCTTCACCATTCGCATATAGGGGAAACTATTTAATTCGATTAGGATGAAGACGCATTCATTCTTTAAAACGTTATTTAAAACTTCGTTATCTGCAAAAAGACACTGAAAATTACATGAAAAATGGCTCTGCAATCTTCTGCAGAAGCCACAAAAAATGTCACACTAACAACATATATAACCAAAACAACACACAGTACTATATATAATTAAAAACGGAAGTGACATATTGATCTTCTTAGTTTGATTGAGCAAGTCAACTATGAGCAATCTAAACTAATTTACCTCGTCCTTTGTCGGCTAGGATCACAAGGCATGCAGTGTACAATCCCTCGTAATCCAAAAAAAAAAAAAAGAGAAGAAAACAATGTAAAAATTTGCTGTCTAGCTCTGCATGCGTTTTGTCCTGAGATTACAAGACACTACGCATGCAAATACAATAAATTCCCTAAGAACCAAACTGAATTTAAATTCAAATAAACCATAATTAAGCAAAATATATTACAGGCTAATTAATGACCGCTCCCCCTCTGACTTGGCCCAGAATATGCCTGATATTCCACGGTTGAAGAAGAGTTGAGACGTTCAAGATTAGCTGCTTCTGCATCGTTGACATTGAAGATCTGTTGAGCAGAGGTGATTGACGGCTGCGATTGAATCTCATCTTTCAGCTGCCTGGACCCTTCGGCGCCGTTGATCGTGGACAGAAGCAAGAAAAACACGAGGATGGTCGTCGTAGATTTCTCGAGGACTACGAGGTTTTGTTGCCTCAGCTTCATGTTTGATGATCGGAGTTGTTTGATTCTTGTTTTTCGATTTTGTCCAAGGATGAGTGGTAATGTTTGTCTGATCTGAATTAAGGAAACTGTCTGTTTAAATATGGGAATCGTCACCGGCCAGCTTGCAGCGTGATCGGACACTTTGACAAAACGAAGATTCTGTCCGAATTTCTTTAGCCAAAATCTTGATTAGAGTTCGGAAACGTCTGAGAATTAAAGTTTAATTAATTATTGTTTTTGATCCTTTAAATAATTAATTAATATAGTATGGTTATATTTTTATTTTATTTTTTATGTTTTGGAACAAGAAATCTCACAAGCAACTATAATAAAGACAAAATTAGCTTACAGAGAGGCACACCATGTCATTCTTTCAAAGAACTGGACTGCTCTATTATTATCACAATTTATTAGTTATTTGTAAATTAATTAACCATATCACCATTATCATAATTCCATATTCTCTTACTTGATAAACCCACCGCACTTTGAGAATAAGTACAATTTCATTTTATTTATTGAAGTTATATTGAATATTTGATTAATCAACTAGGTTCAGTTAATTAAATTAAAGATTCGACGATTTTAAAAGACTCTTTGAATAGTTCCATACAACAAATTTATTAAGAGAGTGCGAACGAGCTGAACTTAAAGTAGTTAAACATTATTAGTCTTATTCTTTCTTTCTTTTGTTTCTCAATGTACCAAAAAATATGGCATATCTTGTTAGTTTAATTTGTCCAAGGTAGGTTACTATATAAGTGATGCATGCAGATTTTGTGCAAAGTGGTCTCACCAATGTTCAAGTTGGCAACTTAGCGGTGTTGTTGGGCTCAGGTAATGCTGCCTGGAGAGTTCAACTCCTTCTAGTTGCAGACATGATCTTGTCGGCTACTGCAACCCTAACATACTCACAAGAATCTATATATATATATGTATGATGAAATTCAAATATTGAAAGATCGACTTCCACTAGTTTCGGAGCTGTCTTACTTTATTCCACACTTGTGGTTCTCAAAAATTTGCATATCTGCATGCATAGTTTAGGAATTTTATAATGTTTCTTGTTGCACGGTCTGATTTCCTGGCAAGCAAATACGACAAAATCCCATATGATGATAATAAGGTAAATTCAAGAGTTCAGATCACGCATGTCTTCCGGGAAGGGAATCAATGCGCCGGCTTTCTTGTCAACCTTGGGCAGAATACTACTTGGGGTACGACGATTTTAGACCACCCTCCGGCAGGGCTGAATGTTCTCCTTATGCGCGGGGTGTTTCCTATAGTAGATGGCGTTAACGCTTAGGATCCCTAGGGTCCCTTCCTCTTACCAAAAAAAATATGTGTAATATATACCATGTATACTATTAGAATTTCTACCCCAGAAGTTAATTAGTCTGGCGGTTGGCTTGATAACCACTATGTTTCAAGTTCAACTCTCTATGAAACGGTCTACTATTGGTATTTTTGACAGGCTCGGTTTATCTTCATGTGGTCTTTTACCAGTTAGAGTCATAAGTCGGGTTTCACAGAGAGTGCACCTTCCGGTAGTGGGTTTATATGTACCAGATATAATTACATATGTTATTTAAGTTGTATTAAGTGCATAGAAAATTTATTTGAATGCAATTAGATTATACCATGAGTGGTTGTACTTAATACAAATTTAATTTGTATAGCGTTGATCGACACTTTAGGAATTTCCTATACAATAAAAATGGGTGCTGATTTTTACCTTCATTTTTTCCCAAGTTAAAGTAGGCATCAAACCATGAAATGCTGGTAAATTAAAATTCCCCAGATCTAAAATATTGTTATTAGTAGCAAAATATGTATGAATATATCATCGTATCATAGTTTGTAACATCGGTCGTCCGTAGTTGTTGGTGTATAAACAATCCATGTTTTGTCTTTTTGTGTATAAACTATATATGCACATACTGGAAGATCGGCATGCGAAGTTCCGTGATTGCAGGCGGAGTTGAAAATTGTTTATAGTACCAAACGGAGTCACAAGCATGCTTTGGAATGTTGGAAACAATATAGTATTCAAAGTAGTTGGTCACTTAGCTAGCTAGCTTGCTTATTATAGTTATTTTTTCTAGCAAAATGATGCTACATATATAGACTCTCATGGATAAAACTCGTGTTACATATATATATATATATATATATATATATATATATATATATATGTGTGTGTGTATATTTAGTACTACCGACTATGTTACAATGCACTATCTGTTCATAACTTTCTCAACCTAATACTGAAGCACAAAGAGTCAATATCGCCTCCACTGAGACTCGAACCCACCCCTTCCATATGGAAGTGCAATCGGGTGCCATATCTTAATTTTACTTGAGCAAAAAAACATAAATTTATCTTTATTTTTTCTATCCGACCACATATCCCCTCGACTAGTCAACTAATTAAGACCATATACCGGGAAACCCCAACTAATTTATTAGGTTGTTGACTGGTAACCATAAAGTTACAAGTTCGATTCCCAATAGGAACATCCTATTGGTGGCCTTCTTGGTCTGACCGAGGTGGTTATCAATGGTTCCTATTGGTGGCCTTCTTGGTCTGATCGAGGTGGTTATCAATGGATAACCTAAACTGGTTTACCTTATTTTGGTCTTTTACCGACTATAGTTATATATAAGATGATATTTACTCAGTGCACACCCTCGTGTACTGACCCGAAGATTTTGTTGTCACTGAACAACCTAAAGGGTGCTGAGACCTCTGGCATGGCATGTGATCCACACTATTAGGTTATGTAAGAGTCACCACAATGACACATTTTTCAACCATAAAAGACAAAGGAAAAAATACAGGCACTCGTGGGTGGCAAGGATCGGAGTACAATTATTTATGTTAGAAACAATTCAAGTTGTGAGCAGATCGAAAAGGACAAAAGCTAAGGAATGTGTTTATGCATATTCTATGATATGATGCAAGTTGGGAAGTAAGGAAATTTGCTGCGGACTCATCGATGGTGGCCTAGTTGTAATTAACAAACGATTAGTTTGGATTTTGTTGTATTAGAATCAATGGTATACATGTATTTTATTTAGTTTTTTTTTTTTTGGCAAACTACCTGATGGCTATACCCCTCACAAGTCGGCTGATTAGATGACTTAGTCGTCTACAGGTTAGGACCAGAGGACGAACCATTAGAAGACACATGAAGACGAGCCAACAAACCAACTTAGTGTAGATAAACAGTGGCATAGTATAAATAGCTTGGATAACACCGCTCAATCAATAAGGCATTTTGTACTCACTTCACTACTTGTATTTCACCCAAACTTTGTACCTAATCACTCGAGTGACCTTGGTTAACCGATAAGTATCCAAATAATGTACTCATCAATTCTTCAAAATCATATCCCCGATCTAATTTATGTTGTCAATATTAAAAGTGTTTACTAAAGTGTACTATCATGTGCATTATCTCACCATACATGATATGAGTAACATTTATTGAGGGAAATGTTTTCGAAGGGTTGAGTTAGAGAGGTTTTGAAATTTATCATGAGCTTAAAATTTAGGAAAAAGGTGCAAATAAGCCATTATACTATTTGAAAATTAGCAATTAAGTCATCGAACTCGAATAACCTCTAAATAAGCCTCTGAACCCAGAAAAACAAAGCAATTAAGCCACTAAATTGGAAAAAAAAAAACAATTACTCCGTGCGGATAAACTCATTAACTTGGGACAATATAGCACCTGGGAGACGACTATTCTGGAAGACTCAACAGATTGCTTAAGGAATCTCCTTCGCGTTAATGCTAGAGGTGCGAGTCGGAGTTGCATGAATCTTAACCCGCGGGCCTAACGAGTCTGGCCCTCTAAAAATTTGGCCCGCGTCAGGGCGGACCTAATGGGGCGGGTCGGGGCGGCCCATTTTGACAGCCCTACTCAAAACGTGCACACGTGTAATTACTATTTCAGCTATTAATCGAAACTAACGTAACTGTTAGTGACTAATTGTAGGTCTAGTTTGGTTGATGACTTTGGCAAAACCTAGGCCATGGTCAAGAGGAGCATCTAGCTAGAATTAAGGCATTGAAATGTGGGCAAAATGTAGGGCATTACAGGGTGCAAAAACTTGATAGGAACATGCAACACGAACGAAATTAAGGTGAGACTGCCAAACACCAAACAACAAACAACAAATCCGGGAAAAATATTCAAAGTTTTTATTGTACCAAGAAAATATTTATTTGGTTCCAAGCAAACACAGACAAAAACCCAATTCAAACAACACCTCACCAAACCAGCCGAGACGACCACAAATAAAAGTTTCACAATTATTAATGTGAATCCAATGCTTTGAATTGTTTGGCAAATTTGGTATGTATTGCATATGGTTGAACAGTGTGGTGTTTGTCCCCAGTTTCTTGTCTTCCTTTTCTGTTTTTATTTTAATCATATAGCTTTACAAGCATAAAAGTGGTCTACTAACACCTACCTATATGTCATGCTAGGGTGTGAAATCCTAGCTCCTTGTCACAACTTTGAATATTATTGAACCTTGCTCACAATTCCCTCCTTTGAATTCCACCCTAATTTAATTTGCTTCAACATCATGTGGTTTTGCATGTGGTATCATATCCCTCCACTTATTTAGTTGCCAAAACCAAATGTAAAGACAATCCCAGTCAATTTGATCAAATAATTATATTGGTAACTACACGATTCTAATTTTCTAATTTTAATTGTTCACGGCATTTGTTTATTAACCTTATTAGTATAAATCGGTCAGTTACGGTAAATATTATTTTTTGTTATGAATATGGTTCCTTAAACATATTGCATTGGTATTCGCATTTAATGGTAAAAATTAAACAGTTAAGTTTCTATCGACCTCCTTTCATTATAGTATCTTTCGCCTCCACTGAGATTGAACTCATGATCTCCCATATGGGAGAGCCACTACTCTACCATACGAGCACAAGGTTGCTTGGCACATAGATTTGATTTAAACTTTCAAAATTTATATTTGAATGGCTCAAACTCTTTGTACATGGGTTCCACGGCGCTTGTTTGACTTTGAGGGGTGGAGCGGTGCTAAAAACGGGGGAGACAGATCAAAAGGATCATATATATCATCCATCTTTTCCCAGAAAATAATCACACACACGCTTATATTGGGTTTATCGAGTCAAATCCCTACCGCCTACCGGCAAAGGCCCACAGGGATGTAAATCAGCCTAGGTTTCCCATAACTGGCCGGAATGCCCAAGTTAGCAGGGGGATTCGATCCCTGACCTCACGGCCAGAGTCAAGCCCGCTCTGCCACTTGAACAGCCCTTACGGGCACACACACGCTTATATGTATGTATACATAGTAGTCTTATCCTCAACAATCTTATGTCATGCCACCTGCCATCTAAATTGTCTGTCATCATCTCGCTGTACGTTTCGAACCACCGATGTCCCAAGAAAATACTCTGTTTTTTTTTTTTTTTTTAATAAATAACTTTATCTAATTCCCAATAATCCCATCAATTTTTAACTAATTCAAAATTAAATTACTACAAATTCTCCCAAAACTCCTTACATCATTTACAAGTCTCAACTAATTAAAATTTCTTCCACTCGAGCTTAGATTATTAGTCCAAAGAAAATAATTAAATAAACTAATGATATGCTAACATAGCAAAATAAACGCATGCCACTAAGACATGCCTTAGTTAGGGGTGCAAACGAGCTGAGTCGAGCTTGAGTTAGGGGTGACTTGGGCTCGATTACTAACAGGGAGCTTGAGCTTGAGCTCGATCGAGCTGCTCGTTGTCGGCTTTGGCTTCATTGTTTGACACCACTTCGATTGTTGCTGCTCGACCTTAGCCTGGCTAAGTTTAGATTTTAGATCTAGGGTATTAGCACTGCAGCTTCGTCCGTGCCTACACGCGAGCGACTTGACGAGTCACGAGCCTAAAAGAGTCAGCTCGAGCTTGAAATTGACCAAGCTCGACCCAAGTTTTGACTAAGCAACTCCCCTCATTAACCGTCCTAACATTAGTTTAATGGATTAGAAGTCTCACCCAAGTTAAGATTTACTTTCAAAAGTAGAGTAGGATTCAGTTTTTGCAAATGAATATAGTTAGACCAAATTCCAAAACCTAAAGAAAAACAAAATAAACGCGTAGGAGGCACACACAGGCCGGTATGCATGTGGGAACTTACACGGTTTCTTGAGAGAGAAGGTTTGTGTGAAACCTCAAAGCCCTTTAAAAGCTGCCCCTTGGCATGGCACATATGCCGCACCATTCTAAAGTCAATTCAAACCCAAATTAAACCAATTCAAAAACATTCTTCAAAAACCTCCTCTCACCAACTTACTACTTCACTCCTCACATTATTTCCAAATTTAGACTAATTTGCAGTGAAATATAGACTTTTTTCCCCCACAGCTGAGCAGCCATTCCTCCCAATTCAAACTATTCAATTTTCACATTTTTCTTTGCACTCTTTGTCGGCCAAGTAGTACTTAAATCCTCGTTATATAGTGGAGCAGTTGAGCCTCTCCAGTTTCAATCCAAAAAACACTCTTTTTTCTCTCTGATCTTTCATTCTTGCTCTTCATCATATCCATGAAGCCTTTCTATCTCGTCTTGGGGTTTCTGTTCCTTTTCCTAGGAGCACGGCCCAACGCCGTCCATTGCCGGCCGTTTCCGCCGCCGGCCGGGGAGAAAGTCGCCGGTTTTGGGCACCCAAAGGCTGCAGAAGTTGAAGCCCGAAAGAGTAATAAGGGTATGGGTGGTTCGTTGAAAAGCATGGCGTTCATATTGGCTTCTGGTCCGAGCAAGAAAGGGCCTGGGCATTGAAGATTGAAGAGCCAAAGCACACAGGATAGATAACCACATAGATTGAGGTTAATTGACAGTGGCAGATAATTTTTATGGCATCGGATTCTTTGAGGTTTTGGGACAGAAGGATTCAGTGTTAGTTGGGTTTTTGATGATTTATTGTTTTTGTTTTGTGATTCTGTGTCAGGGGAGATATAGTGATGATAGTTAGGATATGTATACATATATATACTTTGGACTTTGTAATTTGGAACATGATAGAATGATTATTACAGTTACTCTCTGATCTGATCTGTCATTGAATTGAACTTTGATTTTGGCTAAGGATTATTACTTAGTTTCCATGATGGTTTATGTGTCTCTTCTCTTAATCTCTTGCGCATTTAATTTACACTTGATCCGGGTGATTCTTGTGGAAATTCAAAATTGAATGGAGGCTTGACTAGAGTGGCACGACTCAGACAACTAATAATTTCAAAAGCCTAACAATGTTCAACTAGCTAGTAAGCTAACAACCACTACTCGAAAGTGCATTTTGAGTGGAGTCTGCTATGTAAGTATATTAGTCTAAGTTGTCCATAGTTAATCGGCTCAAATCAATAAGATCTATAGAATGATACACAAGTTAAACTTGGAACCTTGTGATTATCAAGTCAATTGTCTGATTCAACTAATTCGGCCAAGATTATCCTCGATTTTGCTTCTTTTGTAAAGTTGTAGCTATACGAGCTAGGTTAAAAGAAACCTACAATATAACACATTATATGGTATCTGAATTGTAGAATTTCCTTAGAAGAGCAACACATAGATTCTACCCAACCATCCCTTCATGTGAAGATGCATGAGTAGCTCAGTTAATACTCAAGTAATAGTACATTGTGGGCAAAAACAACCATATGACAGCTCAGTAGTCAGTAGTGTATTGCTCCTTATGAACACTAGACACTGGTTATCCTACATAAGAGGCCACCGTGATTATCCCTCCACCGTTCTGCCAAGCCCAGACCAAAGATTTTTCCTTTTATACACAAGATAATTACATACTATAAGATATTTAATTCTTTAAATATTCAAATCATGCACAATTATATATTATTTTTGTATTTCTATAAATGTGTCCTAATCTAAACCGAGATATATTACTTAAAAGAGTTATTTCCACTTTTGGTCCCACGACTATTGGATCATTTCCACATTTGATCCTCGACTATTAAAATTTCCAGATTTGGTCCCACGACTATTAAATCTTTGCCACATTTGGTCCTTCCGATCAAATTCCGGCCACATCACGGTCACCGGCAACTATTTTCCGACGAATAAATTCAGTCAAGGACAATTTTGTCATTTCATTTTTTAAATTTATAAAAAAAAAACAAAACAAATAAAAAAACAGTAAACAAACCATCGTCGGCGATTTCCATCTTTCTTCCTCTGCGACCGGAAATGGAGCCAAACCTTACCACCTTATCTACCACCACCACCCGCTGGATCTGAAGCAATGACGCCGGATGTGCAGAGTCGCCTGCCCAATGTGTTTCTTGTGCTTCTTCGCCGGCAAGCAGCTCGAGGAAGGCATCCCACCGGACGTCGGCGAGGGAGGAGCGAAGTCGCCACTGCCACGCCAAGCTATCACCACCGTCGCCGCCGTGCCAAGCCACCGCCACCGCCACCGGCATCGCTGCACCAAGGCTTGAGCCAGGTTCGCCCCTGCATCTCTCTCTCTCTCTCTCTCGCTCGCTCTCTTTTTGTACCCGGCGCCGAAGGAAGAAGAAGAAGAAGAATACCAGTTGCTCCCGGCATCTCTCTCTCTCTTCGTCGGTCATACTTGTATGAAGAAGACGAACGGCGGCGACTTCGAGCTTCAGCCTTGCACGACAAAATCGACGGCGAAGAGGGAGAAGAAGGGTTTGGGTAGAACGGCGGCGATGAGTTGTTTGTTGTTTTTTTTATTTGTTTTTTTAATATAAATTTAAAAAATGAAATGACAAAATTGTCCTTGACTGAATTCATTCGTCGGAAAATAGTTGCCGGTGACCGGGATGTGGCCGGAATTTGATCGGAAGGACCAAATGTGGCAAGGATTTAATAGTCGTGGGACCAAATATGAAAATTTTAATAGTCGAGGACCAAATGTGGAAATGATCCAATAGTCGTGGGACCAAAAGTGGAAATAACTCTTACTTAAAATGAAACATAACTTTCAATCAAATGATACCATAAACTTCAAAATATACTCAATTGATTAGTGGGAAATAAGTTTACTATCACAATATCATATTTACTACAATATTAAATAAACAATATGAGGGTAGATCTAAGTTGACGGTGGTGGGTAGGGGGTGGTGTATGAATACCGTACAGAATCTGGAAATGTCAACCACCTTTAGACGGTAGAATTTGGGAGTCAACAGGGAAGATACGCATGGGTGTGATACGATAATGTCTCCACCTGTAAACATTGACTTATTTTGCCTTTGGCCTTCGGTTTCTTGTAGGATAGGAAAAGCAGACATTAAATTATTCATGAAATTCTCCGAAAGGTAGGTTGTTCTTCAACAAGGACACCAGTCCTTATCCATCCATAGCAGTGACATTTTCAGATAATGAAACTAGACAATCATGCCGATCTCGGCAAAGAAAGTAAACTAACCTAGACGGTAGAGACAAGCCCTAGCGGTACACTTTCATAATTGATTGAAGTAAAGTCGTTTGAGGCTTATCTTATGATCTTAACTGGCAAAGGAAGTAAACTAACCTAGACTACTATAAACAACTCAAATCTATAAGGTTAATACATAGCTTTCATGAGAAGTCACACTTGAAAGTTGAAACCTTGTGATTACCAAATTTATTGTGCGACTAACTTAGCTAAAATATACCCCAAAAGTTTTCTATTCTATTGTTTAGTTTGCAAGAGAACAAGTATTATAAAGACCAAAATGTCCATAAAATTACAATTCTTTAGTAAGATGTAGAATTATTAGGAATGAGTAATTTGGTCCTTACAACTCAACTTTTCTTCCCATGTCACATAGATTTAGAAGTAGGGATGACAATTTCAACCTGTCCGTGGATATCCACCCAAATCCACACCGCATAGATAAAGTTTTTTTGGATGGTAAAGGGTGGTGAGTCGGGAGTGCGTCTTAACAAAGTAAACCCGCGCTGTGTAGATAATTTTAAATATTATTTTTTGAAAAAATAATAAGTTAATAAGTGATGGATAACTGTAGTTACACCGGCATCCAGTGGAATAATAGTGGATTTTGAAAAAGTCCACCCGATACAGGTTGAGGATAGGATGAGTGAAAAAAATATATAAGGTGGGTCGGGTGATGGATGTTGCCCTCCCGACCAACTCCCATTGGCATCCCTATTTGGGAATCCTACTCCTAGGAGTGGGATTTGCAATTCCTCAAAATTAATGACTTGCAATTCTGTCCAACCAAACTAAGGAAATTTTTCAGTTTTTGAAATGATGTGGGGAAAGAATTGCAATTCCCCCTACCAATTACCAAACATGCTGTAAATATCTTCTCAATTTGCATTACAAGGGCCAAAGCAATAAAATATATATATATATATATATAAAGAACACATGAAATTCCTAGACTCTAGGAAAACTTGGAAGGATACATATCCAGCCAAATGCCAGTAAGCCAAGCAAAGCTTACAGTAATTTCCAAAAACTAGAGGCCAGAAATTGAAATCTCCAGTTGAGAATTCAGAATGTTTTCAAGCAGTGTAATTTAAAAAAGAATACAAGTTCAAATTCCTCCAGAACAGATTAATCCGCTCATTACCCCCTGCATTGATTAACAAAACAAAGGCTCATTCCATACACAGCTTAAGTTGACACTTACATATTCAAGCACAGAAGCACAGAATCACGTTATTCAATAATCCACAAGTATTATCTCCCAGTGGCTCTTCTTCTGATCAATTCTTACCAAACTTCATGTTCTGGGGTTTCACATCCCAAACTAATAATACTAGACAAAACACATCCCCAATTACGTCTAATTAAACTACAGGTTTAATGTCAAAACAACATGCATAATCAAATGATATATCAATTTACCAAGGACTACTATCTATCAACATTCTTCAGCCAATCAGAAAGCTCCATGTCAAGTTACAAATTATTTGTTCATTGACAAACACAGGAAAGCCAAAAAGGAAAGGAATCCAATATGAAACAACCAAAGCAAACTATATCTAAGAGAGATTCTCAAGCACGCCAAAAACATCAAAGCTAATAATTAGGGTCTTTCTCCATATGAAAGTGCTTGTTTCCCATCTTAATTTGGAGCCTATCTAGTACCTAAAGTAGAAGCTAGGTCAAACGCCAAAAATGAAGAAAACCCTCTTTTTCAAGAAGCTCCAAATTACAACTATTTTTAAAAAACATCTGTTTGACAAAGCCAATAACTGAGCCAAAAAGGGACTGCATTTAGAGATTGAAATTCCTAGGCTCTAGGAGAAGTCGGAAGGATACATTCCAGCCAATAAACCAAGCAAAGCTTACAGTAATTTCCAAAAACTAAAGGCCAGAAAATTGAAGTCTCCAATTGAGAATTCAGAATGCTTTCAAAATGAGTAATAAAAAAGATTACAACTTTGAATTCTTCCATAACAGATGAACTTGCCTATTACCCTGCTTAACCAAAAAAGGCTCATTCCATATACAGCTTAAGTAGACACGTACTAATTCAAGAACAGAAGCACAAGATCACCCTAATTGATAACCCACAGATATTCTCCGTTCGTGTCTCTTCTTCTGACCTTACCTCTTTTCATCAGTTGCTGATTTGTATCCTTCATATCCTTTCTATTTCACCAAACGTTTTGTTCTGATGGTTCACAACCCAAGCCAATAATACTAGACCAAAAGCATCCCTAACAAGATCCAACGTAAACTCCTAAC
>CM008345.1:8934820-8959520 GCA_002525835.2 Ipomoea batatas
CGGTTCGGTTCGGTTTTTAACCGAACCGTTCGGTTTACAAGAATTCCGAACCGTTCGGTTTTGTATTACTAGTTCGGTTCGGTTTGATTCGGCTCGGTTCGGTTCGGTTCGGGTAAACCGAACCGAAATGCCCACCCCTATTAAAAATGATGGATTATCTTTATGGACTGTGACATTTGATTTGATTATTTGTAATTGGAAGGCTATATGGTATTTGACGGAATACGTTGGCCGAAAAGAGATTATTTGGATACGAGAATATGAGAATGTTACAATCAAGGTGATAGTTTGATAGTCAAATTTTACTATGGACCATATTTGATTTAGTAGTGTGGATCATGAATTAAAATAACGTTTTATCATTTTAATTACATTTTAGTTTCATTGACAATATTGTTATATTTTTTAGTTTTATTTTTTACGCATACTAGTTTCATTATAGTAATATAAATGTATCATTTTAATTCTACTACGGTTTCATTTGATAATATACGTAATGGAAATATTGTAAATGGTCTAAGAATGGAGACTCAGTGCCTAAGAACCCATAGCCCAGGACCCAATAAGATGACTCGTGAGGCCTAAGAAGACAACTCAGATACAAGATAGGCGATCCAGACCAAAATAGGGACCCGAGGCCACTAGCCATCCCCCCCCCGGCGGAGCCCATCTCAGGGCCCGAATGGGTGGGCCTCTTGACATAGTCACGTGACCCCACCGTGTGGACCTTGCCTTAGTGGTCTCGTGACCACTACTATTTTAGGAAATTAGTTGGATTTTTTCCTTATTGGTATTCTTAGCCTAGACAATCATGTCCAAATTCACTACAAAAGCATTATTTATAATATTATTACATCTATCTACGAAATATTATTACAATATTTTCCCTTACCATTTTACCCTTTATTGCTTATGCAAACTTATTATTATTAGACTAGGTCTGCCCAAATGGGCCTGATCCAACTCAAATACTATAATCCACCATTTCTCCTTATTTTTTTTTTTAAATCAACACATCAATTCATTAAATCATTAGCAGGACAGTTTACAAGAAAAATGAGAGAAGTATCAAACCACTCCTCGTAACCTGACACAGAACAAGCCTCCTTAACTTCTCAGAGAGAGGAGTGTGTCCATAGATTGGCGTGGCCTATACATGGCCTCCAAAGGCTGGAGCCTTTGTAAACTCAAACCACTACGGCCTTCTTCCATGTCAACTAATCCATGTCCGACTCTTTCCCACTCAAAGCATTGAATCAACGTACCTAAAACCAAACTCATCAATCGGATAGCCAACCCAGAACCAGGGCACGCCCTTCTTCCCATTCCAAAAGGAACAAACTTGAACCTTGCGGCAGCTTCGCTTTCCTTGAACCACCTCTCGGGTTGAAACTCTGTTGCATTTTCCCATACCTTAGAGTCACGATGAATTGCCCAAGCGTTCACTATAAGAGTTGTGTCTTTAGGAACCTCATACCCGGATATGGTGCAGTGTTGGGATGAAAAATGTGGCACGAGAAGTGGTCCTGACGGGAACAACCTTAGCGTCTCGTTGACTATGCAATGTAAGTATGGTAGTCTCGAGAGATCTGAATCCTCCACCAGTCGACTGTAAAATCATTATATGGTTTCATTATAATTTATACAAAAGTATATTTTTTGAAAGGAAAAAAGAAGATATTATTAATACGAAATTGGAAGTAGAGTGCTAATATAATTGGGGGATCAAATTCCCAAGAACAAGATCCAAACTGAGAATCTGATGCCCTAGCAAGAATGTCGTCTGCAGGTTAGATGATCTCTTAATTTACAACAAAATCTATAACATCGATCAAAGCTGGTGCATTTTGCATCCAGTACAATCACCTATGCTTTAAGAATGAATTCTACTACATGAACTCCCAAATCTTAATCTCTAAATTTTACTCTCTAATATGCGGACACGGATAAACTACTTTTTTTCATGTGGGTCAAATGCAAATGCTTACATCAAGATTTTGTGTGGGGAAGTAAAATTTAGGAATATACATATATAGTATTTTCCTTTGAATTGTATTGGTTACTATCAGTCTATCAATTTTTGAGTTATAGAGAAAAACTTGCAGTCACTATTAAATAGTATACATTTGGTACTTGTGACCATAGTCAAGAAAAGACCCCAATAAGTAAACCTATTTAAGTCGCTCATAGCTAACATGCTAATAAAAACTCCAATGAGTAAAATTACATAAGTTGCTTATAGCTAATTGGCTAAAATCAAGACTAATAGATCGCTCCCATTGGGAATCAAACTTGTAATCATCTAATTGTGTGATGAAATTGGTTGGATGGGTACAACCAACTTTTATCATTACTCTATTATGTACAAACCTAAAAGCATATATACAGAAGTTTATAGATTACCTGCATCCAACTTGCATCTGGATTTCATTTTTAGCCTTTTCTAATATGTCCGGACGATTCAGCAAGACTGCCATTGCCCATTCCATGGTGAGAGATGTACTGTGAGTTCCCGCTGTGAACATCACCATTATCACTCCCTTCACAACCTCATCTGTGTAGGTTTCCGGTTCAGCTTCTTGCAGTAATAGCAGAGCTTCAATGATTGTCTTCTCCTTCTTCTTATTCTTATTCATCTCTATAGGTTTCCGGCTTTCATCTATCAGACCTTGGAGGAAATAATCTCTCTGTTTCTTCATCTTTACTAACTTCTTCTCCGTGCCCTGAAACCCCACCCACCTTAGAACCGGAAAATAGTCGCAAAGACTCATCACCGTCGGTGGCCCAAACATGTCCGCCGGCCCCGACCACCGTTTTCCGGCGACCATTCTCATCATCGCCGAGTAAACCAAGTCCAGGAACAGAGCATTCAAGTTCACTTTCCTGAATTCTCCGCCGCCGTAGCCCGCCGCAGCCAGTTTCTTGGCCTGGAAGCGGATTTCCTCGGCGCGGGCGGCGGCGGAGCGGTTGACGCTGGCGGAGGAGAAGACGTGGGCGGCGGCCATGCGGCGGAGATTGCGCCAGTGGTTGCCGTAAGGGGAGAACCCGAGAGTGGAGTGGTTGTAGCCGAGGTGCTTGCCGGCGAGAGATTTGGGTCGATTCGCGAAGATGATGTCGTTGGTGGTGAAGCACTGCTCGGCGGCGGAAGGGGATGAAACGACGACGATTGCGCGAGAACCGAAGCGGAGGTGGACGACGGCGCCGTGTTTTTGGGAGAGAGCTTGAAGTGCCCGGTGCGGCGGCGGTTGGAGGAGATGGAGATGGCCGAGGATTGGAAGCGCAAATGGAGTTGGTGGGGAGTTGTTTTTCCTAGGTTTAATTAGGAGCCAAGAGATTGAAACTATCAAGATTATGATGTATAATGACCACCCAATGATCTCCATATTTTGGAGAAGAGCTTTGAGACTTTCCTCTTTGGTAGTAAGAAAGAGAGTTTAATTTGGAATTAAAGGTGTATTGGACTAAATGAAAAAAGGTTTTAGTCAATTATTAAACATTAGTTTTGAGGATTCCAACACATACAAATAACATTAATGTAAAAAAAAAAAAAAAAAAAAAAAAAAAAAAAAACAAATAACATTAATGTGTTTCGTAGCGTGGAAACTAGAGAACTATCTTTGGTCACAGCCATAGACCATGTCTTCATGACTAGGTAGGTATTGGCCTCTAAGAGCCCAAGTATTTGGTATCGTGATCGACCAACGCTTGAAGCTCATCACAATGGGTGTAACTTGTGAAGGCCACAACCCAAGTATTTGGTATCAAAGAGACTGACCAATGTCTAATTAGCCCATCACATTAAGCGTAACTTCCAAACTGTGACTACCAAGACTCGATCTGATGTTCTTATCCACAATCTACAATCCAAGAACAACTGAGTTGTCGGTGTGTATTTTCACAACACAATTAACATTTGCAAGTTTTTTTTTTAATTTTAAATTGAACACACCATTACAATCAAATTACCATTATTTCAACTAAATTTATGATAATCAAACCTTAGACATCTTTCATAAAACTAACACCATCCGACTAAATTTATGATGATCTGACCTTAGACACCTTTCATAAAAGTAACACAAGTATTATTATTATTATTATTATTATTATTATTATTATTATTATTATTATTATTATTATATTGTTGGAGTGTTTCGTGGGAACCAATTAAAAGTCAATTTAACAGATGAACAACGCAGCACTATCATTGACTATGTTTTTAATATTAGTACAAATCCTGTTACAGAAATCTGTTTGGGATATGTCTGTAATTCTGTCACATGACAACAGCTGACAACATAAAATTACAGCTATCTTTTTTTTTTCTTTAAAAAGTTAATTTTCCCGGTCAGGGAAAGGATTAAGATCTACTCAAAAAGATATGTAAGTTGATGAAATTCAGCTTTAAAATATAATTAATTAAATTATTACTTTTTTTTTTGCAAACAAATTAAATTATTACTTACTTTGAGACTTTCCAAAAGATAGAGAATCTACTTGGTACTTGCTTCCATAAAAAAATAAAAAATAAAATAAAATAAAAAGTGTGTGAGACAGTCTCACGGATCCTTATTCGTGAGATGGATCGAATCAGGTCGAAGCAACATGCAAATGTCATATTTATATGTACAAATGTCATACTTATATGCTCAAATATAATACTAATCAGGAATACAATTTTTGTTACAAGAGAAAAAATATTACATTTATGGAAAATAAGTAATATTGACAAGTGTTCATTACTTATAAGAGAAAATATAATACTTTTGAAGAAAAATGTAATACTTTTAAATCGAAATGTAAATGTGTTGTATTTTCTCTTAAAAATATTACATTTACCCATACAAGTAAAATGTATTTCTAATTAGTATTAAATTTGAGCATATAAGTATGACATTTGTGTGCATAAGTATTACATTTTCATCTAGACCCGACCCGTCTCATGGTGAGACGGTCTCACACAAGTTTTTGTCAAAAAAATAATAATTAAGGGTATGTTTTGAAATCTGATTTTTTTTTTTGTTTTGAAAATAATTTTTAGAAAATAATTTATTTTTTAAAAATAACTATAGCCCATTGACACTTATATGACTCTCTCAAATGAGAGGTCACATGTTTGAACTCAAATGGACAGAGATATATATTACATTGTAATTAATAGAGTTAGTAGTACTAAAAATAATTAATTTTTTTAATATTTAACTAAATGTCAGAAATTTATATTTTTTTATTTGGCTGAAAGTTAAAATATTGCATTTTTTAAATCCATTTTCCTACAAATGAACATAATAATAATAATAAATAAATAAATAAATGAGAGAGAAGATAAATACCATAAAATAAAGAATAAGAAAACTGTCTTCAACCAACAAATTAGACATTTTTCATCAAGGCCTTTTGACCAGAATAAATATTTTCCTTTTGATTTTATTTTCCTTGAATACCACCACGAAAATCAATAAAATGACTTCCCGAAGTCATTTTTCAGGTTTCCAATTGAACCCTAAATTAATTAAATATTACTAAAATATTTTAATTAATCTGTTAATCAATTGATTAATAAAAAATTCTATTTGATTAGTTCGGAAATGAGAAGTTAAAACATTTTACAAATTTAATTAATTTAACTTCAATTATTTTTTATACCAAACATCTTTTTAAAAATTATTGATGCAATCCACTATTTATTAACGGCTAACATAATCCGCTATCCGCTGATTACTAAATAAGGCAAGCCTCTATTAAAAGCAGTATAAAAACAAAGTTAGAATAGGAGACGATTTTAAGGCATTTTTCTTATAATTGACCGAAAGAAATATGCCCTTAGTTTATCTGCTTTTAATTCTATGTGTGAACCAAACACTTCATGAGTTTATTTAAAGGGAAAAGGGGCAATATGCCCTTAAACTTTACTTGAAATTACAATTAGGTTCTTAAATTTTTTTAAAAATAGTACAATTAAACACTTAAACTTGTCATTTTGGTGCATCGAAACCTAATAGCACATTATCCACTTGGAATAACCGGTTAGGGTTTCAGCGACAATTCCAATGATAATTCTGGCGACTGTAAAATTTAAAATAAAAAAGAAAAAAGAAGTTGAGTGGCCTTCTCCACATGAAGTTGCATTTTTGTTTTTGATGGTGGTGAATAGTGGTTAGCGGCGGTCAACGATGGTCAATGACAATAATTTTATCGTAAATCGGACTATTTTGACTCATTTTGACAAATTCGAGTATTTAATTACACTTCTTAAAGTTTAATGCCTAATTGTACTTTCGAATAAAGTTCAATAGTCAAATTGATCCTTTTTCCTTATTTAAATCACGTAAATACATCACACTAATGATAAAATTAAATCCAAATATGACATGATCAAACCCCTTTAGAAAGATGATATAAGATCACAAGATCCTTGATTATTCCATACATATATGAAATAAACAACGATAATAGATGTAGCACAACTCAAATTTGAGAGAGAATTTGAAGGCTATTACTTGGCCACACTATTATATTATCGCCTTTACAATTTTTCACTATTTTCTAAGTATATATACCCCAACACCCCTAGGCTAACTCCACCTATTTAATTTGTAGTTAAATTAGAGCATAATTGTATCTCTGCTCTACTCTCACTTGGTCACTATTATATTATCGCCTTTACAATTTATCATTATTTTCTACATCCCTAAAATTTCAATTCACTAGCTTTCAAAATTTAATATAATAATAATTTAATTATAACATTTAAAAGGTATTAAAAAAAAAAGAGTTAACAAAACAGATTTGTAAGTCTTGCATTTTGTGAAAATTTAAAAAATTTCATGTATAAAATTTGATATCTCAGTGTCATGCCAGTGGTGATATATAGTGTGTGGGTAGCATATAGATATAGGGATACAGACAATATTACTTTAATCTTTTGGGGGTTTCTTTGTGTGGGGATATTGTGTGGGTAGCATATAGGGATACAGACATACAGTACAACATTACCAAATTGATAACAGTAAATTGTATGTACAAACATAGTATTGGACAGGACCACCCATGTTGAAAGTAGGTAACAACGTTTTGCATGTGCTGCACCAAAACAAAGAAGATAAAGGGGGCCGTAATTAGTCTTCAATTAAACTATTAAGATCCATCCTGATCCACTTAGTGATTCATATTGTATTTGTAGTTAACGTGTTCTGTACGTGTAAATAAATTACACTTTAAATTACACTTTGAGAGGTTGTCACATTGCTACTGGTGAGACTCGATCCGTGATTTCTTCTCCCAGTTGAACTGCCCATGCGGGATCTTCCCGAACACCCTACCTATATTCTTGCTTGTACTATTGATTTTTTTTTCTTTTCTTTTAACATTAAATTACGGGATATGTAGTTTCAGCTAGCATATATGTCCCCAAATGCTTGTATATCAGTACCCACAACAAAGTCAAATCCAGACTTTTTTAAATCATTTTGCACCCTACAATTACTAGCTAAGTAAAGCTTCTCAACTCAATTTTAATTTGTTGACTAGTTGAGTTCGTTGTACCCCATAAGCAATAGTATCTTAACATATTGGTATGAAAAAAGTGTGTTCATTCAAGTGGTGTAGTTTGGCCTAGATGGACAACCTCTCTAATAAGTAATAACTAAGAGGTTTTAAATTTAATTAACTCGGAGATAAAAGTTATGACCGATTTTTAAAATGTCAATATAGTTAAGCTCAAAACTTAACTTTCCCTTTAACAAAAATAGTTGATACTTGATAATAATATAATAGAATGAACCAAAACTCATACACACTACCATAAATTTGAAAGTTAAAAATTATGACGTCAACAATAAGAGCACCAATAATAACAATGAGAACAACAACAACAACAATGCAAATTATTGTGACAAAAGGTGGAATCGCCCATCCCAGGCGTCCTCACACCCTGACCCGACAGTTTATGAAAGGGTAAATCATGATAACTTATTGATCTGTTATAATAAATTTCACAACTGCAACCAATCAAGCTGTCCGGTCGTGCAGACAACAGCAACAAGAATTCTATCCTTTAAAGTTGGACGAGAAATTGATGGCAATCTTTGCGCAAAGTGCACACTACTTCCACTCGCTCAGCCCTTTGCAAAGCTTCTCGAGAGAGACGAGCAGCCGACATTTTGTCCTCACCAATATTTTCCCACTCATAACATTGAACAAATGCCCCCAAAGCCAAGGAGACAGTCCTTAATCCCATATTATTCCCGGGACAAGCTCTTCTCCCCATCCCAAACGGAACAAACTTATAGTTCAACCCTTCTCCCTCCCCAATCACAACCTCGAATCTCTCTGGCTTGAACTCTCTCGGCTCTTCCCACACCTTGGGATCACGATGCATAGCCCAAGTGTTCACCACTAGTATTGTGTGTTTAGGAACATCGAAACCCGCGACTACACAGTCTTGTAATGAATAATGAGGTATCAAAAGTGGAACGGGAGGGTATAGCCTTAGGGTTTCATTAACAACACATCTTAGGTAAGAGAGTTTTGAGAGATCATACTCGTTTAACAAACGTTCATGTCCTACGTTGTTGTCAATCTCATTTCTTAACTTGCCTAACACCTCCGGGTGAGATAAAAGAAGCGACATTGCCCATTCGATGGTGGCTAATGATGTCTCTGTTCCTGCCACAAACATAGTCTGCACAAATTTGTTTTGATTCCATTAGTCCAAAGATTTATTTTTCCCAAAATTTTATAATCTTAATGCAAATTGTTTAGAATGTGCATGGAGATAACTTATTTCCAATTTTAGTCAATGACTTTTAAAGCTATTAAATTTAGCCTTGAATCATTTTCAGTTCTAATCAACCTATGTGAATGGTTAACAGTGAGAGTGAAATTAGGGCGGTTAGAATAAGAAAATTTGGACTTTGTTGTTCGGGTGTGAGAAGCAATTAGCATAACGGTCATAACTTTCTAATTTTACTCTCAATGTTAATGATTTACATAGGAAAAACTAATAGGGAATTACAATTGAAAATGATTTGATACTTAAAGCACTAAATTGGTAATTTTAAAATGAGCTAATTACTGAAATGATCCCTTGACTATAGCGAAATTACTTATTTAGTCATTGGCTATTTTTTTCACCAATTAAGTCTCTAAACTTTAAAATCTTAACCCATTTGGTCTTTCGTTTGTTTTGCCGTAGACATCCGTTAATTCCGGGCCAAATTGATCATTTAGCTATAGTCAAGAGATCATTTTAGTAATTAACTTTTCGGAGAAAATGATGCATGTGATGACCGAAATGGTCCCTAGCTTGACTATAGCAAAATTACAAATTTAATCCCGAGTTAACAAAGGTTTACCGGCAAAACAAACAGATAACCAAATTAATTAAGATTTTTAAAGTTGAGAGACTTAATTGGTCAAAAAAAAAGTCAATGATCAAATATATAATTTAGCTATAGTAAATAAATGATGGGTTAAATTAAAATGAAGACAGGGAAGAAGTAAGTAGTTTACCAGTATGATACTCATAACAACATCACCCGTGTAAAATTCAGGCTCCGATTTTTGCAGACGCAACAGAGTTCCAATCACTGTTGTTTTCTCCCCGCCGTCTGAATCGGAAAATCCGACATTTTTCCGGCGAAATTCGTCCAGAAGGCGGCTGACCATCTCGATTCTCCTGTTACTCACGGCCGCCATCTTCTTCTCCAGGCCTCCGTACCCAAACCACCTCAAAACCGGGAAGAAATCGCAGGCATTCATGCCCAGAATACTGGCGAAGAAAAGCTCTCGAAGCCCATCAATTATCTCTCTCCCTTTCTCCCCTCCCATCTCTTCTTCTCCCACAAACCGTTCCCCGCTTATGATTCTCATCATGGCATTGAAAGTGAAGGCCCCGGCCAGAGAGGTGAAATCAACGGCTGAGATTCTTCCGTTTTTTGTCAGTCTGAACAGTGATCGGATCACCGTCCGAATCTCGTCCTCCCTGATAATTGAAGATCGCTGGAGACTGGCCGCCGATAACAGCTCGACGGCGGCGAGGCGGCGTTGGGTTCTCCAGAGATCGCCGTACGGGGCCCACACTAAGGCTTTGTAGTTGAAGGAGAAGTTGTCGCCGGCCATGGTCCGGGGGCGGTTGGCGAAGACGATGTCGTTTTTGGTGAAGCATTGTTCGACGGCGGACGGGGAAGAGACGACGAGGAAAGAGCGGCAGCCGAACCGGAGGTGAAGAACCGGGCCGTGTTTGGCGGAGAGGGAGGCGAGGGATTTGTGAAGGGAGTTTTTGATGAGATAGAGGTGGCCGACGATTGGGAGAGCGAGTGGAGTCGGCGGTGGGTTTTTGCTGTCACCGCCGGAAAACAACATTCTTATTAGTACGATGAGGAGAACAGATAATAGCAGTGCAATGTAGTATTGGATCTCCATGTTGGAAATGACAATCAAGCTTTTCGAGTGGCTTCGCTATTATAGTAGGTTTTGTTTGAAGGAATTGTAATTTCAGGAATATAGTAGTAATTCAAAGTGTATTGTTTGGCAGGAAAAATTAAAATTATTGGAAATTAGAAGGGAGGTCTAGCACCCAATTACACTCTCGAGAGGTGATTCGAACTTTAGTGGATGTTGTAGTTATGAACAGATACTGCACATGCAGTAATTCGAGTGGCCAAGTTTCATGTGCAAAGAGTGCAAATGATGGGAGAAATTGCATGTTGGGGCAAGATATTTTATCATGATAAAATTACATTTTACCTTATTCCCGGGTATACTTTCATATGTATGTCAATACATGAATACGGCTATAGATTAGCCCTATATAAGGAACATTAATCTTTAATGCAAATGGCTTTTTCCCTTCTCTTCTTCTCTCTGGAAACACCTTAGAAACCTCTCGAAATGATTCAAAATTAAGCAATAAAAGAGATGAATCGAGGGCCAATAATCTTCTAATGTACATCATGCTTTACATACAAGTTCTATACATATTTTGTACACTGGAATGCATGAGGGAATTAACATCATCATTAGCCATCTTTGTTAACGGGTGAAATGACAAAAATATAAACGATGGAGCAATTATCATAAACAAATAGAAGTTAAGAATGTAACGAGACAAAATTTAAGAAAAAAATATTAAGTTAGAAATGACAATATAACAATAATTAATGACTAAAAATAAAATTTACTCTTTCGTTTTGTCTGGATAGTGTATCGTTGGTAGCCTATAGTGGTACAGACATACAGAACAAGTTTACCAAATTGGCAACACTAAAATGTATGTTCAAACAACATAGTATTGGACCCCATGTTGAAGGTAACATAACGTATGATACCATACATAGGTGATAGGTGTAACAATGTTGGGGCAATTATTATTATTATGGAGTGAGTGAGTGACGGCTGCTGGCCACTTTTATAGTTAATGAGTGATTTCTGTTATTCTCAAAATGCAAAGTTTCTCGTCTACAGAGTTCTCATATTTTGACATAATAGAATTGTGAATGGATAAATTGGCAGGACTAGTGCCTAGTGTTCACAAAGAGCCCAACGCATTTAGTGAAACACTCACACTATGCTTGTTAGGGTTCGATCTTAAGTTCGTACTCTATGAGTGGTTGATGTTAATTTTTTTTATTTACAAGAAAACGTGTAGCTGCTTTCTAAAAGTATGTTTTAGGTGAAACATACATTATGACTTTAGCTGATAAAGAATTATAAAGAGACAAATTAATTTAAGTACGTAATACATAACTTATCAACTTAAATAAAGAAGGCTAATAAGCTAGAAGTTTCGCTCTACATGTTGGAAATGTCAATCTTTTCAAGTGGCTAGTACAAACCAAGAACCTTAACCATTTGAATACTATTTTTGAATTTTTGAATATTTGGAGAAAAATGTGAATATTTTAAAAGGTATTCAAATATATAGCAAATACTAGCTAGTTTGGGAAAAGGAGAGGGATAAAGATGTACAAAAATTGTCTTTTTTTTTTTTATTTAAATTATTAGACATACATCAAACAACACTTTCTTCTAAACTACTATTTTGTCTATTTGTCCATTCTTCAAACACATTTCAAAAAAAAAAAAAAAAAAAAGGTCAACCTAATACTCTAAGGTGTCTTAATCAAGGGGTGGTTCTAGTGCGAAGAGTCTCCTAGATAAAACATGGGGCTAGATCCGAGCCGTTGATCAAATATAGATCAACGGCTCAAATCAATGAAAATAAATATTAAAAAAAAACTATTTCCTGGGAATACAAAAGCTAAGTGTTAAAATGACACACTTAGGTCTTACAATGATGCACCTTAAGTATCAAAATGGTGCACCTTAAGTGCTAAAATGACGCACATTCATAGTTAAAAATGTCGCACTTAAGTGTAGAACTTATGCACCTTAAGTGTATAACTGACGCACCTTAAGAGTTAAAATGACGCACCTTAATAAAATGAACGCACCTTAAACTTTACAATTACGCACCTTAAGTTTTCAAGTGTAAAACTGATGACACACCTTAAGTTTTAAAATGGCGCATCATAACTCATAAGTGTTAAAACGACGCACCTTAAGCTTTGCAAATATGCATCCTAAGGTTTCGACAAAAAGCAAAATTATCATAATGTTACCGCATTTTTAAAAAAAAATTATGTTCATTCTAGGCGATTGATATTGGCAAGATCAATGACTATAATTAATTCGCATGTTTTACCTGGAGACCTCCTTCGTATTTGATCTATAGTCTATATAATCATGATCAAATGTGAACTAGGTTTCTCATAATAAGCGTGGACCAATTTAATTGATTCATGCATCTAGTATGATCAATGGCTACAAAATGACGGGGTCAATTTTATAAATATTAGTATAAGGGAATTTAATCAATTAGGGATTTCATGCATCTATTTGTTTAATGTAACAAAACTAATTAGACTAAATATGTTCTTTTTGCAAATTAGCACTAATAACCCAATTACACATGAGACACTACCAACAAAAAGAAAAACGGACACACAATGAAGACGAAGACAATAAGTATTTAGATAATTATTTTTAGAAAAGTGCAAATTTAAAAGTAATCTTAATATCAACTATAATGAACTAATTATCCTATATAATCTTGTATTGATATACTTTAAATTATTCCGTGCTTATTTAAATACAACTTTAAATTATTGCGTGTTTATTTAAATACAAACATTAAACATTAAATCAGTCCCACATTTCGCTTGTAAAACTAGTATATAAAATAAACATTGAAAACATATGCAACACAATAAATCAAAGTTGGGAGAGAAATTGAAGGCAATTTTTGCGCGGCGTGCATTTTACTTCCAATCGTTCAGCCTTTTGCAAGATGCTTCGAGATAAATAAGCTTCGCACATTTTATCCTCCTTAGTATTCTCCCAATCAAAACACTGAATACATGCTCCAAGTGCCAATGAAACAAGCCTTAACGCCATGTTATTTCCGGGACAAGATCTTCTCCCGATTCCAAACGGAACAAACTTGTAGTTAAACGACCCTTCTCCTTCCCCTTCCACGGCCTCGAATCTTTCTGGTTTGAATTTCTCCGGCTCTTCCCATATCTCGGGATCGTGATGTATAGCCCAAGCATTAACCATGACTGTGGTGTGTTTGGGAACATCGTACCCTGCAACTACACAATCCTGTAGGGAATAATGGGGTAACAATAGTGGCACTAGAGGGTATAGTCTTAGTGTCTCGTTAATAACGCAACGCAAATAAGGGAGCTTTGAGAGATCAGACTCGTTTAACAAATGTTTGTGTCCTACGTTGTTGTCAATCTCATATCTTAATTTGCGCAGTACTTCTGGATATGATAGCAGAAGAGACATTGCCCACTCAATTGTCGTTGTTGCTGTCTCCGTTCCGGCAACAAACACCATCTGCACAATTGCATAAATTTGTTTTAATGTGAGGATTCAATTCTTATATCCTGGACCGGGGTCCACAGTGCAGTGTAAATTCTAGTCCAATATACAAAATTTGACTTTATAAGATACAAAATTAATGTTCATAATGTACAAAATTATATAGCTAAGGTCTGAGGACACATAAACACTTAACATGATATACGCAGCTATGCAATTGGTGTGGGAAATAAAGAAGAAATTGAAGACAGTGAAGAATTTAAGTAGCTTACCAGTATGATACTCATAATAAGATCATTTGTGTAAAATTCAGGCTCCAATTTTTGCAGACGCAACAGAGTTTCAACCACTGGGCTCTTCTTCTTCTCTCTCTTCATCATCTCATCATCACCTTCAGAAAATCCGCCATTATTTCTCCGTCGAAACTCGTCCAGAATTCCGTTTAAGAACTCAATTCTCTTCTTGTGCAGTGACACCATCTGCTTCTCCAGGCCTCTGTAACCAAACCATCTCAAAACTGGGAAGAAATCGCAAACATTCGTGGCAGAGATACTCGCAAAGAAAATCTCTCTAAGCCCATTCACAATCTCTTTCCCTTTATCCCTTCCAATCTCCTCTTCTTTCACGAACTGTTCCCCGCTCATGATTCTCATCATAGAATTGAACGTGAAGATGCCAGCCAGGTTGTTGAAATCCACGGTTGAGTTCCCGTTCCCGTTCTTTGACGCTCTGAAAACGTTAGTTATTATTATTAAGTAACCTAAACTGAAGGATAACTTAAATACTAAAGAACTTGACTCATAACAACGAAAGCTTTAGAATCGTCTCATGTTAGTGTTTTGTCTATCATTTCTCTCCTGAATACTAGATAGTGTGTATACCCGAGTTCATAGAATTATTTGGGTGATATTCAGTTAAAGCTAAATTGAATATCCTAAATTACCTAACAGACTAAGGGTGCATTTGGAAGCCCGAAAAATGATTTCCGAGATTTTGGGTGTTTGGCAACCGCGGAAAACCAGTCAACGAAAAATAATTTCCGTTGACGGGAGAAAATAAGGCCAATATAGCAGAAAATGACTTTCGCCCTCCGCCTTTCACAGGACACGTTTCAAAACGGGCACCGTGAAGGTTTCCGGCGAAAGACGACAGGTACGGGCTTCCAAACGTTTCCGGCGGAAACCAAAGTGCTCTGATTTCTGCCGAAAACGGGGGAGGGTGTTTTTTTTTTTTTTGTTTTTTTTAAACTATAAATATTATTTTTAATATTATTATAAATATTTTAATTAAATAAAATAATAAAAATATATAAATATATGTTTTTACTCATTTTTCGAAAAATAAACCAAACACACAAACACAGTTTTCCAGAATGCAACAAAACAGGGAAAATGAAATCATTTTCAAAAAAATGACTCATTTTCCTCCTTTTCAAACGCACCCTAAATCACTAATCCATTTAATCATCTGCGTGCATCACAACTACTTAATAATACAATACAATATATATTATATATTATATTATATATATGGAAAAATACTTACAGTTTGAACAAGGATCGTATCACAGTTCCAATCTCGTCTTCCCGAATAGCGGCAGAGCGGTGGAGGCTGAGCGTTGAAAACAGTTCCACCACCGTCAGCCGGCGCTGGACCCTCCAGAGATCGCCGTATGGGGCCAAGGGGAGGGCTTTATAGTCGAAGGAAAAGTTATCGCCGGACATGCTCCGGGGCCGGTTCGCCATGATGATATCATTGTTCTTGGTGAAGCAATCTTCAACTGCCGCCGGGGATGAGACGACGAGAAAAGGCCGGCAGCCAAATCGGAGATACAGAACCGGGCCGTGTTTGGCAGACAGGGCGGCGAGCGCTTGGTGAAGGGAGTTTTTGATGAGATAGAGATGGCCGATGATGGGGAGAGAAAGTGGAGCCGGCGGGAGATTTTTGCGGCGATTGGAGAACAACTTTGAGGATAGTACGAGGAGGAGAATAGACAGGAAAACTGCAACGTAGTATTGGATCTCCATGTCTGGGATCGGAGGTGACAAGCTGCTTGAGTGGGCAGAACAAAGCAGAGCCAGTGAATTTAATAAAGATATAGTTCAGTGACTTTCAAGGAGAAGACAAGTAATACCCGCTTTCTTAAGAAATCCAATTATATATTTTTGTTTATTAAATTAAATGAAGTGAACAAATCAAAGTAGTACTCAAAAAAGAAGTGAACAAGTCAAACATTATTAAATTTGATACTCCTTATTACATTAAATTATTCAAGGAGAAAACAAGTAATACCTACTTTCTTAGAAATTCTTTACCCTTTAAAGATTAAGGGACCACTTTGATTTTAGCTCAATATTGTGTGGATTATATAATCAAATAATGTATATTTAGTATAAAAATAATGTATATTCAATATAAAAATAATGTACTATAAATTAATGCACCATGTATCACTAAAAAATGTATCCCAAAACACTTCAAAATGTACCACACTAGCATGTAATGCACCTCAAAAATATACATAGTGCAAGAACTACTTACGAAATTGTCACCCCATATTTTCTCTTCTTCATTGATTTCCATCCATTTAATATCAGCTCATCCTACGGTTCTAATGTATCCGGCAAGACCGCACGGGAGAGCAGCGCTGCACCAAAGCATATATATATATATATATATATATATATATATATAATCATGATAAAATGTGAACTAGGTTTCTTGTGATAAGTGTGGACCAATTTGATCCATCAATCTAGTATGATCAATGACTACAAAATAACGGAGTCAAATTTATAAATATTAATTAGTATAAGGGAATCAATTTAAGGATTCCATGCATCTATTAGTTTAATGTAACAAAATTAATTAGACCAAATATGTTCTTTTGCAAACTAGCACCGGTAACTCAATTGCACATGAAACACTACTAACAAAAAAAAAGGAGCGGACAAGCAATGAAGACAAAAACGAAGACAAACATAACCAAAAGCGAATTAACAAAATTTAGAGTAATTCTAACCAAAAGTAGTATCTACTACCTAATACCTACCAACTACAATAAGGCTGTCATTATCCCTGCAAATTTAGCATTGGCAATGTGACATGGCAAGAGAGAGAAATATTTTTTTATTTTATTTTAAGCTGATGTGTATTGACAATGGAGGGAGAATTGACTAAATTAACAATAGGAGAGAGAATTTGCTAATTTGTCATGATGCATCTTTTATGCTGCCAACCCACCTTCTGTTTCCTTTTTTATTTTGATTATTTCTGTTAATATTATTTTAGTATTATGTTTATAATATAATAGGAAAGTGAGACCCATATTTGAGAGTGATAGAGATTTGCAGGGATGTAGAATAAAAAATGTATAATTTACAAATTTGATGATGTGGAAGTGGGACCCATTTGCCATTTTAGAAAACGTGAGGGATTTGCAGGAATACGAATAGCCTAAGTATTTAATAATTATTTTTAAAAGAGTACAAATTAAAAATTAATTTTAATACTATAATGAATTTCTCTTATATAGTCTGATATGCATTGAATTATTTATTTAAATACAAACATTAGACATTAAATCAGTCGCACAATGCTAGTATATATAAAATAAACATTGAAAACATATGCAATACAATTCAAAGTTGGGAGAGAAATTGAAGGCAATTGTTGCGCGGCGTGCATATTACTTCCAATCGTTCAGCCTTTTGCAAGATGCTTCGAGATAAATGAGCTTGGCACATTTTATCCTCCTTAGTATTCTCCCATTCAAAACACTGAATACATGCTCCAAGTGCCAATGAAACAAGCCTTAACGCCATGTTATTTCCGGGACAAGATCTTCTCCCGATTCCAAACGGAACAAACTTGTAGTTAAACGACCCTTCTCCTTCCCCTTCCATGGCCTCGAATCTTTCTGGTTTGAATTTCTCGGGCTCTTCCCATAGCTCGGGATCGTGATGTATAGCCCAAGCATTAACCATCACCGTAGTGTGTTTGGGAACATCGTACCCTGCAACTACACAATCCTCTAAGGAATAATGGGGAAACAATAGTGGCACCGGAGTGTATAGCCTTAGTGTCTCGTTAATAACGCAACGCAAATAAGGGAGCTTAGAGAGATCAGACTCGTTTAACAAACGTTTGTGTCCTACGTTGTTGTCAATCTCGTATCTTAATTTGCGCAGTACTTCTGGATGAGATAACAGAAGTGACATTGCCCACTCAATGGTCACTGATGCTGTCTCTGTTCCTGCAACAAACACCATCTGCACAATTGCACAAATTTGTTTTAATGTGAGGTCAGGTTTATATTGAAGACAGTGAAGAATTATATTGAAGTAGCTTACCAGTATGATACTCATAATAAGATCATTTGTGTAAAATTCAGGCTCCAATTTTTGCATACGCAACAGAGTTTCAATCACTGGGCTCTTCTCCTTCTTCTCCCTGCAGCTCTTCATCATCTCATCACATTCAGAATTCTCAGAAAATCCGGCATTATTTCTCCGTCGAAACTCGTCCAGAATGCCGTTTAAGAACTCAATTCTCTTCTTGTGCAGTGACACCATCTGCTTCTCCAGGCCTCTGTAACCAAACCACCTCAACACTGGGAAGAAATCGCAAACATTCGTGGCAGAGATACTAGCAAAGAAAATCTCTCTAAGCCCATTCAGAATCTCTTTCCCTTTCTCCCCTCCAATCTCTTCTTCTTTCACGAACTGTTCCCCGCTCATGATTCTCATCATAGAATTGAAAGTGAACACGCCCGCCAGATTGTTGAAATCCACGGTTAAGTTCCCGTTCCCGTTCTGGGACCCTCTGAAAATGTTAGTTATTATTATTAAGTAACATAAACCTAAGGATAACTTAAATAAGGAAGAACTTGACTCGTAACAGCTAAAGCTTTAGGATTGACAATACTAAACCTGCAGAAGAACGTTCACATTAATGTTTTGTCTACTGCTTCTCTTCTAAATGCTATATGGTGTGTATGTAGAGTTGTGGGAGAACTGTACTGTTTTGTTAATATTCAGTTAAAGCTAAATTGAATATTCTAAATTACATAACAGATGCCAAATATGTCACTATGTATACAAATATACACTAGTTAGAAAATGCACCATAATGAAAATACACAAAAATATTAAAAAAAAAACTACCACACCTAAAATAATGCACCATAACTCTCCCTTAGATGCATTTCTAACACTGTGTGATGTATATTTGAAGATGTATATTTGCATACCATATGTTTTTTGGTGATGCTTATATAATAGTACATATTTATGTTGTGCATTTTTTAACATTGGTGTATATTTGTATACATAGTTGTGTCGCTGCACTGATGGGACTGCGGCATATATATATATATATATAGGGAAATACTTACAGTTTGAACAAGGATCGGATCACAGTTCCAATCTCGTCTTCCCGAATAGCGGCGGAGCGGTGGAGGCTGAGCGTTAAAACAGTTCCACCACCGTTAGCCGGCGCTGGACCCTCCAGAGATCGCCGTATGGGGCCATGGGGAGGGATTTATAGTCGAAGGAGAAATTGTCGGCGGACATGCTCCGGGGGCGGTTCGCCAGGATGATATCGTTGTTCTTGGTGAAGCAGTCTTCGACGGCCGGCGGGGATGAGACGACGAGAAAACGGCGGCAGCCAAATCGGAGATACAGAACTGGGCCGTGTTTGGCTGACAGGGCGGCGAGAGCTTGGTGAAGGGAGTTTTTGATGAGATAGAGATGGCCGATGATGGGGAGAGAAAGTGGAGCCGGCGGTAGATTTTTGCGGCGATTGGAGAACAACTTTGAGGATAGTACGAGGAGGATAATTGACAGTAAAACTGCAACGTAGTATTGGATCGCCATGTCTCGGAGGTGACGAGCTTCTAGAGTGGCCAGAACAAAGCAGAGCCAGACAAAGATGATGGATGAAGATATACTTCACTACTTCAGTGACTTTCAAGGAGAAGACAAGTTATACCCGCTTTCTTAGAATTTCAATTTTATATTTTTGTGTATTAAATGAAGTGAACAAGTGAAAATAGTATTCTTTAAGTGAACAAGTCAAACATTATTAAATTTGAGAGTTAATACTCAAAATAGTTCTCGACTATAATGGCTTTTCTCAATTTCGTCCTAAACGACTTTGGTGACCTAAAGTAGTCCTAGACTTTTGTGGTATTGCTCACTATAGTCCTCCGTTTGTTAATCTGTTAGGTTGGCTTTAAATAGAGGGTCAATTTTGTAAATTCATACGTATTCCACACAATTCATACCCTTTCCTACAGAATTCAATATACGTATTCCACAATATTCATACATTCATATCTCAATTCCTTATACATATATATTCATACAATAGCCTTGCGATGTTGGAGTCCGATGAAACTGACGTCCTGGGAAGGTTTCCTTTCAACAGCGACAGACATGGCGATTATTGGGCGAGCCCAGAATGATGGTTCAATTTCTACCTGGGAAGGTTTCCTTCTTGTGTTCAATTTCTCATTGTTTTCTTGTATTTGGGCGAGCCCAGAATGATGGTTGTCCTCTTGTGCTTGTCTGATTGTTGTTGTGCATGTTTTTAAAATTTATGTTTCAAGAAAATATGAAGGAAGGTTGGTAATTGGTATGGAAAGATTCTTTTTCTTCAATTCTGTGGGATTTCGCAGGTGGAATTGAATAAAACGAAAACAATATTAAAATTACAAAATTAACCCTCTATTTAACACCAACTTAACAGATTAACAAACAGAGGATTATAGTGAGCAAAAACATAAAAGTCTGGGACTATATTAGGTCACCAAAGTCGTTTAGGACGAAATTGAGAAAAACCACTATAGTCGAGGACTATTTTAGGTATTAACTCTTAAATTTGATATTAGACAAAATTATCCCATGAGAAGACAAGTAATACCCACTTTCTTAAAAATTCTTTACCTTTGTGCGATCGGTGGAAGGGAATTACAATTTCATTTCCACTCTATTCCATCTAATTCCGAATGTAGTTGGTTAGAGGGAATGACAATTTTGCTCCCCGTGATTTTAATTCCATAGATTTTAAGAAGAAGAAGAAAAAAAAAAAGAAAGTCCTAAGACAAAATTATCCCTTTCTTTTTTAACCTAAAATTGATACATGACCTTCCATTCTAAATTATAGCGTGTATTATTCTTCGACTTCCTTTGTGTATGTTCATTTAATTTAAATCTTTGTATGCAACAACTATTCAAAATTTGCATTCTTTATATGCGTTATTTATATACAGCAACTTTCGTGTATGTTCTTTTGAATTATTTATATGTAGAACTCTTCAAAATTTGCATTCTTTTTATGTAACAACTCTAACAATTTGTCAATTATAATAATAATAACAACAACAACAATAATGGACATTTTTGACTTTATACTACTTATTAACTCTCAATTTTCATGTATACCAAACATTGGAATTGAAATTCCAAGTAATTTTATTCATACAATGCCAAACACTGGAATTTAAACTCTCACTGTATTCCACATTAATTTTTTCCCATTGAATTGCAATTATTTTCCCACCTAATTCCTACCCTCTAACCAAACGCCCCGTAACGATTAAGGAACCACTTTGGTCTTTGGAAGCGGTTGTTATGCCATGGATCCGAGTCCACCTTGCAAGGTGGACCCAAATTCATGTTCACAATTTTAGATTCTATGTTCACAATTTTACAACTTTATATTTACAATTACAGAACTCTATGTTCACAATTTTAGATTTCTATATTTAAATTGTGAACATTCAGTATGTAAATTGTGAACATTCAATATAAAATTATGAACATTTAGTATGTAAGTTGTGAATATTTAGCATATAAAAATTATGACATTCATTATACAGTTGTTATGCCGTGGACTCAGGTTCACCTTGTAAGGTGGACCTGGGTCCAATACGACGTTGTTTCACACTTTTTATTTATTTTTATTTTTAAAAAAAATAATAATTAACAGCGTTAACGGCTCCTCATCGCAACAGAACACAAACTCTACATTCACAGACCCTATACTTCATATTCACAATTTGAAAATTTCGCATTCACACATTACAATGTTATATGTTTAGTAACTATATTACCACTGTGATGCATTCACACATTCAAAACTCTATATTCACAGGTCCTATACTCCATGTTCACAACTTGGGAACTCCACATTCACACATTATAGGGCTACAAGTTGCTAGAATTCTGTTAACTCTACTACAGACTCACACGTTCATAACTCTACATTCACAAATTCTATACTCTATATTCACAATTTGAAACCTCCACATTCACAAATTAAGGGCTGCTAGAACTTTGTTAACTCTACTACAGATTCACACATTCATAACTCTACATTTACAAATTCTATACTCCATATTCACAATTTGAAACCTCCACATTCACACAATTTAGGGCTATATGTTTAGTAATTTAAAAAAAAAAAAAAAAAAGTAAAACGGCGTCGTATTGGACCCAGGTCCACCTTACGGCATAACCACATAAGAATCACTTAAAAATTTTAGAAGGTAATCGTTCAATTCATTCGTCACTACTTATCACGGGCAAAGATTGAGGTACATGCATGTGCATGCATGTTGTACTCCTACCCATAATACTTCATCATGCATGTCTACCTCATCAACACAATAAAGATGAAACAAGTGCAGAAAGATAATCATGCATATACACCCAAAGAGGAAAAGAGGGATAATAACATTTGAATCAATTGAAAAAAGTTTGATCCATTTTTAAAAAAATTAACGTCTCAAGTTTAAATCTTGTCCATAGCAGCATAGACTATAAAAATTAAAGCAACAGATTTTATTTAGGACAAACTTAACTGTCAAACTATTAAATTAATAATCACAATGTTACAACTTTGATCAACTCTCAACAGAGGGCATACTAACTTTTATTCTTAATTTGAACTCTATAGTTAATTAACAATTTAGACTGATTTACCGCACTGTTATTGTATGTTCTGGCCTCACCGGTTGTGAAGAGGGTTCAAAGCATTTGGGACTCTCCTCATGCTCGGAGAGAAAACGTCCGACGAGTGGTTGCGCTGAGGATCTGTTTCAGCAGGTTGCATTTGTACCAAAGCTGGTGGCTTCTTTTCCGTGCCAGCAACCACGGTCGCCTGTGAAGAAATGGCCAACAAGGACACAACACTTAAAACCAGAAATTTTCTGCCATACATTTTCAAACCAATTTTCATAGCTTTCTGGATTCTCATTTTGGTGCTGCGGTGGAACCCTCGAACCAGAAGGGAAAGAGAATCCCTTCTCTTTGGAGTAGGGAAAGGGGCTGGGGAGAATGTGAAATGGGTTTCTTAACTGGCCGGTCGGGGGGTGTGAGGTAGAAGAATGGAAGGTAAGGAAAAGTATATAGGAATAAGGTTAAAATTGGCCACTGAACTTAACCTGTCAATTCCTGAAAGTCAATTAGGCCACTGAACGAAAAAAATGTGTAATTAGGCCATTGAACACTCCAAATGCATACAATTTCACCTCAGGTTACCTTCATTTTTATCAGGTTGCCTACTTATATGGATGGTGAGTTGACATTTTAAAATATTTTTTTAATATTTTTTAATTTTTTATATTTATTATTAAAAATTTATTTTAAAGTGCCACATCACCATCCATGTAAGTAGACAACCTGATGAAATGGAAGATAACCTGCTATTAGGTGAAATTGCATGCATTTGGAGTGTTCAATGACCTAATTGCACATTTTTTTCGTTCAGTGGCCTAATTTCACTTTCAGGTTACGTTCAGTGGCCAATTTGAACCTTATTCCAAGTATATATTATACTTTGTACTATACAATATTGACAATGAAATTTTTTGGTTTTTTTTTTTTAATTATGTCATATCAAACAATGTTGTTGTTGTTGTTTTTTTTTTTTTTTTTTTTTTTTTTTTTTTTTAATTTTTTTTATTATAAATTTTGTTCTATGGGGTGGAGAGTTAAAGTTTAAATTTTGTGATTATTAATTTGGTTGAAATACGATTTAATGAACTTATAATACACTAAAGTTTTAAAAATTGCTTGCAAAACTCGCCAATCCACGTGTGGAGGTTTTAATTTCTTTGGCCCAGGAAAGGCCTACGAAAATTATAGCTGGTCGGGAACGACGTCGTTTCGATGTTAGTGGACGCGGACGCGAATGACTTCATGGAATTCATTGTCTAGAATACACATAATGATTTGAGTGAATACACAGAATATTGACACAACTACACAGAAATCATCCTCCTAACATTCGGATATACAAAACACGTCACACCCTATGTTTAAGTACCCCTAACATGAATACGTACACAAAATCGTATTCTACAATAAACATAATGCCTTCAAAGAATACACAGAATATGAAAACACCAATAACACAAACACATCACCCTTTATTTAAGTACCACTAACATGAATACACAGAATGACTTGAGGGAATACATAGAATATTGATACAACTACATAGAAATTATCATCCTAACATTCGAATACACAAAGCGCGTCACAACCTATGTTTAAGTACACATAACATGAATACATGGAGTCATAGTCTATAATACACAGAATGTCTGTAAAGAATACACAGAATATTAACATAAATACATAAACCGACTGAAACGGAAAACGTGATTTCCAGAAAAATAAACCATTAATTAAAATAACCAAAACAACGTCGTTTTAGTACGATGCGCACAATGCATTGTGCACCATAGTCCACGATATAAATTGCCCCTATTGACACTCCTTCAAATCTAGAATGAATATAA
>CM008345.1:9016314-9043776 GCA_002525835.2 Ipomoea batatas
TTTCGATTAAGATCAAATCGCGATCTGTCTTTTTATTTTTTTTGTCAACTTCGCGGAAAGTTATATAATAATTGATTACTTAATTTCTGCCGCACCCTCTACGAGAGGGTGTCATGGAAAGTTTTAAAGTTTTTTTTTATGAAATTACTTTTTGTGGTACGTTCTTGAAGAATGTGCTGTCAAAAGTAGGCAAGTTTAATATATATATATATATATATATATATATATATATAAACCACTACACCTTTTAAACAAATGTGTAGTGTATTCTTATGTATTTATTTACGGTATTGTCATCATATTTTTTTTTCCAATTATCCACTACACCTTTATTAAAAGGTGTAGTGAAAAGTTATATTTTTATGTTCAATTTTGTAGTTGTAGGCTTTTTTTTTTTTTTTTTTGAATTCTACTGACTCTGTTACAATGTAGTATCTACTAATAGCTACTTTCTCAACCTACTGAAGCATTAAAGAGTGAACAGTTGTCTCCACTGAGACTCAAACTCACTCCCTTCCATGTGAGAGTGTAAACCGGGTGCCACTAAATCACAAGGTCTTTGATTGTAGTTGTGTAGACTAAGTGATTGGAAACGAAATTTACTAAGTGCAAAACTTATCTAAAAATTAAGGGTGCGTTTAGTTCGTATATGGGAATCGAAATCGGAATGGGTATCAAATACCTAGTAAGGGTAATGAGTTTTGGTGAAAGTGTTTAGCATGTTTGGTAGTTTGGTGGAATGGGAATGATTATTAATAGTTCAGGAAGAAATGAGGAAGGTAAATGAAACCCTTATTCAATAAGGGTATGGGTTTTCTCATTAATGGGGTATTCCAAACCCATAGTGACATTCTCAAAACCTATCAACCAAACAACTAACAATCACTTTCATACACATTCCTTATTATGCCCAAACCCACCAACCAAACACACCCTAAGTTTTTAACATACAACATTTAGTACACTCAAATTAAAGCTTCACACTGAAACCCTTTATTACACCTAAAGGGTTCATCTTTGGTTGAAGAAGAAAACACCCAACTGCTTGAAGTTAGAAATGTTCCACCAATCTTGGAGAAGATATGGTGGTAGTAGTAGTCAAGTAATGAGAGGGATTTGTAGACAAACTTCGTGAAAGTTGGTAGCCAGAGAGTAACAAGAGGGCATTGTGAATAGATCCTCGGTTACTATCATATAGCTAGAATTGAAATTGGGGTGCAATTAAGTTTTAAGTAGCTACTATATTGTGGATTACATGACCAGAAACATAGTGAAATTCTTTTTAGAAATAGGCCGGAGAAGAGTAAATTAGGAGATACCATCAAACTAGGGGTGTTCATTCGGTTAACCGTTCGGTTAACCGAACCGAACTACCAAAACCGAATTAACCGAACTTATCAAACCCTTTAACCGTTAACCGAACCGAAGTTTCTATTTCCGAATTAACCGAACCGAAATTTTTTTCGGTTAACCGATTAACCGAAATTTTTTAAAAAAAAAATGAAAATCTTTAAATTATAATTGAAATTTACAGCTGGAAAGAAGTTATCAACATTCTAAAAGGGATCAAACTACACAGGCCACACAGAACTAGGGTTTTCACTAACATATTATATGTATGTGTGTGTGTGTATATATATATATATATTCGGTTAACCATTCGGTTAATTCGGTTAACCAGTGTTTCGAACCGAATTAACCGTTAACCGAAAATTTCAAATTCCTTTAACCGTTCACCGAACCGAAAAAGTTCGGTTCGGTTACGATTAACCGAATTTGATCGGTTCGGTCAGTTAACTACGGTTAACCGAAATTTTGAACACCCCTACATCAAACTACTATAAACAATTGTGTCATTTACTTTATGTGTTTATTACATATGGAATTTATTATTTTCTTCTTGTGTAGTATTTGCATTCTCTTATTGTCCTGTTTGGTAAATAATCAGCCTATTAGTCAATTTTGGCTTATTTGACCACTATTAGTTGTTTGGTTAATAAGCTTTTTTTAACTCCAAAATGCTAAAATTCAAAAGGCTACTCAAAGCAGCCTTTTCAATTAGCTTTTTGAGAAAAGAAATTATACCAAACAGCTATCAGCTAACAGCTAATCTATCAAACAACTTTCTACAATCAGCCAATGTTATCAAAAAATCATACCTTTTAATTCAAACAGCCAACCCAATCAGCCAACAGCCATTTACCAAATAGGGTCAGTATCATTTTCAAACATAACCAATATGGTTGGTGTGGTGGTTAAACACCTTGTTCCTTAAGCATGAGGTGTTGGGGTTCAATCCCCACTCACCTACATCCGCCTCAGTGGATGCAAGTTGTGCTGAATGCAAGCACCCCATTTCTTCTTTCTCCTCCCCCTCTCTTCTCTACATTATCCTTGCTTTCTCAAAAATCACTATTGATAAGACTTATATATAGTGTGAATTTTAGAAAATGTTGCATTGTATTATTGTATTAATTAGTATCTATCTTTGAAATAATATTGACTATCTTTTCTAAAATAACATCCATTAGGAACACCACTAGTTAGCTTGTTTACATATATAGCAATGGTCAAGTCAGCTTCATCCACAATTCTGCAAATGGGTCATTTCACATTTAGGGCACATAAAGAATGTGGGACAGCAGATAGGTATTAAGATGATGTGATCAGGTGGCTACTGCATATACCACAAAAGATCAAAAACTAATCTCAACAAAATAAAATAAAATAAAATAGAATAAATGGATCCTCTTATCCAGAAAAGATTAGGTGAATCTCTAGCTTGGATTTCTTGTGCTATTTTGGCCCTTCACTCAGATATCTGTGGATAACAAGCCATCATCACTCCCTCTCTGCTATATATATACTGTTTTGAGTTGTTAGTCAAAGAAAATATCTAAGCAGCACTTTTCCCATTTGTTTGCATTCTTGAAAACTTCCCAGCTAGCCCTCTTGATCTCCTCCCATTTCTTTATTATATATCATCATTATTAATTACATTATATTATATTAATTTCAATTAAATTCCCTTATTCTTCTATTATTCTCCCTTTTTCTCTTTCCTTTTTGTTTTTGTCCATTTCTACCAAAACATATAGATCAAATGTACCACTACCACCACCACCCTTTTCCTTGTTTGCATTGCCACCCTCATAACTATATCAGAATGGTACGTAGAAGCTTTACACACACTCTCTCTCTCTCCTAATTCTATCTATCTCTCTCTCATCTACTTACCTGTGTATATAATATATGTACACAATTGGTTTTACAGGTTCAAAGTCTAATAGAGAGGTGTTTGCTCCTTCATATGGACCGAGAACAATGCGTTAAAGCTCTCGCTAGGCACGCCAGAATCCGGCCACTCGTCACGCTGACTGGTACACAAATATACACCCACACACTACAGCATATATATATATATATATATATATATATATATAGCTTGTAGAATTGTTGAAATGTCACATACTAGAAATAGAAAGTCACAAAATCAATACTGTAAGTAATTGAGTAGTTTGATTAAACAAGTGGTACTTCTTGTTATTTTTATTTTTATTTTTTTAGTAAATTGTGTTTTACTACAACATTATAGTATTTCCCATGAAATCTAAGGTTACATTATGTAAATGGATTTTGAAAACTTTGTAGTGTGGAGGGAGCTACAAAAAGAGAACAAAGGCTTCTTTCACCAATATCTCACCCAAGTATCTCGGATTCCAAATCTAGGTATACCTTGCTATTTACATCTACATGTTCACTTTTTTCTGTTAGATCACGGGATATTCTGAATAGATTATACTCATATGAGGCACTTTTAAGTCCATATCATACTCAGATTAATCACGTTCACATCGGGCCAACCCAATTAAGGGTTAAAGTAGACAACTACTCACGCCAATCTTATATGAATATACATGTTGAGTTTTTACATTGTCATAATTTGTATATATGTAATAATTGTTTGTATATTGTATGTACCTTAATGTTGTGCAGGTAGGCATGGGATGATATACCCAAGAAATGGGAGGAGGAGCCAATGGAAATGAAGAAAACAGATGTCTGGTCAGGGATAGATGTCATGAATTAATGTGGTTGTCCTCGATGCTAAGGCATAATGAAACAGTGGGATATGATGTTTTAGGGTTATTTATATTTGGATACCTCGTAATTATCCTAGTATGACGTGTAGCTTGTAGGGACCATATAAATTAAGAATGTTTTCTTATCCTTTCTTAATTTAATCACATCAATCATCACATGGTAATGGCTCTAATAGTCTCTTGTAGATATTATACTTTGTAAGTTTGGGTTGTGATTCAATATTTGTATAATTAAATGTATAATGCACTGCCAAGGACCTTGTGGTCCAGTGGCATCAAACCCTTCCTTTTATATTTAAAAAAAATGTATAATGCAGTGTATTTGTTGTAAATATATATTTGATGGCCATTATCCTATTTTTTCGGATCATGAATTGTATTATGTTTACCTCGTGTTGTATCTGTATTTTGCAGTGATCTAATAATGAAAAAGACCGTGGATCTTGAATGCAAGAGAAAACTTAAGGTTCCTACTAAATTTTAACAAGATTATTTATCTGGATTAGTTACTAGATCTGATTGATAAGTGTATAATTGATCACATTTAATCCTCATATTTAAGCTTATTTCACCACTAGATTGTATAATTTATCATAATTAATTAGGATGATTTAATGGACACCGAATGTTGATCCGTCATATTAAACTTTAATCATCTAACATTGATTTTTTTATATATATATCTAGTGGAAGATGGTGGAAGAAATCATGGAGATGAGATGCTAATGATAATGGTGAAGAGGCAAAATTATTGCTAAAGGACAAAAGCAAAAAGAAGAGCAAATTCGTGGGCTGCACACTAGTTACCACTAATTACACTTAGTGGACACTAATCATTATTGTGGAGTAATTAATGGAATAATTAGGCCATTAATCCTTGTCATATGCCTATATATATGTGTGTGTTGTTTCGGATGAAAGGGCAGCAGATAGCAGAATGTAGATTAGAGTAGAAGCTTATTTCTTTCTTTTGTATTTCATTTCTCTTCTTTTAATTTACTTATGCATTGTTAATTTCCCTTCTGTATGCTTTTCTTTATTTTTGTGTTCTTATTTCCTTTATCATTTATGCTTGAATTATGTAATTAATTTTAGTTGGATTTAAGGTAGGAATTTATTATTTATCTTGATGCTACCTTGCTAATAATTTCATAAGGGGTAGAAATATAATTATGGATCATAAGCTTGTTCAAGAGGCTTTGTTTGTAACTTGTTAATAATTACTAGCTATTTTTATTGGCAAGTAATTGGAGAGTTTTGCTACAACGGGAGTTGGGTAAAAACTCAAGCCACCTTTGTACGATCCAAATATCTCACTACGGGAGTAGGAGACGAATTGGGGGGCTTTTGTATCTTTTGTTCTTCAAGGGTTTGTGGTTGATACGTCACGGGAGTGGGGCAACCCTTGCTCTAATTCAAGTTTCGAAAGGATCTTGAATTCTTTAAAGTTTATGCCCTCTTGATCCAAAATTATTGTTCTCCCTAATCCATAAGAATATATAGCATCTTGGTAGTAATAATTCCTAGCTTAAATCCCTATCTTTACTTTTTATGTTTGTAGTTTGTTAGTAATTTTATGTTTATGATTGTGCTTGGATTCTCGTTAGTGGGTTAATAAGCTCTAATGTAAATAATTGCACAACTACGTGCCATAAATGCCAATCCTCAGCGGAACGACAAATCTAAACCCGTATACTTATTTTTGACAGCGATCACTGATACAGACAGATAAATAAATAAATAGTGAATAAAGAAAAGGAACCAAACACCAAGAAAATGATTACGCAGTTAGTATGGAGCTAAAACTCGTACGTTTGTGGACAACTCACATCAGCTCAATCCACTAGATGATTACCAAAGGGTTAGAAGGAGCAAAACAGAACCATACAAAGTACGGCTTCTAACCAACTACTCCATCATGCCTTCCTCATTTTAGTAGTTGACTACATGCATGCCAATTTGAATAACCAACCAATCTTCAACAAAACATTGTGTAAGTTCACACCCCACGGTTTATACCACTCAATAATTAGAGAATAAATGTTTTGAGGACTTGAAGAATTAAATAATAAGTTTAATCGCCAAAGGCCTTATGGTTTAGTGGCACCCGGTTGCATCCCCCACATGGGAGGGGGTGAGTTTGAGTTTCAGTGGAGGCGATATTGGCTTTCTGTGTTTCATTTGGTTGAGAAAGTAGCTATGAATATTAATGTTTATGTTTATGGACATATAGAACAAATATTATGAGTATAGTACATGATGAATATTACTAAACATGATGCGTTCATAGTATACTATCTATGTACATTAAGCTTGACTTTTATGAACATATAGAATGAATATTATGAACCTACTATAGAGTGAATGAAAATGCATATGATGTACATTTAATTTAGTGTTTATGGACATTAAAGTTTGATTTATGGACATATAAAACAAATATTATGAACATAGTCTATGATAATGTTATTAAATATGGTGTACTAATTGACATTTGATATAAAACAATGTCGTTTTGGACCAGAATCAACCATGGAAGGTGACCCTGGTCTACCATGGAAGGAACACGCATGACCTACATTTACTAAAGAAATATATTATCTTGGAAACCTGAAATAATACACACAGCCTGCACTTATTAAGATTACATTTAGTGTAATGGTTTAGTAGATGCAAATTATAATACTTTTGGGCAGCCAAATACATTATTTGTTGTGTTGACTACATTTAATTAAATTTTCAAATTCAAAATTTGTGTCTACCAAAGTCACTTTGCGCTCTAGCTTTTGGATGTCCCTTAGCTTGCTTATAAATACCCACAAATTAGTTTCAGTCTTTGTGTTTTTTTTTTTTTGGTATAGTTCTCTTTGTATGCCCATGGTATTTTTGCTGACAAGTGCTGGGCCTATGGTCTTCTTCTTCTTCTTCTTTTTTTTTTTTTTTTTAATTTAATCCCAACACAAAGTCATTATAAAGTAAGATTTCATATTAGGTACTTACTATACATACTTTATTATAATAACATATTGTTAGAATATTATATAATACTTTGAGTATTTATCTATTTATTGCACTATTTAAATTTGATAAATAATGTAATTATTGAATATATATTACTATTTGTCGATTGCACGGGTGTCATACTAGAGCGTAACATTGTTCTCAATGTTGCTTCAAGTGGTATTATTTCTCTTCTTATGCTAGGTGGTAGGACCGCATATTCTCATTTTGCAATACCTATAGATGTAAATGAAGATTCATCCTGTAACATTTTCCAAGGTAGTGATCTTGCTTAGCTACTTATAAAGTCAAAACTTATAATTTTGGATGAAACGCCAATGATGCATAAGCATTGCTTTGAGGCATTGAATTGAACTATGCGGGATCTATTACGATTTGTGAACCCTTTGAGTTCAAGTATGACATTTAGCGGGAAATATTGATTCTTGGTGGTGATTTTCAACAAATACTGCATGTGATTTTCAATGGAAGTAGACAATTCAAGACATTGTTGGGGCTAAACTCTTTATATCTTCGAAATAGTTGTAAAATGTTAAGATTGACTAAAAATTTAAGATTACAAAGAGTGGGAAACATTGATACCTTAGAAAATATAGTTGTTTTTTTTTTTCAAAATGGATGGTTGATGTAGGTGATGGTGAGATAGGTGCGACTAATGATGGTTTTGCAAATATTGAAATCCTGAAAGATAATTTATTACAGCCCTAAGATGATCCAATTGCAACAATAGTTAATAGTATATTCCCTATGTTTTCTTCGGGTACTTGTGATTTGGAAGATTTAAATGGTCGTGCTATTTTAGAACCAACATTGGATGTAGTTGGTGAGATCAATGAGTATATGAAAAGCTTGAATCCAAGTGAGGGTAGGACGTTTTTATGCTCTGATTCTGTTTGTCAATCGGATGTTGGTTCAGATACATTAGCCCAATTGCACACCCAGAGTTTTTGAATGGGTTAAAATGCTCAGAGATTCCAAATCATTCTCTTAGCTTTAAAAGTAGAGTCTCCAATCATGCTTTTACTGAACATTGATCATTCACTAGGTTTGTGTAATGACACAAGATTGGTTATTAGTAAATTAGGAGATCATGTTATTGAAACAAAATTATATCAGGAAATAATTTGGGCACTCATGTTTTGACCCCAAGATTGACATTGACTGTATTAGATCCTCAGTTGCCATTTAAGTTCAAAAGGAGATAATTCTCTCTAATGTTATCTTATGCAATAACAATAAATAAGAGTCAAAGGTCAAAATTTTTCGAATATGAACCTGGTTAGCCCGATCTTCTCTTCATACTCGAATTACAAAGAAATTCATAGAACGATTTATTAGGTTGGGTGAATTTGATTTGAAGGTTTAATTTAGGGCTGGATAAGGGCTAATTTTTGGGTTTTAATAAGGCTAATTTTTGGGTTTTAATAAGTTCTCGGCCACATTGGGTTATAAGGTGATACGTTGGATTTGGGACGACGCCACAAGTGAGGTTTCACACTTGATACGTCAGGATCACCATGACTTGATCATGGCCGAACTCTCCCGAGTTCCAGAAAACACTCGGTTTTCTAACTCAAAATTCTATATATTTCATTTGGCTGCAATATAATGACCTTAAATAGTCATTAACAAGCTGATTACAACCACATGAAAGAGATAATTATTAAATATATGATAAACTAATTCTAACCAATAAACTAAGATAAATTTGAAAATTAATATAATTCTAACAAACTAAATATAAAATAATTTTAAGATAATCTTCCTAATTAATTAATAAATCTAATTCTAAAATATTCTAACAACCAATTATATTGATTCCCGTGCCCACAACATTTTTGTACGTGGACAACTGCATGTGGCTCTATCTAGAGTTATCAACCCTAAGGGTCTTAAAATTGTTATTTTAGGCCAAAATGGAGGTGTTGTACGTGTACAAGGAAGTTTTTAACAATTGGTAAAGTTTATAAAGTTTAGTATTAATGTTAAGTTATTTTGTAAACTTAATATTAACTATATTTAAATTATTTTTTAATATATAAATTGCATCTATCTTAATGTTAAGTTGTGTATTTTTAAATAAATAATATTATTATAATGTTGTCTAATATTCGTCTCGTGCATCGCACGATTATCATACTAGTTTATTTATTATAATAATAACACATATAAAAATGATTATATTACTAAAAATAAAAGTGATGCAACCAATCCTGTAATTTGATCTATTTATAACAATATTGTCTCCATTGAGATTTGAACCCACAACCTCCCATATGGGAATGCAACTTAGTCCCACCAGACCACAAACTCTTGGCTAGTAAATTGTACTCCCTCCATCCCATTTTATGTGTCTAGTTCGGTTAACGGGGCTTGACTGAAGTAATTTTTAATTCAATTTTTCATAACATTAAATTTAATATTAATATACAAAATTTATATATTTAGAGATTACACAAAAAGTATTATTAAACACAAAAAATCAAATTTTAAAACAAGTAAAAAATAATAAAGAAAAGGCTAAAGTGTCATCCCGCACCGTACCATGAACCATTACTGATTATTCATGTCACACCATGATCTTCAATAACGGATATTTCGAGCCATAAACTAAAAAAAAAAAAAAAAAAATCCGCCTAGCCTTTTTTGTAGGTTTTCTGGTAACCCTGATGACATGGCGCAGGTAACTTGCTAATTTGGACTTATTTGTTAGTGATGTAGCTTCAATAAAATATAAGATGGAGTCCACGTCAGCTTAATAAAATAAAATAAAATAAAATCAAGAGTTAATCAACGACTGCTTTTTGAATCCCTGCCAAATCGGCGAAATTGACAACTGCTTCTGCGGAATGGAAGAAAAATTTTAGACGAAAAGAGCTAGGGTACAAACTAAATCAAAATTGAAAAAATCAGCATAAACCCATTTTATGATGACAAAGTGTGTTAGAAATAATTATTTCCTAACAATTGATTTATATATTAAAGGTTGTAATTCACTAATTCCATAAGGGACTCACGTTGATGATTAGTGATGTATTAAGGCGGAATTACTGAGTGAAATTTTCTCCTCTTATTCTGTTAAAATTTAAGTATATAAGGGTTAAAAGATGTATAATGGAAGAAGGATATGGGTTCTCCTAAAAGGAGGTTTCACATTCATATAGGGATTTATATTCCTTAAAGGAAGTTTCTCATTCCTCTTTAAAGAGGGGTTCTCATCACATCTATAAATACCCAGGAAAACTCAGAATTATATGGTTTTTCAATCATAGGTTTCTAGTCTCTGAGTTTTCTAGTCTCCGTATCATCAGCATCAGGAGGGGCATACAGATCAAAGAGGTGAAACATTCTCTTGATTATTCAGGTTAGAGATTACATCTCCGATGGAATCAAGTAAGTCTTTATCTTTATTCTTGTTTTAATTAAAGATCCATAATCATGAACATTGTTTAGTTGATTAATTTGATTTACATGCGATTCATTATATTATTATTTGTGCTTCCGCATTCAAGTTATAAGCGCATAAAGATTTTAATTAACAAAGTGATCGTTCAAGGAACTGCAGTGAGTTGCATGTATTGACTTGAATTCAAAAACATTAAAATTCCACAATATTAATCACAGTCTAGAACCAAAAACGCACACACATACTGACATACACATACACACCAACATACAACAGAAATGTGAGAGAGAAACCTCCTGGAGCAGAGGTGTTAGAGGAATTAGCGAGAGGTGGCTTCTCCTCCTCCAGATTTCCAGCCGATCGCAGCGGATACCGAAGCAGCCTCGAAGAAGATCGCAGCGGTCCAACACCATGAAGAGCTCCACTGGGTATTGCTCATCAGACATATCCCTGGGTTGTTCGATTAGGGTGCAGTCGCCGATTAGGGGATTCAGAAGCAATTGTTCGATTTCGCTGATTTCGCAGGGAATTCAGAAAGCAGTCGTTGATTAACTCTTGGTTTTATTTTATTTTATTTTATTAAGCTTACATGGACTCCATTTTATTTAATTAATGCCACTCTCTAACAAATAAGCCCAAATTAGCAAGTTACCTGCGTCATGTCATTAGGGTTACCGGAAAACCTACAAAAAAGGCTAGGCGAATTTTTTTTTTTTGGTTTATGGCTCGAAATATCTGTTATTGAAGATCATGGTGCAACATGAATAATCAGGAATGGTTCATGGTGCGGGATGACACTTTAGCCTAAAGAAAATAAACAAAGAAGAAATTAAAGAGTTGGATTGACCAATAAATAGTAAGTAGGACGGACAAAATAGGACAAAGAGAGTATTTAATAGCAACATTATAGTATTTCTCATGACCTATATATGCATACATAAAATCTAAGGTTATATTATGTAAAATTATTTTGAAAACAAAAATGAAAACTTCGTAGTGTGGGGGAAGCTAAAAAAAAGAGAACAAACACTTCTTTCACCAATACCTCTCACTCTATATCTTGGTAATTAAATAAGAGTTTAGGTTTCTTGAAACAAAAATGGCTGCTACTTATATGTACATGTTTATTATAAATATACAATTATGACCATTATCCCCAATTATCCCCACTATCCCGACAATCATCTTCTCTATTGAACGCGTGATTCATTTTTTTTTTTTTTAAAAAAATTGCTTGTTTAATAATTTTAACATAATTATTATTTTAATATTACATCCCACCTTTATGCATAGCAATGTAATCTTAGTTCGAAATCGATGAGTTGGCCTGATAAAATCAAAAAAAAAAAAAATTAAGATTAGGGTAAAAAATGTTAGGATGATAAAAAAATAAAAAATTTAAAAAAAATTCAGCCTGATGATAAGCCTTAACTTGATAAGTCCAATGGTTGGAATGGGCTAGTACCATAGCTTGAGTCACTTAAGAATACTCTTTGTCTCATAACTGATGTGAAATAAATTATACATTGAGTTTATTTGTAAGCTCATCTTTAGTATTGTTTATTAAATCTGTAAATAAAATTTTTATAAATATAATAAAAAATTTATTACAAAATAAAATATTTTTTTACGAAAATAAATAATGAAAAACAAAAAAAAAACTTATTATAATTGTTATATTATAGAAAAAAGAGAACTTATTATAATTGTTATATTATAGTATAAATGTCCAACTATGTGTAGTGTGATGACACCTTTATTACCAATTCAAATTGGTTGTCATATGATCGAACATATATTACATTGTATAATTTGTTCCACTTTCAGAGTTTGATCTTGGGATTACCTATTTGAAATGAAAACAGATGTACCATCACACTACATAGTAATTGACAGAATCACAAGTGTTTTAATGAAATGCTATATTTACTACATTATTAAAATGTTTTCTTATAAATAGATTTTAGACTAAATGGACGAGTTAAATATGTTGTACAGTACAATTCACTATATATTATAGTCAGATTAAATGTAACATTTACAATGTTGGTTATAGGGATAAGGGTTTACGACCCTCCAACTACATAGCAAAATGAAACTAGACTCTCAAATTAAAAAAAAAAAAATCTAATTAAACCTTTAAACATGTTTAAAATGTACAATTAACCTAATTGATCTATAATAGCATGTTACTCTCAAGTCACATGCCATGTAGATTAATATTTTAAAAATTATGTTTAAAAAATAAAATTCAAAATAATTATATTTATATAAAAATAAAAAATTAGCCACAACATACTTCCTCAGTTCCTCGTCCATGGACGGCGGCTTTGTTTAGTTTGACAAGGACAAAAGACTTCAATTCTTGTGTGGGAAGGCTTTTAATAATCTATACCGTTATGTCTTTTCTAGGTATATCCACCAACAAATGTATTAAAAATTGTCTTGTTTAGCGTAGTTCGTTCATTGTACGCACATGAAAATTATAATTTGGTCGGTGGGTTGATTGTGCAATTTTTTTATTTATCTCTGCAGTAACGGTAGCTAGAGACATGGTGCTGTGGACTTATAATTAATCAGGCGAAACTGGGATCACCTCAGTTAAAAAAAAAAAAAATTTTGACTTGGTTAGCAAGTCTGTAAAAATCTTGTAATCTTGTAAAAATTCATTTTTGGTCCTAGACTTATTATGCACTGGACAATTTTAGTCCGGATTTATTAATTTGACCACATTTTACCCTGACTTTGTTAAAGTTGGACAATATTAGTCCACCTTCACATTTAACGTTAGTCAGCCGTGAAATAGAAGGGCATTTCCGTCCTTTCATATCCTTTCTTTTTTGCCCAGATGTTCTTCACCATTTCCTCTTCACGTGCTTTGCTCTTGGAACAAATTGTGGCTTCCAAATCTATAGTTGCAATTGGCTCCAACCTGAAATACAGTTCTCATTAATCCTAGCACAAACAAAATACAATAATGCTAAAACCTCAATCCCCAAAATCAATTTCTAGTCTCTTCAATGGTGTACAGAGGAGCTGCGAAACCCCTGCTTCATGGACCAGAAATATAACCCAGATGGAAATTCTTTCAACTTCGTAGTCCTCAAGCTCGACGCATTCTTGAAGGAAGAATCGGATGTTGTCGACAAACGGGTATCCCGCCTCTGCAAAACTGTGGAGGCTGAAGAACTTCGGAGTTTTCTTCCTCTTCGTCCGCTGTTCGACGGAGAAAGAAGACAACGATTGCAATGGGCTGATGAAGCACAACAGCGCAGCCTGCAATCTTTCATGAGAGCTGGAGGGTTTACAGTGTTGGAAAAACCATTCATAAAGAAAGCCTTTATTTAGTTTATTTTGTGCCTTCTTGATTTTCGGAGCCATGCATACCATTATTTGTTGTTGGCAGCATGTTTGGACTCTTTCAAGATGCACTCCACTTTTATAGCACAAATTCCTGTGGGTTGTCATATTTGTGTGGTTTACATGGGATTGGTTGTTGGACCTCTACACTATAAATTGAGCTCATTTCCATTAGAATAAACACACAAAAGTTGAGAACTTCTATTCTTCCTTCCTTGTCATCTATTGTCTGAGCACATATTATATAATCTGTGTTGCCAGTCGAGAGCGTTCCGGACCGTCACCGGAAATTAAACGCTTTTAAGGCAGTGTTATTATAACACGGCACAGATTTTCTAAAACCCTGTTCTTCTTGTTCCACGAGAACTACTAGCCTTCGTTGACGTTGCGTCAAATTTCCCAACAGTTAAAAGCGTTTAATTGCAACAGTCAACCTTTAGAATCGATGGCTTCTTCTGTCATACCCGACCTATCCAAAATCGTTGCCCTAGATGGAAAAAACTACGAAAGGTGGACTCAAAGGATGCTTATTCTTTTCCAACAACTGAAGTTGGTTTAAGTGTTGTTCTCCAATCCACCCGAACCCACTAAACCAATATTCCCTTTTGTTGGTCAAGAATCGAGAGAAGTAAGCCCCGAACCGGATTACACCCCCGGAAAGGCATGAGGTGTAACACCGATGCAGTTTGAAGATGACAACATTGCAGCCAGAGGATACCTTCTGTCACAGATGAATGACCAGTTGTTTGACATCTATGTCAAAGAAGACTCGGCAAAGATCATTTGGAAAACACTATCAAAAAAATATGGTACAAATGGTGCTGAAAGTCAAAGAGTCAGAAACAACAGGAACAAAAGGAGTGGAAAAATCAAGAAACTCAAAGGAGTCTGCTTCGTGTGCGGTAAGCAAGGACACCGAGCGTTTCAATGCTATTACCGCAAGGGCAAAACTAATAGAGGACAAAGCTGAACCAGATTGAACCATAGATCAACTTGACAAGAACAAGATGAGTATAGCATTCCCTTAAACAGTAGTTGTTTTTGAATAACTCGTATTTGCTCTAGTTTTTGATAGCTCGCATAAAATGAGATATTAGTAGTACTAAATGTTAGTTGAGTTGTCTAAATCTTTTGATACATGTTAGTACTTATTAGTGTGTTGATAGCATGCAAAAGTCATCAATCTTGAATACTCTGTCTAGGAAGATGGTTTTTAAGTAAACTTTTGTTTCACCACTCGACCTGGGAGTATCTAAGAAGTAGGGGGTTGATCATGCAGGCTAGTGAAGCGCTACTTGATCCTCACCTGAAATGAGGTTGACCTTAATATGTTATTAAACAATCAAAGCCTTGCAATAGAGATTGCTTAAGTAGTGCAATAATAGTGTTGTGTAAATTGCCATTTTATAAGTGGGAATTCTTTTTGGGAATAAATATGAAACTTGTATAAATTTGCATTACATAAGGCTATATATGAGCTATGTAGTAAAGAGAAAATTGTGAAGTTGAAATTTATGTAAATAAATCTTTCTCCAATGCATGTCAGTTTGGATCTTTGAGTATGAGATCTATTTTTTCTCAAGAAAGTATGTATGATTGTGATGTACAATCTGAAGCAATATGCAATAAACATTATCTCTATAATGTGCTGACAATGAGAGTTTACACATTATTTCAATTCTTAATTGAATCATTTTGAAGATCTACGAAAGTTCTTATATAAAGGAAAATCCCAGTGGGTTGAGGCAACCTATTTGGTTGAAATATATTCCACTATTAAGTGTGTATTAACCAAGTACTTATTTGCTATAAAGTTTGCATAGCACACTATGCTCGAGGTAAGAAAACAAATGTTTTGAGAAAATTATTTGTAAGTCTTGCATTGTGGGGGAAATTAAATATGTACATTTCCCTCTTAAAAGCATGTCTGTTGTACCTAGAATGATGAAAATAGTTTCATGTTAAGCATGAAAATCTCAAAGGAGTTACTTATGGGTAAATAACGTGCATGTCAAAGTGTATGTAAGTTTGATTGAGAGTATCAACTTACTTTAAAAGAAATGACTAATTATGATATTAGTCGCTAAATTATTGATGGGATGAATTAAAATCCAAGAGGTGATGAATTTGTGGTGGATCCCACTTTTGTGGTCAAACGAAGCCATGGAAAGAATCACAAAGTAGTACACTAATTGGTTAGTCCTATGAGTTGTGTACTGGTGAGGTTGAGCTATGGCTCTTAATGAATTTATAACCCTATGAGATGGGTAGTCCTATTGAGATGGACTTAATGAATTCACCGCTTAATAATTGAGAGGGTGGGCATAAAATGCTCTTAATGATTCCATGCCCTAACTTGGGTATAGTCTATATTGAGATAGACCTAACGAAATCACCTACTTGAGTGAAAGTGATTAACCGCCTTTTATGAAAGATAATGAGTTATCTTTCTAGAGCACACATGAGCATTTGAGGTTCAGTGATCAGTGGATATGTGTTCACTATGTGTGATATAGCTACTTCATAGCTAAATCAGCTATGGGAGCAAAATTAATAGCACTTGGTCTAGCAAGCCAAGAAGCTGAGTGGTTAAGATATGTGTTGGTAGATGTGCAGTTGTGGGGGAGTCCCCACAACTTCAGTACCTATGCATTGTGATTCACAAATTGTCATTTGTGTTGCAAAAATAATAGACACATAAGAGCTAGACATGAGTCTATGCGACAGTTAATTGTGATGATTACAACAGGACATGGGAAGTCCGAGAAAAATATGATAGATCCTCTCACAAAAGGTTTAAACCGGAAAGCCATCCTTGGAGCATCAAGAGAGATGGGTTAAAACCTATGATGTAAGGAAATCATGATGGATATGCCACTAAGGTAGTCAGAACGAAATCGTGGAAAGGCTTACGTCTGACCTGTAAAGTAGTCATAATTCACTCTGTAACCTAGAATGTGTAGTCTATGTTGAGATAGACTTGACAGAGTTAAAGTTTATGTTGAGACTTGAGATAGACTTGGCAAGTTTGGAAAGTCTACATTGAGGTAGACATGACGGGATTTGTGAAAGTTGATGTGTACATTAGAGTTCAAAATTAATCTAACCGGTGAGTTCAAGATTTATGTCACTCTCGGGAAGAAAAATTACTCAGTGTCACTATATGTTAGTTCAAGATCTCATTCACTAACATTAAGGTCAACTGTTGTGAATTGCTCAAACATTCATCTTTTAAGCCTTTCTTTTAAATGGGTGGGGGATTGTTGGAAAAACCATTCATAAAGAAAGCCTTTATTTAGTTTATTTTGTGCCTTCTTGATTTTCGGAGCCATGCATACCATTATTTGTTGTTGGCAGCATGTTTGGACTCTTTCAAGATGCACTCCACTTTTATAGCACAAATTCCTGTGGGTTGTCATATTTGTGTGGTTTACATGGGATTGGTTGTTGGACCTCTACACTATAAATTGAGCTCATTTCCATTAGAATAAACACACAAAAGTTGAGAACTTCTATTCTTCCTTCCTTGTCATCTATTGTCTGAGCACATATTATATAATCTGTGTTGCCAGTCGAGAGCGTTCCGGACCGTCACCGAAAATTAAACGCTTTTAAGGCAGTGTTATTATAACACGGCACAGACTTTCTAAAACCCTGTTCTTCTTGTTCCACGAGAACTACTAGCCTTCGTTGACGTTGCGTCAAATTTCCCAACATACAGTTCTGAGAAATGGAGCGAGTAGTTCAACAACTCAAAGCTGGGTCCCAAGTTCTGTTGTCGACGGAGAAAGAAGAAGACGATTGCAATTCGTAAATGGGTATCTCTCACCGGCGCTATCTCGTGGTCGTGGAAGATTTTGAGGAATTTGACTCGTCTTTGCACCCTAGATCTCTCCAACAATTCGTTGAAGGGCTATGTTCCGGCGTGGCTTTGGTCTAATTTCACCCTAGTTGAAATCAACCTCTCGGAAAAAGCTCGGCGGCGCCATTAGAGTCCCGGAAAGTTCTGAACCAGTGTTTGCAGTTCACCGATCGCCGTCCGTTGTTCGGAAGATTAATGTTTCTTTCAACAGGTTTAAGAATCTGGGGATTCTCTCTAATCTTCATAATCTCACCAGCATTGATCTTTCCCATAATGATCTCAAGATTCTTCTATTTTGGTTCGCCAACCTGACCAAGCTTGAGTCTTTGAGCATTTTTTGCCGCAATATTTCTCGAACATTAATGTTTCTTCCGTCACATTTTTTGCCGCAATATTTCAAGCTTGAGTCTTTGAGGTGTTTGGAGGTTTCTGGTAACCTGTTGAACAACGATTTCCCCGTCTATTTTCCTCCCTTTTCCGGCCTCAAGTTCTTGAGCATCTCGTTCAATAACTTCACCGGCCATTAAGATAGGGAAAGACCAAGAAAATATAAGACTGCAGAAGAATTCGATATAAAAGGACGGAAATGTCCTTCAATTTCACGGCTGACTAACGCTAAATGTGACGGTGGACTAACATTGTCCAACTTTAACAAAGTCAGGGCAAAATGTGGTCAAATTAATAAATCCGGACTAAAATTGTCCAATGCACAATAAGTATAGGACCAAAAAAGGATTTTACTCTAAATTGCGTAATTATATTTAAGGACTTTAATTTGCTACACTCTCTCCTACATTTACCACTCATATACACCCACTCCATGATGTGCATTTTGTGATAAATTGAAATTGAAAAAGAAAAAGAGAACAAAAATAATCGCATCAGAGAGTGAGTATAAATTGTATAGTAGTTTTTATAGGGATGGAGAGCATTTCCTATATTTAATTCACACAACCCTTGTAATCTTGTGGGCTTGTAGAAGTTGGAAAGTTGATGGTGATAAATGGATCAGTGGGGATGCAATCATGGTCCACACAGCTGTGTAGACCATACTATCAAATAATGTACATTTAATATAAAAATAATGTACATTCAGTATAGAAATAATGTACATTATATTCAGGGGATGTACATTATTTGTGTACTGAATGTACATTATTTTTATAGTATAAAAATAATGTACATTCAGTACAAAAATAATATACATTTAGTACATAAAAAATGTACATTTTATTATGGTCTACACAATAATTTGCCGTGGGGATGTTGTTGGGCCTCATTTTGAGATGGTTATTTAATATGTCAAAATAGTTATGATAATAATTAAATTAAGAAATATGTTGGGTTGATTAGTCAAATAGATTATGGCCAAATGGGTACATTACGTATATTTGAGCAAATAAGTCAATTAATAGCCAAGGAAGTTTGGGTTGTTTAATTAAAATTTATGGTTTGGCCCAAATGGAGCGCATGGCGTGGGTTTTAGGAGTCATTGTTTCATAGATGGTCCATACAGCTGTGTGATCCACAGATAAAAAGTATATTATTTGTGTATATAAAATACATTATCTGGAAGTATATTATTTGCGTATTGAAAATACATTATTTTATGTACTATCAATTATTGTTTATTTAGTACACAAATAATGTAGGGAAAATTGTAATTTTTGCCCCTTCATAATATGTCAATTGTCAATGTCACCCCTGAATTATTAGTGGTGTAAATGTTGCCCCTCAATTTTTAATCGGTACATATATTGCCTCTCTCGTACCGATAGGAGGGGCAATATTTACACCATGGAGAGGCAATATATCTACCGTTTTTGAAAATTGAGGGGCAATATTTGCACCACTAATAATTCAGGGGTGACATTAATAATTGGCATATTATAGAGGGACATAAATTATAATTTTCCCAGTAATGTACTTTTAGTATATTTAAAATATAATTTGTATTCATTTTTTTTGAAGATAACTTGTATTCATAAAAAGTATATTATTTGAGTAATGAAACTCTGAAAGTTCATTATTTACACAAATATTATATTTTTAGTATATTAAAAATGTATTTTTTTTTTATGGTGCACACAACACTGTGTATTTGCTGGGTTTAAGCAAATAGGTTTGTTGGGCTATCTTTATCCCGTTAAATTATACTATGGACCACTTTTTTTTTTTGTGAGTGTGTATCGATGATTCTTATTTGGTAGCTACTACATGTCAATAACTGGTTGTGTGGGCTTCGAACCTATACTTTCTCAAACATTTTTAGCTCAAAAAGTCTAAGCCCCCACCAGCGGGGTTCAAACCTATGACTATTTATTTGGAATGGTAATCGAGATGCCATCACATTACATGGTAGTTGACAAATCTTGATATATTTCATAACAACTTTTAAAGGTTTATGTGCTTAATTGATATTTTGTATAAAGTTTATGTAACGATGACAAAGTTTCTATTCCGGTTCTATACCGACGGTACTCGATTCCGAAAAATGGTGAACCGGAACCCACAGTTCTAGTTTGAACGGTCAGTTCAAACTGATTTTTTTAAATTCTATTTTCAATTTTTTAAATATTCCAAATTCAACAATTATTTTGTTTTGAATTTTTAATTGTAATTTTTTTTTATAATGATTATATCAAATCAAATATATAAATTTTAAAGTTAAACTAAAAAATAAAAATAATTGTTATATTTAAACTTTAAATTGTTATTTAGATGTTAAACTTTAATCAATATAATTGTTATTTAAACTTTAATAAGATAATAGCTAAGCTTTAAATTGTTTTTAAAGGGTTTGAAATTAGAATCATCCGGTTTCGATTCGGAACCGCCTGTTCCATTTCATAATATTATGGAACCGAAATCGAAACCGCACGTACAATTCTAATTCTGGTTCGGTTCCTAAAGTGCACGGTTTGCTTTGAACCGAACCGTAGTAATCACTATCTGTTTAGGAGCCTATTTGACCACTTTACATACTCTCTATTAATTTTACTATAGTAACAAAAAAATGTTACACAAATCATAATGCAAGTGGTTTTTGCAAGCAAACTGAAGTACATATGTATATAAATTATATGTACAAATATAGGTTGGTTTATAAAACTAATCTTCACAATACAACCTGTTCTGGCTTAGAACATATTTTATATAGTATTTTAATCAAGAAGTAAAAAGAAAATTAAAAAAACATTTTAAAAATGTTGTGACGGCTACAGGTCAATTTTAGGCTGCTGCACAACTGAAGAGCAATTTACACGAGGAATAGCGCAGCACTACAGTGTTGACCTTTCTTTTGTTTTTCTTTTTCTTTTATGGAATATAACCTATAATAACAAGAACCCATATAATTAATTTAGAGCTTATTTTATTATTATGGGCACTCAACCATATTAATATTATTACTTTTTTTCCTCCACTTTTAAGTTTAAAATTTTTAAAATACCCTTAAATGAGTATATATATATATATATGTAAGGGGTCTGGTTTCTATACAACCATGCGATCATATATCATTAGTAATGTGTAAATACATCACAAAGTGTTCAGAAATGCACCATTAAATGCAATGCATTTTTATAGTCTGTGGTGCATTTCTACAGCGTGATCCACAAAAAACATGAAATTGCAGGAGAAAAAATCATCTCAAAAACCAATACGTACATCAACAAAAAATCATCTTTAAATTTTTAATTAACAAAAACTCATAAAAACCCACAATTGGACTTGCCCAAAGACCTGAACTCTTAGTCATTGATTTGATGGTTTGAATATCATGAGAGAAATTATAATTATATTATTTGTACACCCTTTCTTTGTATAGTTATTATTTTACTTTACATAGTGTCATTTTATATCCTTCATTTTTGAAATGTTACTCAAATGCCCACTGTTTTGAATAAAAATATATTAAGGTTTAAGGGGCTAAAAATATTATAATGAAGCAGCATAAAATTTAAATTAAAAAAAAAATAGAGAAGATGTACGGTTAGTGATACACCAAATAAGCAGCCCTTCCTTTGGCCGTCACAAGTGACAAAGACATCAGCTTCTTTCAACCTTGAACGGCTAAGGAAAATAATTGATGTTTGGAATTTATTGAAAATTATATTATATATTATTGATCAATGATAGCGTTACAGGAAAGTAGCTGCGTGAAATAAAAACCAACCGTGTCTATTTTATTTCTTTTATATTAGCCATGTTTGGTAAATGGTTGTTGGATGATTGGATTGGATTGGCTGTTTGGGTTAGAAGGTATGATTTGTTGATAATATTAGTTGATTGTAGAAAGTTGTTTGATAAATTGGCTGTTAGCTGATAGCTATTTGGTATAATTTTTTTTCTCAAAAAGCTAATTGAAAATGCTACTTTGAGTAGCCTTTTGAATTTTAGCATTTTGGAGTTACGAAAAGCTTATTAACCAAACAACTAATAGTGATCAAATAAGCCAAAATTGGCTGATAGGCTGATTATTTACCAAACAGGGCCACTATAATTTTTGAGTACTATTGACTCTGTTACAATATAGTATCTATTCATAGTTACTTTCTTAACCAAATGAAGCATAAAGAGCCAATATCGCCTCTACTAAGGCTCGAACCCACTTTCTCCTATGTTGGATACAATCGGGTGCCACTAGACCACAAGTTAAACATTCATGATATTAGGGATAACCCAGTTAAATTAGTTTAACTGTAATTTTAGTGGCTCAACAAACATGACCTTAACTGCCGCCAGTGTGCACAAAGAATCTGTCCATTTTAGACATAATCTCACACTGTCATTACGAAGTTTCGAACATTAGTTTCTTTTCTCAAATATTACCTACTAAACCATTGAATTAAGCCCGTAGGAACAAGTTATTGGCGTTTCTGTTAAGTGGTTGGGGCCCTTCATTTGAAGTTTCTCTCCGATGACAAAAAAAAAAAAAAGGATTATTATATGATTTTAAATAGTAACCTAAAAGTTAATATCTATTAATAATTTTAATATGCAATTAATAATATCTCGGTAAAATTGACAGAATTATTTTTCATCCTATACTTTTAATTTCCATAAAGAAAAAAGAAAAAGAAAAAGAAAGCAAAACGTAATGAACAATTAAAAATATTTTTTTTGAAAAGATAATTTGATCAGATTCAGATCTCATCATGCACCAATTGAATATTTACCATTTTTCAACTAAAGAAAAACAGAAATTATTAATAATAATAACAAAAACAACCACACCATTAAAAATAAACTTTTTTTGACAACAAGACATCGAATGTATGCAGTGTGCCATTTCTTGGACTTATATATAAAGTATTTTATTACACAATCTTTTAAGTTAAGTCTGCCCATAAAGTAATAATCAAAAGAGGCAACTGAAAATAATATATAATATTTCAACACCTAAAGTCCTCATGTTTGGACTATAGTACTAAGATGTATACTTGTATTGCATAATTTAAATAATTAGTATTAAATAATTTAATTTAATTTGTACCACAATCAATTATTTCACGTATAATATAAACAAATATAAAGATGGTAATGGTTGTCACAAATCACATGAGTTGAACTAAATTAAAAAAATAAATTATTTAAGACTAACAATAATAAAGATACCAAAAAAACCTACCCTCCTCAGCTCAGGAGTAGGGCATATGACTCTAATTTGCACCCTTTAGAATATGCCTACGTTGATTACAAATGCCTAGGTGGTTGAGAGGGGAGGACAATGAGTGAGTCGGAGGAAGGATAATGACGTCAAGGGGATGTTCCAATGAATCACGTGTCAAAGGCCCCTAGGGTCCAAGAGCTAACAACCTAGTTTCATAGTGCCGTGTGGGCTGTGGAACAGACAGTAGGCTATTGGGAAGCGGGTGGGAAGGAGGAAGGGGTTAAAGTGGTTGAGGCTATCTATAAGATGGGGGAGGGAGCGGCCCAGGTGGTTGCAAATGCGAGTAACTTCTCAAAAATGACATTCCGATGAGCTTTGATCTCTAGACCAGCCCTATACAATGAGCACCTTGAGTTGGAACTTCGCAATTTAAGTAGTCCATGTACAGTTTGGGAAGTGGTGGAACTTGTATCTAGAAAACTACCCGAGTTTATGTTTCTCATGGAAACAAAGGTACACCACGATCACGCAGAGAGATTGAGAATGAGGTTGGGGTATGAGAGGCTTTTTAACATGGATGGGGGCGACCTCGGGGAGGGGGGTTGGCACTATTTTGGAAATGGAGGATTCAACGTAGTTAATTAGCTACTCTTGTAATCATGTAGATGTTGAGATGTAGCCCCCAAGCAAGACACATAGAGGTTTACTTGTATTTATGGTCACCCAGAGCGGGGTAGGTCATAGGTGACAACAAGCCTGGGATTTCCTTCGATTTCTCAAAGGTTTGTCCATGTTGCCTTAGGTTGTCATGGGGAATTTTAATGATGTTGCACGATATGTTGAAAAAAGGGGGCCAACATACATATCCTACAATGCTTATTCACAGCTTTTGTGAGGCATTGAGGGGCTGTGGCCTTCATGATTTAGGATGAAAGAGTGGTAGTTCACATGAGAGCGAGGCAAGGAGACTGCGAACTAGGTGGAAGAGAGACTTGATAGGGTGGTGGCTACTATGGGCTGGTGTGCTAGGTCCGGGCAAGCTAGAGTCTAAAACTTTGACACGTATAGCTTGGATCTTTTGGGCTTGTTTCTAAATGTCCTTGATTGGTTAGATACAAGTGCGCCCGAATTGGGATTTTAGATTCAAGAATGTCTGACTACTAGAAGAAGGTTGTAAAGAGATAGTGGTTTTAGCTTGGAGTGATGGGGAAGAGGATGGGGAGGGGGGTGCAAAAGTTTGGGAAGAAAATTCATGTGTGTAAGAAGTAGTTGGAAGTACTTATAGAGTTTCGAGATGCGCTTCGCTAGAGGATGTGAAGAGAATAGATGCAAAGTTGTAGCCAATATCGCGCCAAGAAGAGGTGTATTAGAAGCAATACTCAAAGTTGCATTAGCTAAGAGATGGTGACGCCAATACACGTTTCTTTCATCAGTATGTTGCGTTCCGAAGGAGGAACAATATCATAAATATGTTAACAGGACCCGTGGGGGGAGGGGTACTTAGTTGGATGGCGAGGATTTGACACTTGGTTGACTATTTCACCACCATTTTCTGCTCCCAAGGTTTTGGTGACACAACTATGTTCATGGGATTGTAGCCGTGAGCTATAGCTGAGTAGAATTTGTGGTTACTAAAACCCTTAGGGAAGGCGAAGGTTAAGGATGCTCTATTATCTATAGCCCCTGATAAGGTTCCCAGCCTAGATGGGATGAACCCCACTTTGTATAAGCACTTTTGGCAAGAGATTGGCAATGAGGTAAATAGGTTTGGGGTGCCTCAATGATCCTATGTTCCTTACTAGTGTTAACGATGCCAATATATGTTTAGTGCCCGAGAGGAAGGCTCCAGAGTTGGTCACAAACTTAAGGCCAATAGCGTTGTGCAATATCATCTATAAAATAATGACGAAGGTGTTAGCAAACATAATGAATAGCCTCGTAGGTGATGTATCTTGGGATCCCAAAGCGTGTTTGTCCCTGATAGTCTCATTATGGATAATAATATTTTGGTTGAATATGAGGTCAAATTTTTATTTTTTTTTTGAAAATGAAGAGGAACAGTAGGGGGTTGGCTGCGTTGAAATTAATATCACCAAAGATTATGATCAGATGGAGTGATATTTTCTTGAGTTTATGATGCTCAAGCTGGGTTTTGACACTGACTAGGTGGAAATTATTATGCATTGTGTGTCCATAGTAAGATATACTATTTGGGTTGGTGGTGTGTTGGTCGGGCCATTCGTCCAAACGTGCATGCTCCATCAGGGGACCCATTGTACTCATATTTGTTTATTATTATATGTGTTGATGGGTTGTCTTTCTTGCTTAGTGAAGTGTAGACGCGGGGCTCCGTACATGGGTGTAGGGTTGCAAGGATTGCGCCCTCGGTTACTCACTTTTTTGTGTGCTAATTATAGTATTTTATTCTGTATGACTATAGTCAGTGAGGCGGGAAGTATCAAGGGGTGCCTTGGGTCTTATGAGGATGCATAGGGCCAAGGAATCAACTTTGACAAGTCAAGCATAACGTTTAGTACCAATACCCTAGGGGAAGAGAGATAGTTTGTGAGTGGGGTTTTTGGGGTGTAATAGTGGGAGAACTTTGGCACTTACTTGGGGTTACCCTCATTCATCGAGCTAAAGAAAAGGGTTGTTTTTGCTTATATTGAGCAGAGAATTAAGTCGCAAATTGCTGGCTGGCAGAAGAAATTGTTGTTTAGAGCATAGAAAGATGTATTGATCAAGAGTGTAGCCCAAGCAATGACAACCTACACCACGATCATGATTTTGCTTCCTGTCACACTTTGTGAGGAGTTAAAGAGACTGATAAATGTGTATTGGTGGTGTGAGAGGGAGGGTGTGGAATAAAGTGCATTGCGTGGTAGAGGCTGGGGGGCTCTGAAAAGGTATGGTGCTAGGCTTTAAAAGACTGCATGAATTCAACCTACCATTACTTGCCAAGTAGGGTTGTCACTTCCTAACCCAGCCATCCTTGCTAGCTATGCGGATATTCAGAGCCCGCTACTTCCAACGGTGTCCATTCTAGGAAACTTCGGTAGGTGGCAATCCTAGCTACCCTAGCATAACATATGTTTAAGTAGGGAACCATTGCTTAAGGGATTGGTGAGAAGGGTAAGCAACGGAGTAGTGACAAAGGTCTAGGTGCATCATTGGCTCCCAAATAAGGGGAATCCATTTGTTCAAATGGAGCCACTACTCTACTTGCTTAATGTGACAGTTTATTCTTGACTGAATGAGACCAAACAAGTTGGATATCGACTTTGTGAGGGATGTGTTCACTAGTTAGTATGTAGAGCTTGCCTTGCGTGCTCCGGTATGCCTAGAAGACAAGGACGATTGGTTTGGGAGGGAGCCCTTGAGATTGCTATACTCAATTAGACAAGGATATGGGATGTTTGTGGGTAAGAGTTATCAACCTGCTGCAGGAGACTTTGGTTGCTGGAGTGCATTGTGGAGCATATGTATGCCCGCAAATATTAAGAATTTCATATGGAGGTGTACTAGAGGCATTCTACTAGTATGTGCGGTGTTGTTGCAGCATAGGGTGGATACAGATGGAGTTTGCTTGGTGTGTGGAATAGAACTGGAGACCATTCCCAAGTGCTCCTGTTGTGTCCTAAGGTGGTTAGTCTGTGGAGTGCTCCATAGTGAGTGAGATTACCTCTGTGTACAGTTTCCTTTAGAGTCTAGTTGGAGGAGACAATGGGGGTGCAACAACTAGGAGAGTAGGGATGCATGGTTTTATTTTTTCTTATTGTGGGAGCTGTGGCAAGCTAGGAATAAGGTGGTGTGGGAAGGGGTTGGGTGGCGTGTTGAGAATATTGCTGTGGGGCACAAGTGAGGTGGTTGGGTTGGCGAGAGTTGTTAGCAGTTCCCATTGTCCAGGAACAGTTGTCGTTGGCTACAAGCTTGGTTCCACCACCTCTTGGTTTCCTTAAATGCTGGTTTAACGCTGTGTTGGATGCTAGTCCATCTAAGGTTAGCTTCAAGATGGTTCTCTTTAATGGGCAAGGAGCGTTCGCGGGGGCTTGCAATGGCTTCCTAATGTGTGTTCAAGATCCTAACCTTGCGAAGG
>CM008345.1:9055705-9066293 GCA_002525835.2 Ipomoea batatas
GGTTCTTGGAGATTTTAATGATCTTCTATTTCAGCACGAGAAGAGAGGAGGTAACCCACATCCGGATGGTCTTCTACGCGATTTCGGGGAGACTCTTGATGATTGTGGTTTATTCCAGTTACCCATGATTGGTCATCAATTCACTTGGGGTAGGGGAAAGGGCACACAGAGTTGGATGGAGGAGCGTCTTGACAAAGTTTTAGCTCGTGCAGATTGGTGTGATTCCCTTCCGGCTGCTACTGTCCATAATATTCTAACTCGCAACTCTGATCATTCTGCCCTCTTTCTGGGGGTGAAGGAGCGCGGGTTTCATTCTGATGGACACAAGCAGTTCAGATTTGAGATGGCTTGGGTCCATGATGAAGGCTGTAGACAGCAAGTTGAGATTGCATGGCAGGAAGGGCGAGGTGAGGGCTTTATGGATTGCTTACATTATTGTGGCAAAAAATTAAAGAGTTGGGGGGGTGACCATTTTCATAAGTTTGGTGAAAGGATCCGGAATTTGAAGAAGGAGCAAGCTCAGCTACATGGTTGTATTGATGCAGTTTCCTTATCTAAATATCATGAGCTGGAGATTGAGCTGTGCCGATTGGAAAAACAGGAGGAGATTTTCTGGCGTCAGAGAGCAAAACAACACTGGTTGCAGCATGCAGATGCTAATACCAAATTCTTTCACAGGTATGCCTCTGCTCGTAAAAAGAAAAATTCTTTATCCCGTTTGAAAAATAATTCTGGTGTGTGGGTGGAAGAGGATGAGTTGAATACTCTTGTGCTAAATTATTTTGGTGAGATTTTCGCATCTTCCAATTCTGTTTCTTCTATGGATTCTTTTGCTGCTTCTGTTCTTCCTCGTGTGACCCCAGACCAGAATGAGGTTTTGCTTAAACCTTTTCAGCCAGAGGAAGTGAAGTTGGCTTTGTTTTCAATGTTCCCTGATAAAGCACCAGGACCAGATGGGATGAATCCTGGGTTCTATCAACATTATTGGGATGTGGTGGGAGAGGATGTCACTAGTTTTGTGCTGGATTGTCTGTCTAATTGCTCTTTCCCGAATGGTTTAAACAATACTAATGTTGTTTTGATCCCCAAGAAGAATCTGCCGGAGATGGTCTCTGATCTACGCCCCATTGCCTTGTGTAATGTGGTTTATAAGATCATGGCCAAGATGGTGGCAAATAGAATGAAGCCCCTTATGGAGAATATTATCTCAGACTCTCAGAGTGCTTTTATACCGAATAGACTTATTACTGACAATATTCTGATTGCAGCTGAGGTGGGGCATTTTCTTAACAGAAAGCAATGTGGTATAGGTGGTTGGGGAGCTCTAAAATTGGATATGGCAAAGGCATATGACCGCATGGAGTGGCCATTCTTGCGTCATATGCTTAAAGTTTTGGGGTTTACTGATCAGTGGATTAATTTGTTAATGCTTTGTGTCACAACTGTGTCATACAATTTCATGGTGAATGGCAAAAGTGTTGGTCAGATTTCTCCCACGAGAGGTCTTAGACAAGGTGACCCTTTATCCCCATATTTGTTTATTATTTGTGCGGAGGGCCTTTCTTTACTATTACAGCAAGCAGAAGCCAGGGGGGCTATTCATGGTTGCAGAGTCGCTCGAGGTGCCCCACCCATCTCACATTTATTTTTTGCAGATGACAGCTTATTGTTTTTTAAGGCAAATATTCAGGAGGCAGGAGTAATTAAGCAGTGTCTCATTGAATATGAAAACATGTCAGGCCAGGCTGTAAACTTTCATAAATCCAGTGTGTGTTTCAGTAGAAATACGTCAGGAATTGTGAGAGAAGAGGTAGCTTCTGTCTTGGGAGTTGCACAGGCTCCTAATTTTGGGAAATATTTGGGTCTACCATCTTTTGTGGGAAGAGAGAAAAGAGCAGTGTTTGCTTATATTGAAGACAAGATTAAGCAAAGATTTAGCTCTTGGAGTAAAAGGTTGATCTCGCAGGCTGGAAAGGAAGTGCTTCTGAAAAGTGTAGCTCAATCAATGCCTACCTTTTCTATGAGTGTTTTCCTACTTCCGGTTTCTGTATGCCAATCTATTGAGAGAGCTATGAATAGGTATTGGTGGGGTTCTGGAACTCAGAGTGGGATTCATTGGAAAGCTTGGGACAGACTGTGTGTGCCCAAAAAGTATGGAGGTCTGGGGTTTAAGGATTTGAGAGCTTTCAATCTTGCAATGTTAGGAAAACAAGCATGGAGATTTCTAACAAGGCCCCATTCACTGGTTGCACAAGTGTATAAAGCCAGGTATTTCCCCAGATCCTCTTTTATTGATGCAAAGATAGGAAGCAATCCAAGTTTCTGCTGGAGAAGCATCATGGCAGCCCATGAACTTATTTGCAATGGTGTGAGAAGAAGGATTGGGAATGGGAATGACACTCTTATCTGGGGACACCCGTGGTTACCAGATGATCCTACTCCCTTGATTCAAACTCCCATGCCAGATACATTGGATGGTGCAATGGTCTCCGGCCTTATTGATCCCGACTCATCTACTTGGGATCTTTCGATATTACAAGACCTGTTTACTGCTTCTGATGTCAATCGTATTTTAAGTATACCGGTCACCCCTCTTTATAAGGATTCTTGGTATTGGCCAAATGAAACACATGGTTGTTATACGGTCAAAGAGGGATATAGACGCATTATGGGGGAGTTGGATGCACAACCCGGGAGCTTTGATAAATGGTTACATCTTTGGAAGATTAAGTGCCCTTCAAAATGGAAGTTGTTTCTCTGGAAAGCTCTCTCTAATGTCTTACCCACCACTACCAATTTGATTTTAAAGAGAGTAGAATTAGATCCAACATGCCCAATGTGTGGACTTTTGCATGAGACTACCATGCACTCATTACTTGTGTGTGACTATGCAAAACTTGTGTGGCATGAGACTTCTTTGCAATTACCAAATGTTGTTGGGGATGATTTTGCATGTTGGTTCGGTGAGGCTGTTTCTAATCTGACCAATGATCAATTGTTTGTTGTAATAGCGGTCCTATACCATTTGTGGAGGGCAAGAAATCTTGCGGTTTGGGAGTACAAATTGCCTCGTCCAGTTGCTGTGTGGAGGATGGCCAATTCGGCTGCTATTGCATGGCGCAAATCTCATCACGTGGAAGCTGCCCAGCCTGCTCCAAGTCACGGCATGCACTCGGTGCCGGCTGCTCCTCATGCAATCGGCCACATTGCTTTAACTGCCGATTCCCTTTGCTGCCAGTTCGACGCGAGCTTCAATCATCATACAAAGGCTGCCGCGGTGGGAGCGGTCCTCATGACGCAGTCCGGTGTATTCCTTGCGGCTTTTGCATCACGTCTCTCGGCATGTTTCTCACCTCTTATGGCGGAGTCACTAGCGTGCAAGGAAGTTCTATCATGGCTCAAGGATCGTGGTTTGGATTCGGTACAATTATTCACTGATTGCTCCGTACTACGCTCTCTCTTAAATTCAGATCACAATCATGTTTATTCTTATGTTGGTTTCTCGTTAGAGGCCTCCAAGGCTATTATGTATACTTTTCATTCTATTTCAGTTCATTATATCCTGAGATCCTCTAATGCTCGGGCTCACATTTTAGCTTCTATTAGTTTTGATCAGGAGGAACAGTTGTATTGGGAGGTTATTCCTCCTAACTCTATTGCTCATTTATTCTAATACACCAATTTGGTTTTGGTTTTCAAAAAAATTAGAGACTCTATTAATTATACAAAATTTAAATTTAAATTTTATATGCTATGAAAATAGATACTTAACCAAATATATGGAGTTACAACTATATTGTTATTGTACATTTTAAAATATTTATATTTTTTAAAAATTTTTATTTAAATTCATAATAACATAATTTTATTCGTGCATCGCACGGGTAAAACACTAGTATATATATATAAAAGGAGAATCATAGAAAGACAGGATAAGTAACCATCATAATCTGACTCAAATACATAGAGTCATAATAATCAACCTTTGTCCCTTTCCTTCACCACTTACGTGTCCCCCTCCCCCTTGTCCCTTACATTAAATCCTTATTAATTGTACATATAATACATTAAATTTATAAGCTCAACATCAAATTGTACTTGTATTGTCGATTTACTTAATGTATACTGATAGATAACTACATATTTAATAGGAAAGTAATTCTCTAAAATCAAAAGATGTGTATTGCAATTGACTAGGTAGAGTAGATCATGAATTATATTTTTTACTCTTCCTTATAATTTAACAACTAATTAAAGACATGTTCTACAATATCCATATTAGAAAAGCACAATTGACCTTGTCATGTATATCATGTTTTAATAGGCTTCATGTAATAATAGCCATTAAGAATTATTCAGCCTATTAATGTAATGTCTATACATCTATTCAATTGAACTAATAAACAATTTCGAGAAAATGTATTTAGACCTATACTACTTTAAATACTAATTGACAAGTACTTTAATTTTGCAAGTCGTTAAGTCCGTATTGAAATAGTAATATATTAATATTTAAATAAATAATAATGCAAGTCATAGAGTAATATTTAAAAAGTATTACTAATAATTTACAATTAAAAAAATCGCATATATTATTATGGGTGGAGCAACTGTACTAGCTATCCAACAATTATTCTGCAGTTCTTGGTCGGTCAAACTTAATTATGTCATTTTAAGATTATATGTATTCTTAATTATATGTATTGATTGATTTTTTAATTTTTAAAGTGATTTTTTTTTCATTTTTCTTCATTTTTAGTTAATTGGTATAGATTATACAGTTAATGATCTTGTGGTCTAGTGACACGGAGTGACTTTTCTAGTTGACTTGGGAGGTCAGTAGGTTGAGAAAGTAGTTATGAACAAAAAATACATTGTAATAGAGTCAGTAGTACTAAAAAAATGTATCAGAAATACATACTCACCAACTCACGAAAGTATAAATAGTATTTTATAAAAAGAAATTGTTTTTCTTTTTTTATTGTATTTTTTTTCTAATTGTAGCAATGATATTAATAGAATATGGACCAATACATTGGACCTATGAGCCTCTTCTTTCTTTTGATTTTTGTTTTAAAGAAAATCTTTATTTGGGGGTTGGTAAGCAGACCTTTTCCAACTCAAATAATTTTTTAATAATTTTTATTTTTGTACATGGGTCGGTTGGTAGACCTAAAAATTCCCTATTTTTATTCTGTCTTTTTCAACATTTTTGGGCAATAAGGCAATTACAAATTTGGGTTGATCAGATCAACCCTAGTTGACAAATTTCGGGTATTGCCTTCAAACTTCCCACAAAAGAGTTTTTGGATAATATGGATTAAATCTTTTGTATTACATTTTATCGATGGCAAGTTAATTTAGGGAAAAATAATAAATTTAAGATATATAGTATTATAAGTTGTAGATAGAAGTAACAAATGAACTAATTTAACTTTTGGTGTGGAGGAAAGTCTGTAGTCATTACTCAAATACGCATTTTAGATGAAATCTACTTTGGGATCATAACCGATGAATAATAACAATATGGTAAACCAAATTAGATTTCTTATACACCAGTTTGGTTGGCGTGATTGGCCGTGCACTCTCGTCCCTTAAGAGAGGTCGACAGTTTGAACCTCCTCTTATATGGAAAAATCAATCTGACTAGCACTTTGCATCTTAATTGGACAGACCCGATGTGAACGGAGATTAGTTTAAGTATAGTACGAACTTAAAGGTGTCTCCTACAGTTAGAATTTGTTCAGAATATCTCCTAATCTGACCAAAAAATTAAATTTCCAATAACTGATCAGTTCAACTTTTATGAGAAATTGCACTTGAAACCTGAGTCGATTTAACATATTATAATAACAAACTGAATGTTGAAGGATTGTAGTAGTGTGGCCCACCCAATGTCTGTGTGCGGCTTAGTTTGATTTACGGCTCTAATGTGGATTATGTTGGACAACTATTTTAATTTTATTTTTTTTTCTATTATTTTATTAAGTTTTTTAAAAATTATAACCCAAGTTTCTCTACTTTATTGAATTATATCTTAAACTTCAGCCAAAGACCTTGTGGTCAAGTGGCATCCGGTATCCCGATTAACACTCCCACATAGATGATGGGAGTGGGTTTGAACCTTAGTAGAGGCAACTGTTGACTTGTTGTGCTTCAGTAGGTTGAGAAAGTAGCTATGAACAGAGAAAATATCCTAAACTTCATAAAACTACCCGATTTTTCATGCGATAATTATAACTATCCTGACAAAGTTTTTTTTTTTTCCTTTTTTGTCAAACCACAACTTGTTCATGACTAATTATGTTTGTTCTGTGTAGGATTTGGCTTGAACCCGAGACCTCTGATTAAGAAGGAAAAGACTCACATCATCTAATCTATACTCTATGGATCATGGGTTGCGTTTATTATTATTATTATTATTATTATTATATTAATTTATAAATTATTTGTTTCTTAATTATAAACCTATTCACATAAAATATGATGTGGAATTGAAGTGTAGAACACTCAACCCATATATTATACATTATACAACGAATTGGCTAAAAGATTATAATTCAGGCTTTGTTTGGATACCTAGTTGAAAGTTAAAAACCTAAAAGTTAAAAGTTAAAATTTGACAGCTATTATTGAGTTAAAAGTATTTAATAAATAGTAATTAAATAAATTGATATATGTCAATGACCTTGTAGTCAAGTGGCATGTAATGACTTTCCCAAATAGGAAGTCACAAGATTGAGCCTCAGAGTCAGTAGTACTAAAAAAAAATAAAAAGTAAATTGATATATGTAGAAAGACGCAAAAGACTACTCTTATAAATGATTTTTTTTATAGTGAAAAGAAAGAGACAATTCATCAGTGAATTAGTATTTTTATTATTTTATTTTTTGATAACGTAGTTTTCCAAGCTTATTCGATATTTTTTATTTTGAATTTTGAAAAAAAAAAATTATTCAAATGATCTATTTATAAATTGCTACAATTTTTAATTTCTAAAATAACTAGTTAATGGGACTATGGTTCACGGGCCCACTTATACATATTTTATAAGAGTGGTAGAGTCCTGAGGGGAGGTAGTGTGGGCTTGAGAAGACATCCAGGTGAGATAAGGATGGTTGGGTTAGTAAGGTTAAAGGGTGGGGTGGTGTTGTCGTTGTGGGGGAGGGGGGCACAACCGCCAGCGAGGATCTCGCCGGTTTCTCCTAGCTGTCTAGTGATCAGCGCGGGCAGTGCGCCACTGGCGCACTAGTGTTGTGGCTTGGTGAGGATGGTATGGGTACCTTCACTTTCATGGGTTGGGAGTGTCCACAACTAGCCAACATTTGCTCGACGCCAAAGGTCGTCGGTCATGGCATAGCTGGCGAGGGTGATGACTGATGAGTTCCTTAGGGCCCCGCTAGCGCTAAGTGGAGTGGACGTGTGGTTGGTACGACGTGTGGGTGTCACCGCACATGTGGGTGGTGAGGGAAAAATGTGTGATAGAACTGTACACGTGTTTAAGGAGAAGGGTCGAGAGACAGTATAAAAGGAAGGGGCTTGCCTCATTTTAAGGCATCCTGATTTGAGCATAACAAGTTTCTTAGTCTACTGGTTGTTTGTATAATTGTATGTATTTCCAACCTCGTTGATAAGGTTCGAGTCCCATCAACTACAAAGTTGTTACTTAGTTTTTTCTAGCTTATTATCTAAGACGACGTCTTGTGTTAGTCATTTATTATATTTGGTCGCCTATTTGGGATGTACCTCGAGCTTTATACATATTCTTTTGGGCCTAATACTCAAGCAATAATACTACTATTTTCCTACTCGTATTATGTACATTTATACCCAGTTTCTGGTGGACCCAATCCTGATAAAATCATCATTGCCGTCGTCTATGAAGATCACTATGAAAAGTATGTGTTCTTAGTTTCTACCTATTCTACCATTTCCCTTTACGCAATCAAACTCAAGATACACCGAAATGGCCAAGTCACAGAACAAACATTCCCCAGGTCAACAAGATCGCCTCAGCCAGCGAATAGGGGATCAAATTCGTTCGCAAAGATTGGTTCTTCACTCAGGGAACACAAAAGGCTTAATCGAAATTGTCACCGATGGGAGAGGTACGATTGTGTGCATAACCCACCAGGGTCTCCAATTGATAGGACATAGCATCGCGCCTTTACCCCAAGAAATAACGAACGTCGTCGAGGGAGGGGGGAATCGACACATACAATAGCAAGGGAGAATGTTATTACACCCCAACCCCGTCCAACCACCAGTAGCCAACTAAAGTGCGGGGATAAACTCGCCTTCCCCCAACCCCCCTCTCTCCTTATTAGACTGAGTTCCCCGCAAACGAAAGAGAAGGGTTCCCTAAAGCCCCAAGATCAAGGTTCCAAGGTGGCCCCGGGAGGAAAGGTGAGAAAATTTCCAAAAGAGAGATACGAACTTGGCATCAAAGAGACTGAGGGTGAGAGTACTAATTGTGCCCCGGTGGCGGAAAAACTAGGATAACCTTTCATTAGGTATTGGCTGATAGGGTAGACGTCAAAATCGAAGAACTAATCTAGTAGAAGAAGTAGAACAACCTCCTAGTGATCATCCTTCCCTTCATAAGTTGGACCTTGAATGAACCCTCCCAACCAACTTTAAACCATTGAGCATTAAGCGATTCGATGGGATTGTGGATTCCTAAGAGCACATAATGAAATATCAAGCTACTATAATGCTAATGGGATCCACAGAAGTGGTCACGTGTAGAGCCTTCTTCTCGACTCTAGTAGGATCGACCAAACATTGGTTCACGAACCTGGTAGGAGGATATGTGGACTTTTTCTAAGATTTTACGATGAGGTTTACCACTCCATAAGAGATAGGAAGACCATTGTTGGCGAGTATAACAAGCCAAGGTGGACGAAATGGACAGTAAGTTCATGATCACTATGTTCGTAGAAGCTCTAAGGGTCGGAGACCTATACAAGATCCTAAGACGTAAATCCCAGGCATATACGTAGTGCTAATAGCCAAAGCTGACATTACGCCGAGGCCAAAGAAACAAACCGAATAAAAGCGGAAAAAAAAAGGTTGGCTAAAATATCCTAAATAGAGGAATCGCTAAGGCCTAGCATGAGGGCATTGAACGGCTTGAACCCACCAGCCAAAATCTATCCCGAGTGAAGAAGGATGGGCACACTCGGGGCTGGAGCCCCTGCTATGAATAGAGTCCCAAAGCACCGCCACTGGGGACATCGCCCATGATTCCATTTACCACCCATGATCAAACCTGAAGGAATGTCAGATGGTTAGGATACCCCCATGGCTCGACCGAACAAGGTACTCTCGATTTCACCGCCGACATGGTCACAATACTGATGATTGTAATTCCTAGAAAAAGGAAATAGAAACCCTTATCCATTCGGGCCAGTTAGAAAACTTCATAGATTTGAATAAAGTGACTAGCGGGAACGCGTGGAAAAAGGAGAGTGGTTAGATCCCTCACCAGGGTTTTTATTTCCTTCATAGATTGGCAAACAATGAAGGAGGAAAATCAAATCAAGAAGTAGTGGACAAAGGCAAACATCTAGTGATAAATGTCATCTTCAGGGGATCAACCCCCACGGACGACGAAGATCAATGTATAGGAGCTGTTGAGGAAACGCTGATGCAAAAGAAATAGCAACGAGAACCTATCACTTTTTCATACGATGACCTCCCAACTAAGGAGACATCGCACAAAGATGCCATGGTCATCTCGAAGGACATTAATTGAGTCCTAGCCAAGAGAGTTTTAGTAGACATAGGGAACATCATCAATGTCATATACCACGGAGTTTTCGTAAAACTGGGATTTTTAGGGGATCAGCTTAGACTTGTGAAAACCCCTTTAGTAGGGTTCACAGTAGACATGATCAAAATCGAAGGGTCGATCAGAATACCAATCAAACTAGGTTTCTACCTGAACACTCAAAGAGTCGACATGAAGTTCGTAGTCGTCAAGTTAGTATGTGCTCATAATATCATCTTGGGTAGGCTATAGCAAACTTAGGAGGACTTATCTCAATGAAAGACCTATGTCTAAAATTCCACACACCTAGAGGAGTATCAGTAGTACGAGGGGGCCGGGGGGGAACCAAATTTGGCTCATAAATGCTACAAGAAGGCAATTAGTTAGGGAAACCTAGCTAAAGTCGAGGAGACCTGGGCAAATTAATAATCAGTCAACAGGCAATCCCGACACAAACATTGAAACCCACAACTAAAGTAGGAAGGAGCATTCCAACGAACCTTGTATAAGGGAAGGCCGTTTGAGGAGGTAACATAAATAGAAGGACATATAAATAAATGTCTACATGTATCTATATATCTGTTATCCTACTGTAGGCATATTGTGGGGACTTGCAAGTAGGCTGATAAGATAATAAAAAGATCATTTTGCATCATTCTATTTATCGCCCTTTAGCTATACACCTCATTATACTGGCCCGCAAAGCAGGGTAGGCGAAGTAAAATAGACAACAAAACACTCTATGTTGACAAAGAAAAGGAAAGAAGGAAAGTTCATCTCAAAACTAAGAGAAACTCCAGTTCAAATGCACCACAA
>CM008345.1:9066528-9078722 GCA_002525835.2 Ipomoea batatas
AATAAAAAAATAAATAAAAATAAAAATGTCTCAATTGTATATATTTTTCTTGTTTGATAGTTCTATATATTTCTTTCTCATTTAAAAATTAATTAATTAATTTGTACGAATACCAAATTAATTACGGAGTACTACCTTTAAAATTTTAATTAAATAAAAATTTACACGCAAAAAAAAAAACATAAAATAAAAGAATGTTTCATTTTTAATCTCACCGATAATTTACTTTTTTTCACGTTTAGTTCCCAACTTTTAATTTAACCATACTTGATCCTACAATTTTTTTTTTTTTGAATACAACTGACCCTTTTACATTGTAGTATCTGTTCATCTATACTTTTCTCAACCTCATGAAGCACAAAGAGTCAATTTCGAGATCTCCACCACTGAGACTCGAACTCATGACCTCCCATCTGAGGGTGGCCACTACATGCCAATTTGCCTGATCCTACAATTTTACTTGCATTATCATATTTTGTTCTTTGTTACTTAATTTTATGACTTTTGGGCATTCAGAACAACTAGCTAACACAACCGTTAAAATAACAAGTATAGAGAATATAAGTATTGTATTGCTGAATATTGTTTATCATCTCCTCATGTATGAGAGATTATACATATTTTGGACTTGGAGTCCAACAAGGAATAAAAATCCTAAATTGCATTTTATTGGGGGTCCTATTTATATTGAAAGTGATGGATTCAATACAAGATAGGTCCAATCCTTAGTACATTAGGAATACTAAGCATAATCCTATCGAAACTCCATCGCTATCTCGTATTGAGCCTTTCTCTTGAGCTTCCTTGATCCAGTTTTATTTTTTAGCCGGTCCATTCAGTCAACTTGGTACACCATCCATCAGTTACAGTTTTTATCAATCAACTTTAATTTTTGACACAATTTGATAATTAGATTTTTTATTAGTACTTAAAAGATTCATAAATGACATAATAAATAATATAATATGAAAAAGTTAATTTGTAATTTAAAAAAAAGTCTATCAAATAATTATTTATTATATCGTTTAGGAAAATTGCATTTTGGTCATCTAGTTATACCCGCAGTATAGACTTAGTCTCTAAGTTATATGAGTGACCATCTTTAAACCTTAAGTTATATATGCATGGAGCGACGATTTTAATCTTTGAAGGACCAAATCAGTCACTTTATTAAGTGACAAATTGGTGGTAAAAATAGTCCCTAAGGAACTAAAATCACGACTTCATTTATAATTTAGGGGTTAAAGATAATCACGCATATAACTGAAGGACCACATTTGTATAACAAGTATAACTGAAGGATCAAAAATACAATTTTCCCCATCGCTTATAAATATTTTTTTTAGAGTCATTTCCATTTTTGGTCCTACTATTATTGGGGCATTTTCAATTTTAGTCCACTTCATTAATTTTTGCCACATTGCGACCAATCTTATTTAGTTTTTGCCACTTTTAGTCCACCATTAAAATTTTCATCAAATGACCGTCCAAAACAGGGGCATTTTTGGTCTTTTCATGCTTTGATCATCTCCTTGACCCCTTGCAGTGATTTTCCTTAATTAGTCCTTACACATTTTCATTCAATGAAGAGGTCCGGCGAAAGTCATGTGAGCCACATTACAAGGCCATGGCTTTCGCCCGACCTCTTCATGGGATGAAAATGTGTAAGGAAAACCACTGCAAAGGATAAAGGAGATGATCAAAGCATGAAAAGACCAAAATACCATTGTTTTGGACGACCATTTGACAAAAATTTTAACAGTGGACTAAAAGTGGCAAGGACTAAATAAGACTGGTCGCAATGTGGCAAAAGTTAATGAAGTGGACTAAAATTGGCAATGTCCCAATAATAGTAGGACCAAAAGTGGAAATGAACAAGACGATGAGATTAATATGGTAAAGTTCTCAACTTGTCTTCAAAATTAAAGGCAATTAGACAAAAATTATACATACCTAAAGACTAAATGTGATCACGTTACCAAAATTGGCAAACTAAATATTATCAAATTAAAAACCAAGAATTAAATATGATAATGTCCGAATAATAAGGTCCTTTAAATAACTACAGAGTATTTGAAAGAACAATCGCTTTACGGCGAATCAAGGTCTACCATGAACATTGAAAAACCTGACTAAATTATGTAAATGCAAATAACATATTATATACTTTTGGTTAACAGATTATATACATTCAATTATAATTATACAAAATTAAATGTACATAATCTGTTAACTAAAAGTAGATAATATGTTAATTGTATTTACATAATTTAAAACATTGTTCACTATATATAGACTAAGGTCCACAATGAATATAGTGTACCCTAGTCAACAATATAAATTATGTTGAGTGAAGCAGTAGCTAGGTAACATTTGGATTGTAGGGCATTGAATCCCAACCCTTAATTACCCTTCAATTATAGGTGTGATAATTAGTTGAATGAAAATCATTAAATGCTAAAAATAAAATATGTATTAATTAATCATATGAATCAATAATTTAACAGACATCATCAATCAAACAAGAGAGGGAGGGAGAGAGAGAGATACTGCATTTAATACCCCAAAATTTTGACAATTGAGACCATCATACTTGACTATCCTAGCAAGTAGCAACCAGCCTTTTGGATAATGTAACTCTATTCCCCCTGATATTATTTCGAGTTTTGCTTAATATTTCCATTTAATGTAACAAATATCAATAATTTATTAATCAATTCATCATCCACAAATATTTTAAAAATTAACCGGCCACCACTATTTTTTCTACCTTGAGCTTTAGCTTATTGCTTTTCTGACTAAAACGCTCTCTATGACAAACAACGGTAAAATTCTCTCGTCCGATCGTTCACCTGAGGACCAAGATCTTCTTGAGCGAAGTACTAAGAAATCGAAGGTTAACGTTCGAAACGTGGGTCTCAAGGCCATGGATTTGATCGATTCTGCAATGGGCGATTCGGAGCCTGTTTCGGAAGATGTTCAGATGGATTCTTCGGCGGCGGAGACATCGGTTGGGATTGATTCCACGCCGACCCCGGTCCCTGAGGTCGTACCTGAGACTCAAGATCCGAGCGATCCGCTGCAGGAGGTGGGTAATCCAGGTGATCCGGCTACGGTGCAGGAAACTGTGGGCGAGCAGGCGACGATGAATCTTCCGGTACAGGATCCTGTGCCAATCTCCGGAGAGGCACGACAACGATCCTACCGTGACTCGGTGGTTGGATCAGGTACGAACACCGTCCCTTTCTTGCTTTCTGATGCTGGTGATTCGGATGATATGGGAGAGGAGGATGATGAGGACCCGGATGGCGCTGACGACGATCCAACATGCCCGAGAATTCGTTTGACGGAAAGGGAGAAGGCACGTATCCGGGAGCCGTGGCGGAAATCCCTTATCATTAAGGTGATGGGGAGGAAAGTGGGATACGCTTATTTACTTAGGCGCCTGAATACCATGTGGAAGCCCAAATGCCGCTTGGAACTCATCACCTTAGAAAACGATTATTTTCTGGTTAAGTTTGGATCTGTTGAAGATCTGGAATTTGCCATGTTTGAAGGGCCATGGATGGTGTTAGATCACTATCTCATTGTGAAACAATGGGTCCCGAACTTCGATCCGACAACGGATAAGACTGAGAAAGTTCTCGTCTGGGTTCGTTTTCCGAATCTCCCGGTGGAGTATTATAATTTGATTACCATGCGAAAGATTGGAAACAAACTTGGTCACATGACGAGTCTGGTTTCAAGAGGGAAGTTTGCTAGGGTGTGCATTGAAATTGATCTCACCAAACCTTTGATCTCTAGGTTCACTCTGGAGGATAAGATGTGGCAGGTAGCTTATGAAGGAATGCACTTAGTTTGCTTTTCTTGTGGTCTATATGGCCATCGCAAGGAAGTTTGCCCTACGGTTCCGTTTACTCCGACAGAACAACATGTACAACACCATGATGGGGAGGCTGTTCCGACGGGGAGTAACGCTAATCCCCTTGGTGGTGATTCGCACGCGTCTCAGCGTCAGCAACCTTCTGCTCCATATGGTTCTTGGATGATTGTTACTCGCAAGGACCGTCGACCGGAAGGGAGGCCAATGGGTCAAGGAAGACAAGGGGAGCGGTCGGGTAATCGCAACAAGTCCGTGGCAGTGCCGCCGAATACGACTGTGTCGGGTTCGAGGTATGCGCTTCTAGAAGATAATTCTGATGCCGGTGAGCAAGGCCGGGGAGACACTGGGGAACAACCGCCGAACCAGCAGGCAAATCTGCAAACAGGAAACCAACCGGCGAGTCCAGTACCGGCTGCTTCAGGGACTTCTCCGGGTGGTAGGTCTCGTCGTGCCAATGTGATTGCCGTGGAGAAACAAATCGTTAATGAGCCTGCAGGGGCCGCGGTTCCGGTAGTTGCCCCGACACAACACGACACAGTGAGGTATAGAGGGTCTAGTTCACGAAGGGCGACGGAGGAGAATGAACACGTGGTAGTGCGAGGCGAGAAAGGGGGCAGTCGAATTGAGTCTTCTCGTGTCTGTTCGGCTGAACCAGTGGCCGCGGCTGAGCACACCGAGGGATGCAATTCGCAGGAGCACCATGGGGACCCGCCAGAGGACCTCGATAATGAAGGCGATGTGGTCATGGAAATAGAAGAAGCCATCGAGGATACTGGCAGGGCGGCGGGGGATCCTTCCTCCACACCTGTTTGAGTTTTTTGTTTTGTGTTGTTTGTGCTGTCTGTTTGTTGTTCCACTCTTTCCCTTTTGTTTATGGTTTTTATGAAGTGCATCGTTTGGAACTGCCAAGGCGCGGGTGGGAGAGAGTTCCACCGCGTTCTTAAATCTCTTATCAACACCCATAAACCTGTCTTACTTGGTCTTGTAGAACCAAAGGTTTCGGGTGATCATGCGAATACTATCTGTAAAAAGTTGGGTTACGCAGACTGGGTTCGGGTGGAAGCTGTGGGTTTTAGTGGGGGGATATGGGTTTTCTGGAATGAGGGTGTTCAAGTTGATATCCTTGTCACTCATCCTCAGTTTATCATGTTGCAGGTTAGGGAGGGTGGTCAAGCCTGTTGGTTTTATGCAGTCGTTTATGGCAGCCCATCTCACCATCTTCGCAAACGGCTATGGAATGATCTTTCTTTGGCTTCTAGGGGCATTCAGGGCCCGCTTTTGGTAGCAGGTGATTTTAATTCTGTTATTTCCCAAGAGGAGACTACTAACTATTCTGCTTTCTCTGTCCAACGCAGCGCTGACTTTGCGAATTGGATTCACAATGAAGCTCTTATTGACATGGGGTACACCGGGCCTAATATTACTTGGTGCAGAAGCGACCAGTCTGGTTATGTCAAAGGAGCGCGTTTAGACCGAGCTCTATGTAATATCGAGTGGAGGCACCGTTTTCCGAATGCAACTGTGGTGCACCTTCCGCGGATAGCGTCTGACCATGCACCTATCCTTATACACACGGAGGCGCGTACTGCATACAAACCAAGGGCACCGTTTCGGCTACAAGCGGCGTGGTTAACGGATAGTCGTTGGATGGAGGTGGTTCGTAATTCTTGGCAACCGAATAATCTTTTGACTGGAAACCTACAAGTGGTTTCGGATGCTCTAGCCGCTTGGAACGAGCGTGTTTTTGGTCATATTTTGAAACGCAAGAAGCAGACTCTGGCGCGTCTAGAAGGTATCCAACGGCGTCTACCTCAACATAAGCACAGGGGTCTGGTAAAGTTGGAGAAAAAGCTCGCTGCGGATTATCAGGAAATCCTCTATCAAGAAGAGTTGATGTGGTTCCAACGATCTCGAGAGGACTGGATTGTGTCGGGAGATCGTAATACGAAGTTTTATCATACGGCGGTTATGATACGTAAGTCGCGTAATTCTGTTTCTAGATTGAAATTGGTTACTGGGGAATGGACAACCGATAACGCTCAACTAAAGGAGCATGTTAGGGATTATTATGTTTCCTTGTTTTCGGACTGCTCCGACTTGTCGACGAGTGCAACGCTTGAGGGTACGTTTCCGATAGTCACGCAAGACGAATGGCGGGTTTTTAACCGAGCTGTTACACAGGAAGAAGTTCGCCATGCTGTGTTTGAGATGGCCCCGTTTAAAGCTCCTGGTCCGGATGGCCTTCATGCGGCCTTCTATCAACAGATGTGGGACACGGTGGGAGAGGACGTCTATGCTTTCGTCAATTCTGCCGTTGAGACAGGGATCCTGCCGAATGGTGTGAATGATACCATTATCGCCCTCATTCCTAAAGTGGCCTCTCCGGAGATTATTCAACAATTTCGCCCGATCAGTTTATGTAACGTAAACTATAAAGTGATCACTAAAACCATAACAAACCGCTTGAAATGCATTCTCCCGACGATCGTTGGCCCTTTTCAGAGTTCTTTTGTCCCGGGGAGGCAGATTTCTGATAATATTATTATCTACCAGGAGGTCATGCACTCTATGCGAATCAAGAAAGGTAGTACGGGTTTAATGGCTATAAAGCTTGACTTTGAAAAGGCCTACGATCGACTTTCGTGGGATTTTGTGGAGTCGGTCCTTCGAGAGATTGGATTTAGCCCGCAATGGATCCGGCTGATTATGGCATGTATTCGGTCATCCCGACTGGCTGTTAATTGGAATGGTGAGAGGTTGCCCCAGTTTTGTCCAAAGCGGGGATTACGCCAAGGAGATCCTATGTCTCCGGCCATTTTTGTTATGGCTTTAGAAAAATTAAGTCAGTTGATTGCTACTAAAGTTCATACTGGAGGATGGAAAGGGATTAAGCTTGCACCTGCATGTCCGGTTCTTTCGCATCTATGCTTCGCAGATGACATGGTTTTGTTTGCGGAGGCGTCTATTGAGCAGGTGGATGTCATCACAGAGTGTTTATCTCATTTCTGCGCTGCGTCGGGACAACGTGTTAGCTATGCTAAGTCTCTAGTCTATTTCTCTAAGAACACGGATCCTCTTTATGCTACGGCTATCTCTAGCAAGCTGGGAATTGATAAGACTGAGGACCTAGGTAGATACCTTGGTGTGCCTTCTGTTCACGGCCGAGTCACATGTCAATCGTATGGGGCTTTACTAGACAGAGTCAATAATCGTTTAGCTGGCTGGAGGGCAAAGACTCTCTCCCTAGCAGGGAGAATTACTCTTGCTAAATCTGTTCTTAATGCAATTCCGGCATACACTATGCAAACGATGGTTATCCCTAAGGGTGTTTGCCATTCGATTGAGCGAAGTATGCGTCGTTTCATTTGGGGCAATGATGGACTAGATGATCATGCTCACCGTTTACACCTTGTTCGATGGGATGAGGTTACGAGGTCAAAGTCTGATGGGGGGCTTGGTTTACGTAAACTGCAGGAGTTGAATGCAGCTTTCATGGTTAAACTAGGGTGGCGAATGCACCAGGAGAAGCACTCTTTATGGGCTCAAATTTTGTCTGGTAAATATAGGGATGGCCGAACTTCTTCTCGCTCATCTCTTTGGAAGGGCATCGTGGCGGCTTCTCCCATTCTTGACGCTAATATGGTCCGGTCAGTGCATAATGGGGTAACTACCAGGTTTTGGATGGATAAGTGGATAGTTCCCTACCCTCTACAGCTTTTACTGAAAACCCCTATTAGCCTTCCTCTACTGTATGCACCTGTTAGTGAGTATTGGGAGGAAGGTAGGGGTTGGAAGTGGGAGATTCTGCAGGAGTTGCTTCCGTCGGATATTCTGGGTAAATTGGCGGCGTTTATGTTGGCTGGTGACATCGACGCAGAGGACGGTTTTCGGTGGCACCTTGAGTCTGATGGGAGATTTTCGGTTTCCACGGCATATGAGGCGATTCTCTCGACGCCCCAGCATGAGGATACAGATGTTTGGTTATATATTTGGCACCTCAAAGTGCCTTATCGTATTTGTGTTTTTGCTTGGCTAGTCAGGCATGGTTGTATATTGACCAATGTCGAGAGGGCTCGCCGTCATCTCACATCTAATATCTTCTGTAATTTTTGTGCAGGTGAGCAGGAGGATTTGGGACATCTGTTTCGCCGTTGTCCTAGAGCTACGAAAATCTGGACTGCAGCTCTTTCTCCTCAAGTTCATGCGAAACTTAATGCTCTGGACTGGAATGAATGGCTGATAACTAATCTTAAGGGTGACAAGTCGGTGGGGCTCCGGTCAGACTGGCCGTCGAAGTTCATCCTTCGACTCTGGTGGATTTGGAAATGGCGAAACGAGGCAATATTCAACGGCAATAATGTTCCTTTGAACTGGAAACTCGATTGGCTTATGCGGAAAGATACAGAGACAATAGCGGCATTTGCGGCCCGACATCGTTTCGAAACGGCAGGAAATACGATGACAACTGCCCTAGTCTCTTGGAAACCGCCTGAACAAGGGTGGATGAAGATGAATATAGATGGTAGCTGTTCGGCGGATCGTAGCTCGGCTGGGTGTGGAGGAGTCCTACGGAACCACTTTGGCGAATGGAAAGGGGGTCATATCAGTTATCTTGGCTCTTGCTCTCCTCATTTGGCTGAAGCCTGGGGGGTGTTGCACGGCTTACACCTTGCGGCTGGCTTGGGAGTTCGGAAGTTAGTCGTGGAATGCGACTCTTCTTACGTGATTAAGGCCTTGACTACAAAGGATTGCGACGATGGGAGCTTGCGAAATCTGGTCCAAAGATGTCTTATTCAGGCTCAAGAGTTCGATGACGTACGGTTTTCCCACATCTTTCGAGAGCAGAACCGGTTGGCGGACTCACTAGCGAAAAAGGCCATGTGTTGCCACAACACACATGTTGAGTTTCATGAGGTCCCTAGTGACTTACGAGATCTGTATTTTGAGGATATAGTAGGCGCTAGCTTTCAGAGGAACGTTCCACGAGGACGGGTGTCCATGTAGTGTTTAATACCCGGGTTTACAGCCCTCTTCTTTTATCAAAAAAAAAAAAAAAATCATCCACAAATATTTTGATCAAATCTGGAGGGGGGGATCACCATCCATAAACTTACCTAACAAAACATTAAACATATAAAGTTTTAGAATAAGGGTGAAATTTACCAGTAATTTAATCAATTTCTCTCAAAAATGCGTGGCTATTGTCATTAATATAGTTAATATTTATAGTGATAGTCATTTCATTGGACTGTGGATATTTATAATGATTACTGTTCGAGAATATGCATTGAGCAATTAAACTTAGCTTTGTGACCCTAGTCGATAAAGAACCACAATGAGGTAAATCGACCAATAGATTGCTTTCACTGGGATAGATATTGACTGCGATTCTGTTCTGGTTTCAACCCGCCGGTTCACGATTTCAGGAAATGTTACCTGAATCGACGGTTCCGGTTTGAATCGCCGGTTCAAACCTTTCTTTTGTTTGTAAATTCTATTTTTTATTTTTAAAATAGTCCAAATTCAACAATTAATTTCTTTTATTTTCTTTCTTTTTCCGGTTCGAAACCTGAACATTTTGGGTACCGATTTTAAACCATAACCAGAATCATTCATCCTTATGGTCCTGGCTTCGATTCGATTATTATAGTGTCCAGTTCAATTCAAACCGAACCGAGCCATAATTATCCCTAACTGGAGGTTGAATTAAAAATTTTATAATTACCAACTAACAGTTTAACCAACTTAATCACGATTGCCCCACGAGTCATGACTACCAACCATTGATGAGGTGGTGGGAAGGTGCTGCGTTGATGCACACTTGGTGAGGACTGAGTCAAGGGGATTCGGATAAAGAGCAAGTTGCTGAGCCTCCCTTTGTTGAAGGAGCCGTTGCTTTTGAATGGTAAGTGCCACGTTCAAAGACCAGCACAATATACGTACATTACACCTCATATATACAAATACAAATATATGATAATGGTCAACACATATTTAGTGGTATGTCAATTTCATAGGATAAAATATTTGCAAATATATGTTCACCAACTCCCCCACCACCCCTATGCTCTATATATACTCCAATTCAAACCCATCCAAGGCAGGGTAGTCGAGTTTCTCATTATCCATTACCCTATTACAAATTTACAATTTACAATTTAGAAATCGTTCACACTTTCCTTAAAATCGATCAGATCAGATCAGAGTTTGTTTAGGTTCGTTCGAGTGTAATGGCTTTAACAAACGATCAAATTCACGGTGACATTTTGGAAGTGGTACTTTCGTACTTGCCGCTAGTGGACTTGGTGCCGGCGTCAGTGGTGTCGAAGTCGTGGAACTCCGCCGTGACGGCGTCGCTCCGGTGGCTCAACAAGCCGAAGCCGTGGTTGTTGGTTCACACGCAGAGCACCCGGGCGCCGTATGAGATGTCGACACGCGCCTACGATCACCGCTCCTGCGCGTGGGTGGAGGTTGTGAACCCGGCTGCCAAGTACGTGTCGGCGCTCCGTTCCTCGCACTCCAACCTGCTTTACATGTTGTCCCCGACCACGTTTTCGTTCTCCATCGACGCGCTCAACGTCGCGTGGCAACACGTCGACGCGCCGAAGGTGTGGCGCACGGACCCCATCGTCGCGCACGTGGGCGGCTACATCGTCGTCGCCGGCGGCACGTGCGACTTCGAGGACGACCCCCTCGCCGTGGAGATTTACAACGTGGGGGCTGGCACGTGGGAGACGTGCGAGTCCATGCCGGCGATTCTTAAAGACTCGTCGGCGTCCACGTGGCTCTCAATCGCCACCGCCGCCGGTAAGCTCATTGTCACCGAGAAACTCACCGGCGCTACCCACTGCTTCGACCCGGAGACGAAAAACTGGACCGGACCCTACGATTTACGCCCCGATCAAAGGGTCTCTCTCTCCATCATCGGATCCTCCGAAAACCGGCTAATCCTCGTCGGAGCAATCGGCGACATCGGGAACATCGAAGGGATCAAAATTTGGGAAGTCAACACCGACAACTTTGACTACCAAGAAATCGGCGAGATGCCGGCGGGTTTTGTCAAGAAATTGAAGAGCGAGACATTTGGGATATCTTCCATTGGCCTCTGTATGTCGGGGGATTACGCCCACATATACAACGCGTCGGAGGCGGAGGAGGTGGTGGTGTGTGAGCTTGACGCCGCCGTTGGCGGCGGCTGCGAGTGGCGGAGCTTCAAGAATGCGGTGGCCGGAGACGGAAATAATAGAATGGAAAGAGTGGTGTTAACATCGTCGGAAGTTTCTCTAGCCGAATTGCGGCGAGCTATGGGATCGGAGAAGGTGATGTTTACAGTTAAGATGTAAATTGTCAAGTACCTTGTGGTTCGATGACATCTATTACCCATCTCAGGTTGGAGTATAAGGATGTTGGTGAAAAAAAAAAAATTGTATGTTGGGTTGTTTGGTTGAGGGGATATCATATCCGCAATCTCATGTTTGGTTCGAAAAGTAAACAGTTGAGCTCATTTGCTCTATGTCAAAATGGTAAATATCATTACTATGCTTCTGGAATGAACGATTTCACCTTTTGGATGCTCTTTTTATCGCAAGTTAATACGTACTTGTGTTACAATTCTATAAAAAGATTATGGTTACACGTAAACGTATCGATGTAAATTAGGAGCATCTTTAAATCTAAATTGATTGAATCAAACTATAGCCATTATTTTAGACGGTGGGCCCCACGAAAGTGACACGGTGGTAGGTGAAGAGAAACTGGAGCCAAAGGAAAAAAGTTGGGGGAGGTGTGACTGTGCAGGCTACTTAAGAAGTTGAAATTACTTGTTTGATCTTCTTTGTTTGTTTTTTCTTTTAAAAAATTTTTATTAGTTGGGTTGATTTTGTCACTCCATCTTCATCCATTATTCAATTGTCAAGTGTTTTTTTTTTTTTTTGGTCATTGGACAATTCAAAACTTATTTTGTTGGTAACATATCACACGGTTGTGAGTGCTGAAATGGGGATCAATTTGCACCAATATATCCACCAACTTAAATACATGGTGGACCACTGAGGTTTTAATTTTCAACAATTTGTGAAAATGAAATAATTGGTTTATATGTGATGGAATTAAATATTAGTTTTGAAATAAACTACGAAAATGAAGCCAAAGACTTTGTGGTCCAGTGACATCAAACCCTTCCCTTTATAGTAGTTATGAACAGATACTGCATTGTAACAGAGTTAGTAGTATTCAAAACAAACTACGAAAATGAGAAAATGAAATAAATATAGGGTTAGAGGAAATAAGCAAAAATTGAGATATTTTTGAT
>CM008345.1:9109784-9125312 GCA_002525835.2 Ipomoea batatas
TTTTTTTTTTTTTTTTTTTTTTTTTTTTGGGTCTTATTCCCTTTTCTCTCATTTTCACCGACAAGTCTTCCATCTTTCCCATAATTTTCTCTACTATTTTTCTCTTTTTCCTTCACTTGTCTTTTATTTTCCTCATTCCAAGGCCATTACAAAATAAAACAATAAAATAGGATTATGAATCCTGGTGGCTTGGTGTGAACTGTGACGGCCGAAGAGGGTGGCGATGGTGGCCGGAGGAGATGACCTCGCCAACGAAATTTGAATTCGGCGACGGAAACCGGAGTTCTACTGATGCTATTGTCGCAATGGTGGGTAATGGAACGATGATGATGAGGTGGTGGTCCGACGAGAGGATGGTTATGGTTCACTCGGCGGCAACCGCGGCGGGTGACGGTGACCGGAGAAGATGGCGGTTTGGAGCTGGAACTGGTGATGGCGGTGCGGCGGTCGGTGTGCGATGGCGTGGTGGTGTGCGGTAGCTGTGACTGTTGCAGTGTGGTGACCACGGCGGTACTGATGAGTGTAGTACTGATGAGTTATCCTCTTACAAGTGAGGGGAACGACCCCTATATTTATACTAGGTGGACTCACTATGCATCTAGTGTTTGATGTACAAGTGGACGACACATTTGCATGGGCTGAACAGTCACTCTGCAAAATGTGCATTGGTTTGCTCGAAGTGGTTGAGTTACTCGAGGTGATGAAAACACGGATCCCTTGTTTCTGAAAAGTTGTCGGTCGTCACATCAAGCAACTGTTGCGCTCGTGAGCCTCTAATCCACAAGGTGTGTTGCTTCCATTCAAGCGGACGGACTGACCGTCGAGGGACCGATTGGGTGACCGTTGACGGACAGGTTGGTGACCGTTGACGGACAGGTGATTTACGGACCGACTAGTACATCTGCATATTTACCCATAACAAGTCCCCCACTTCTTGAATTTGCGAGAGTCGTCAGGTTCGAGAAGTAGAATGTGCTACAGGCGTCTAACTTGTTGCGATCAAAGTCTCCCTGGTTTGAATGTCTTGATAGTCTGTGATGAACCCCTCAAGTTTGAGTTGAGCAGGAGGGACGTGATTTATGCGGGTTGCCTCGTTAAAAACCTTAGACTAAGAAAAATCTTATGGGAAAAACCTAGCTAAGGGAAAAAGAGTACAACCGAAAGCATAATCGACGGGTTTGTCCTGGTTGTTATCGGTCGTCGAGCAATGGATCATTTAGTGGATTTTGTTCACATCTTTTCCATCGTTTGGAGATGGGTCTTCCCTTGGTGATACCTTGGTCAAGTAATAGTTGACAGACCAATCAAGTTCTCCACGGCTGGGGATGAGGAATGTAGCACATACGAATCACCGAGTGGTTGACTTGACCAGGCGCATCCAGTCCAGATGGGATGATTGTTATTGGTCAGCTGAGTGATTTTTTATGATCCGACCACCTGCGTGTATATTTCATCCAGTTTGACACTTTGGACTTGCCAAGAACAATGCTCCCACCAATAGTCTTCCAAGCTACTTTGCTTCATACATGACCCATTAGCCTTTTTGGATCAACCCAATTTCTCAAAAAACCCAAATTTTTTGTATAAGTATCCCCCTATCATCTTCACTTCACAATCAAGACATCTACCATCTTCACATCACAGTCAAGATATTCCTAAGCTCTCAAACTGTCAAGTATATCACCAATCACCTCCAAAGCTACAAAAACCAAGTAATTCATAATCATTTTTTTTCATGGAAATCAGAAAACAAATTTCCAGATCTGATCTCTAGTCCAGTCGCCGGCGACTGGAGAAGAGCCCAGTCGGTGGCGCCAACTGGACGAATCCAGTCGACGACCACCGACTGGAGAAAAAAGGCCGGCGACTGCCACCAGTCGGCAGTCGCGGGCTCGGTCGATCACGACCAAACTCGGTTGAGCTCGATCGAGCGCGGTCGACGTTGACCGAGTACGGTCAATTTTTTTTATTTTTTTTACGAATAACAAATAAAAATAGTACACGCTGCGACTAAAAAACTACACGTTGCAACTAAAATAGTTGATGCCATTTGTTTTGCCGTTGCTTCTTTGCTAATGTTGTTTGCCCGTGGTATGTCACCTACATTCCTTTGCTAATGCGCAAACCGGCTTATTAATGGTGTCTGCGCGACTATGACAGCGATGATGAGGATGTTAGTGTGTCTGAGGAATTGAGTAATTCTGACGGTGCGCCCCATGCTTGTTCGCACGTTACCCCGCGATCCAAGCGTTCAAAAATTTCATCTAAGAATTTTAAGGTTCAACTAGGTGAAGGTACCTCCCATAATCCAAGGAACTCTCAAGAAGTCAAATTGGAATATCACGTGACTATGTCGACTTGGATTCCGATAGTGCTTGTATCGTTGGAATTGATTTTACTGACAAAGAGGTAGAACAACTCAAGAAGCTAATTGGAAATGGGATTTCTTACTCAATTGATCTTCGTCCTTTCAACATCATTGATTGCCACCAAAAAAATTGGGTAGGTATGCACTTTGATTCCTTGAAAGCCGGTTTGCGCATCCCCTTTGACCCATTCCTTGTTGACTTTGTGAATTATTACGGCATAGTTCCAGCTTAGATAGCACCCAACGCACACTGTATTCTTGCATGCTACCCTCAGATTTGCAAACGCCACCAAGTGCCTTGTACATTAGAACTCTTCTATTTTCTCCATCTGGTAAACCAATGATTGGAGTAAGTACGATAGCTAGGTGATGGGCTAGCTGCTCAGCAACTTTTTCGTTAGACAAAGTGGCGATGCCCAAGGGTGGAGGACTCAGTTGGAGTAATAGATCGAACATTTTTCGCAAATCAATTGGTGCGCGGGTCAACGCGCTCACAAGTGGAGACCCCCCCATCGAGGTTAGGACAAGTGGCAAAAGCGTTCCCCGACAACTCCCATGTGATTTAGGGGGAAACGGAGCAGAAGGAAAGCCAGGGCTACCAAATTCATAACGGGGGATAGTAGGAGGTACAAATTTCTTTTTCAAAATAATCTTTGGCAATCCAGGTCGACTACTCCCGCTTGCGCCTGCACCTAGCAGTTCCTTTAATTCAGGATCAATATCCGGCGCTCCTGGATGTTAATAAGAAATAACAAATCGTGTGAGGAATCTAAGATTAAAAGGGGAGACATGTGCTAACCGTTTAAGATCCAACCTTGGGCCCCGTAAGTTGGAGCAGGGAGTGGAGCTGCATCAAAAGCCTCTGCGGAGTGGTAAATCTCCCAAGAATAGCATTCAGACTTAATCTTCTCAACAGCAATATGAATCTCTGGAGTCTCAGGGTGTACCACGCACTTACGACGCATCCGACGAGATCATTCATTTTTGAAAGGAAGATCACCATTCAAACGAACCCGAGGAAATTTTTCTTTCCATCTACGGTTGTTGTCAGGCAAGTCAAAAACTTTCCCAGCTGTCCCACGACATTGGATAATGAAAAAATCGTTGCGATGGTTCTTCCCCATGCACTTATCAGATGGTGAAAATTGAAGAGTTCTAGTGTACAAGGCACTTGGTGGCGTTTGCAAATCTGAGGGTAGCATGCAAGAATACGGTGTGCGGTGGGTGCTATCTGAGCTGGAACTATGTCGTAATAATTCACTAAGTCAACAAAGAATGGGTCAAAGGGGATGCGCAAACCGGCTTTCAAGGAATCAAAGTGCATACCTACCCAATTTTTTTGGTGGCAATCAATGATGTTGAAAGGACGAAGATCAATTGAGTAAGAAATCCCATTTCCAATTAGCTTCTTGAGTTGTTCTACCTCTTTGTCAGTAAAATCAATTCCAACGATACAAGCACNGGCTCAGCCTTTGGAAGTACCAGTTCAGGACTTACAACAAATCCCTGAACCGGATTTTGAGCCAACGGTTGAACCAATTCAAGATTTACAGCAAGATCCTGAACCGATGCAGACTGAGCCAATTCAAGAACTGCTCTCAGTTCCTGAAGAGGTTGTTGCCCCACAGCCTATGCAAGGTGGTGGTGATCCAACTTTAAGACGGTCTACACGGGTAAAACAATCAGCACTTCCTAGTTATTATGTTTCATATCTACAAGAATCTGACATAGGAGCTGAAAATGATCCTGAAACATTTTCTCAAGCTACAAATTGTGCGCAATCTGACTTATGGTATAAAGCCATGATGGATGAAATAAATTCCATGAAGAGCAATGGGGTTTGGGAACTTGTTGAATTGCCTAATGGGGCCAAGGCTATTGGCTGCAAATGGGTCTTTAAGACCAAAAGAGATTCATTAGGCAATATTGAGAGATACAAGGCCCGACTTGTTGCGAAGGGATTTACTCAAAAGGAAGGAATCGATTATAAGGAGACTTTCTCTCCTGTATCTAAGAAAGATTCACTTCGAGTCATTTTGGCTTTGGTTGCACATTTCAATCTTGAATTGCAACAAATGGATGTGAAAACTGCCTTTCTTAATGGTGATCTAGAAGAGGAGGTTTTTATGAAACAACCTGAAGGTTTCTCTTCTAGGGATGGTGAGAACTTAGTTTGTAAGCTTAAGAAATCCATATATGGACTAAAACAAGCTTCCCGGCAATGGTATATCAAGTTCGATGGGGTAATTTCTTCATTTGGTTTTGCTGAAAATCCTCTTGATCATTGTATATACCAGAAGGTAAGTGGGAGTAAAATATGCTTTCTTGTTTTATATGTGGATGACATTTTGCTTGCCACCAATGATAAGGGGATGCTTCGTGATGTGAAACAATTCCTCTCTAAAAACTTTGATATGAAGGATATGGGTGATGCCTCTTATGTTATTGGCATAAAAATCCATAGGGATAGGTCTCGAGGTATACTGGGTCTATCTCAAGAAACCTATATCAACAAAGTATTAGAGAGATTTCAGATGCAGAATTGTTCACCAAATGTTGCCCCCATAGCAAAAGGGGACAAATTTAGTCTAGATCAATGTCCAAAGAATGATCTTGAAAAGGAATCCATGAAAAACATCCCATATGCTGCAGCAGTTGGGTGTCTTGGATACATTCAAGTCTGTACAAGGCCAGACATAGCTTTTGCTGTTGGGATGTTAGGACGATACTTGCATAATCCAGGTTTGGACCACTGGAGAGCTGTGAAGAGAGTTTTGAGGTACCTAAAAGGAACTAAGAGTTACGTGCTTGGGTTTAAGCAGACGGACATGCTAGATGTTGTCGGTTATTCTGATGCGGACTTTGCTGGCTGTATTGATTCTCGAAAGTCAACTTCAGGGTGCGTCTTTATCATGGCTGGTGGGGCTATCTCGTGGAGAAGTGTTAAACAATCTTTAATAACTACTTCTACCATGGAAGCCGAGTTCGTTTCCCTTTACGAGGCTACATCACAAGGTGTGTGGCTCAAGAATTTCATCTCTAGGCTTAGAGTCATGGACTCCATATCTAAGCCATTGAAGGTCTATTGTGATAACTCAGCTGCAGTCTTCCTGGCTAAGAATGACAAAAGTGGGAGTCGAAGTAAGCACCTCGACATCAAATTCTTAGCTATTAGGGAGCGTGTCAAGAATAAAGTTGTAATCGTTGAACACATTAGTACTGAGTTGATGTTAGCAGATCCCTTGACTAAAGGCATGCCTCCATTTAAATTCAAGGATCTTGTTAAAGAAATGGGACTTTCGCCCACTTTGTAATTTGTATATACATTCAGTATTTAATTTTAATGAAATTCTTTTACTTTCAGACATTTATCTCATTTAAGTTTGTACACCTTTATTTTATTGAGATAATGTACTTTGGTTGGACCTGAAATAAACATAGGGTTTATTTCATTAAGTTTCCCAAAATTAAGTTTCCCAAAATTAAGTGCCCAAAGTCAGTTTACATTTAATCATAATGGATGCTACTCGTTTTAAGGAGGACATATCACTATGGTTGATGTTTACTGGTTTTAAGGTTATGAAGTTTTGCACCAAGTAGGAGAATGTAACACTTACCAATTATATATTATTATAATATATAGGTAATATAATTATATGGTGCATAACTTCCATATCAGCTTATGTTAATTAAGGTAAATAATAATGGTGATTGGAAGTATAATTGGGGAGGGATACATTACCATACTGATGGCATATGGTTAGTATAAATAAGAGCCCTTGGTCCTCTCACTGCTTGATCATTCATTCTCTACACCATCAAAGAGAGGGTTGAGAAAGTGAGAGAAACGATATTGTTACTCTGTTGCAGTAGTCCCGTGATCACATATTCTTCATCAATCTAGAGCTATGGCTGGAGGTTAGATCCTATGTTTTATGTACTTCATTCAGTTTTATTTCTTACAAAATCATCCATCTACATAGTTAATATTTGAAAAATAAGAATTATTAAAATAGTAATTTTCAAATATACATAAAAAATTTTCAACACATCACCATGTATAGTTAATGCTCAAATCATTCCAATTTTACTAGAATATTAATAAACTGGAACACTTCATTCTAGTCAAACTAGAATTGGAATGAAAATTCTAGTTTTGGAATTTTAATTTCAATTTCATTCTAGTAGAAATTCAAGAGCCACAAATCAAGCTATAAGGTGAAAAAATCGAAAATTAATTACTAAGCCTAAATAAGTAAATAAAATCCCTAAATCTGTAAGTCAAGACTATTGAATTGAAACAATACATATGTATAAACTATAAAGTAGAAAAGAGCTCACAAGTCACAGTGTCAAGGCAAACATTACCTCTTTACTCGCGGTGGCCTTTAGTGGTGGTTAGGCGAGTGGTGACTGCGGCTTATTGACAGCGTGATAAAAGCGGAGGGCGGAGGGCGGAGGGTTGAGGTTGAGGGGACGAAAGAATTGAGTGGTGGTTGCGGCCTACTACAACTTATGACTTTGGGTTGAGGTTGAGGAAACGGAGGAGTTAAGGTTATTACTTATTTATAAATATATATATATATATNGAAGGGCGGAGGGCGGAAGGTTGAGGTTGAGGAGACGAAAGAATTGAGTGGTGGTTGCGGCTTACTACAACTTATGACTTTGGGTTGAGGTTGAGGAAACGGAGGAGTTAAGGTTATTACTTATATATATATATATATATATATATATATAGATATCTATTCAGGTGAGAACTAGTATATTATAGAGGTCTATGAGGTCAAATAGTGATCGTTAGATTAAGATTTTGGATGGTAAGATTGATGTTATTTTTTTAAGTTATTTATTGATTTGGGCGATGGTTTTAGAAGCCTGGGGTATTTGCGTCCTTTTATTCAAATGTTTTAATTATGGTAGATTTCAAACTTTGTTTAATTTTGGTATTAATCAATCAGTTTCTTTTAATTTACCTGACTGTTGGGATTCTTTCCGCTCTGTCTTACGGATTGTGTTTTCTAACGGTGGCTCTTCAACTGCTCATCGCCTCAGTTTCGACTTTCAATTTTCTTCACTCCACTGTTGTTGACCGGCGACGGGCGCAGTTGAGAGGGACGTCGGCGTCTACGTTTAGGCACAACCTCTCAAGTCGACGGCCTCCTGTTTCCACCTACGCCTCTTCATTTCCTCCGCGACTACGTTTCCCCAACAAACCTTGCCTCATCTCCTCCACTATTGATGAGCACAAATGATGAGTGTAAAAAGGGTGTAATGTCGTTCCGCTGAGGATTGGTGTTATGGCACGAAACTGTGTGAATTACCAGGCACTAGAGTATATGAATTTATAGAATCCAAGTAACAAAAACTGAATGATGTGGAATAAAAGAAAGCAATTAATTAAGGTGAAAACTATATGATAAAAGGCATGGGCCAGATTAGGGGGTTGTAATCTTGATGTTCCAACCAACTCAGGATTAGGGAAAGAATAATTAACCAAGGGATATATGGGCAATGCATAGAAGAATTCTGCTCAGCTACTTTCGTAATCAATAAGAGAATTAGGCTAAGATTGCCCCACTGTCGTGATGCATCAATCATAACCTTAAGCACCTAAGCATTGTAAGCCCCCAAAATTACCTCTACTTTCATAGCAGGAAAATTAAGTTGAAATTGGTAAGGCTCGAGGTCTCCATCCAACTGTCATTGTAATGAATCCCTCTTCTAGACTAGCAATTAATTGTGGCCACAAACCAATAACTAGTGCAAAGAAATCCCCAAATCAACATAAACCCTAGGTAAAAGAATCAATCCCTTTATGCAATTAAACATAAATTGAACATCATGATTAACAATGGATCCCTAATCCAAACCCATAAACGAACTACTCCCGCATGATGGGAGTAAACAAAACAAAGCAATAATTAATAACCATAAACATTGTAAGAAATAAAAGGGAAAAAAAACTTATCTGATAAATAACAAATCCAACTTCAATCCAAGATTCCAAGCTTGAAAGTAAATAATCTAATGTATATCTAGTCTAAACTATGCTGGGGAAAATATAAACTAAAAGCTAGGGTTTAGAACTCTATAAGGGAACCTCCCTTAATTGTAGAAAATAGGTCAAATATATAAGAGGTAGATGGGCCTTGGCCCATTAGGCAACTTCCAATTCTTTTCCCAATTGTATTCTTCCTTGTAATTCCCTTTTCTTCCAGAACTTGTCCAAAATGCTCCAAAATTCCTCCTTTGTAGTTCATTGTAGATAATTCAGCACTTGAACAATATAACACACAAACAATTCCNCCTCTCACTGCTTGATCATTCATTCTCTACACCATCAAAGAGAGGGTTGAGAAAGTGAGAGAAACGATATTGTTACTCTGTTGCAGTAGTCCCGTGATCACATATTTTTCATCAATCTAGAGCTATGGCTGGAGGTTAGATCCTATGTTTTATGTACTTCATTCAGTTTTATTTCTTACAGTTGGTATCAGTGCAAAATATAATCTCTGCCTAGTTATTTGTTTGAATATGTATGCAAATCTGAATATAATTGTTCTTTTTATGTGCATACATATATTTATGCTTGCTGTTTTTCAAGTATGTATATATATAATTGGTTTCGTATATGTATATTTACTTAGGATAATAAATATTCTGAAAAAGTAAATTAAAAGAAACCTTGCTTGGTTGATTAATTTGTATATATATATATATATATATATGCCTGAGATATCCATATATTGATTTGACAGTCTATGCATATATATATTTTGACTTTATATATACATATATTTTTGGAATATGTCATAAATTTTTTTTTTTTTCGAAATATAAAGACATAATTTCGAAATAATAATAAAAAAAATAAAAATAAACCTACTGCAAAATTTTTTCACGATCGCGGAGACATGCCGGTGCGTGTCGGCGGTGGCGATGGCGTCTGCTAGCGGTGGTGAGCGTGGCCAGTGGCGGTGGCGAGTTCCTCCGGCGATCTTCCGGTCCCTTCGCCAACAGTGGCGTTGGCTCGGGCCGACCTCTCCTCAGGCGGCGACATCTTCCTCCGATCGGTGATGGCGTCGGCAAGGGAGAAGAGAAGGCGGTGGCGGTGCTGCTTTCCGGCGACCTCTCTTCAGGCGATGTGCCGGCGACTCCGCGTCTCTCTCTCTCCTTCTTCGCGTTTCTCTTTCTTGTGAAGCTGCTGCGTGTATAACTGCTTATGATGATTAGCAACTAGGTTTATGGCTAAATTGCTGATACATAACCTTATATTATGTTCTGGGCTTGGCCCTATTTTGATGGGTCAAAGAAAATTATTGAACTAGTGGAAGAAGAATGATAAAGGGAAATTGTATTAGTTTGGGTTTGGCCCAATTCGGCCAAGCCCATTATACTTATAAAAAAAAATTATAATTGGGCCCATTTAGATTGTTTAAGTCATTTGGACATGCTTTAACTTTTGGGCTCACTATAATTATATATGGGCTTGCTTTAGTGTTTTCCTACATCATGTTTGGGTTTCTTCTATCTTTAGTTGTTCAATTTAATTCCTCATTGATTTACTATTAAATTATATTCAATTTTGAACAAATATTAAGTTTACATTTGTGATTTGAATTTTAATTTACTATTGAGGATTAAATTAAATTGCCTTAAGTATTGCAATTTAATTATGAAGTATGAGTTAATAATATGCATAATCTGAGCATGTATCTTTATTTGCAATAATTGTTTGACTGTTATATTTTTGCCTTTAGAAAAGCATGTTCTTTAAGGAAGAATTTAGAGCCTTTTAGGACTGAATTGTATGCTTATTATGCATGTTTTAGTGCCTTTTAGGTGAATTTAGTGCCTTTTAAGGATAGATTAAGCATATTATTGTACTCTTTTATTCTTACTCCGCTTGTGCTATTTCAAGCACATTAAAACATCTTAAAAGATAGTTCACCCTATTTCTAAAGCCTTATCCTTAGGGGAATCTATATTCTTAGATCAACCAAACGATTTTACTTTAAATATGAGAACACTTGACTCAGGGAAGTTACTTGGGGAGGAACACTAGTTTTATGGCCTTGGCTTAAAACGCCTTACTGACTGAAACTACAATAGTGCCTTCAGTCATATTGCTACTAGTCCCCTTGCGACGCTACTCTGTCTAAGGAGTTGGTTTTTAATGGCGCCTTAGCACCAACCAACTTTCCTGGGAGTATACCTAAGGATTGTTAATCATATTTGGTTTAATTTGTTTGATTAGGTTCTAAATACTCTTGCCATTGTGATTATATATTTAATTTTGGTCAATTAAAGAGTAGCCACAGCATCTTTAATTTACTGAAATTACATATTAAGTATTATTATTAATCACATAAAGTTTAGGTAAGAACCTTGTAGTTAACTCTGCGTTATATGACAAAATTTTGCCCACAGGCAATTTTGTTATATTTGCAGGGTTAATTAGGATGAAATACTAAACTATGATCATAATTTGCCCACAGGGATTATGTATCGGCATATAGTTTGGTAGGCTTGTCATTAAGGGTGGAAAAACCATACCCAAATCGTACCCATTCCGTTTCCACCGTTCAGTTTTGATAAATTCATTATGCGTAAGAATTTAGCCCACAGGCAATTTTTATGGCATACGAATTTATCTTTTACATAATTTACATTAGTAGTATTATGTACTTCAGTTACTCTCTCTCTATTTTANTGAAAATTGGGGTGTTACAGTTAATGGGTTTCATCGACGGCTCCATTCCTGCTCCTCCCGTTCTGCTTCCGCCGCCGGCTGCCACGCCAAATGCCGCTCCCACCGCGAACCCGGCATACGCTCCTTGGTTTCATCAGGACCAAGCCATTTTGTCGATGATTATTTCATCACTTTCGGAGGAGGTCATACCTATTGTTCTCGGCAAACAGACTTCCATGGCAGCCTGGAATGCGCTCGAGCTCGCCTTGGCCTCCACGTCTCGTGCTCGTGCCGTTCATCTCCTCGGGCAGCTTCAAACATTGCAGCAGGGTGAGGCTTCTGTTGCAGACTATTTGGGCCGTGTGAAGGTCCTTCTTGAAGACCTTGTTCTTGCTGGTCGTCCGGTGACTGACGACGAGATGAATATTTATGCCTTCCGTGGGTTGAGGGCGGAGTTTCGTTCGTTTGCTGCTTCTTTGTCCACACGGCCGGCGCCATTAACCTTGGAGGAGATGGCGGATTTGCTTGGTGCTCAAGAGTTCGCGCATGTCGCTGAGTTCGCGCCCACTGCAATGTCGCCGTCAGTTGCTCACGCTGCTCGGCGCGGTTCTGGTCGCGGGGGACGTCGCGGCTCGCAGCAGCAGTGGCGCGGTGGCCAGCCGCGGGCTGGTGGCGGTTCGGCGTCTTCTGGGCAGTTCGGCCAGCCGTGGAGAGGCTCTGGTTCTGGAGGCAGAGGCCGTGGGCAGCAGCGTGGAGGTCGTGGTGGTTCACGCTCCAATTTGCACTGTCAAATATGTGATATTCCAGGTCATTCGGCTTTGACGTGTTATCGTCGTTATTCAGATGGGTCGCAGGCTCATATGGTGTACCAGGACCCTACTACTCGGGCTCGTTAGGCTCTCAGACTTGGTTCCCAGATACGGGGGCCACCGATCATGCCACTCCGGATGCTCACTCCTTTACTACGGCTGAGGACTACGTTGGTACTGACTCACTTCGGGTTGGTAATGGTAAGGCTTTACCTATTTCTAGTGTTGGTTCTACATCGTTTACTACCCCGTCTCGTTCTTTTACGATGTCTCGTGTTTTGCATGTTCCTGGTTTGTCTGCGTCGTTACTTTCTGTTCAGAAATTTGCTTCTGAGAATTCTGTGTTTTTTGAGTTTTACCCCACTTATTTTGTTGTGAAGGATATCCGCACCAAAGCGGTCCTCCTCAGGGGTAACAGTTCGGGTGGTTTATACTCTTTGCCAGTCTCTACACCTTCTGCTTTCGTTTCGGCTCGGGCATCGTCTTCGGTGTGGCATGGGCGTCTTGGCCATCCTCATCACCGTGCTCAAAGTCACATCTTGAAGTCTTGCTTAGTTAGTTCGTCTAGTAGATTAGATTCTATTTGCACTGCTTGTCAACTTGGGAAATCTGCGCGTTTCCCTCTTCCTAGTGTTCGTTCTTCTAGTACCCATGTCTTAGATTTAGTTTATAGTGACATTTGGGGCCCTGCTCCAGTTACTTCTATTAATGGATATCGTTACTTCGTTATTTTTGTCGATGATTTTACTCGCTTTACCTGGTTTTATCCTATGCGTTTAAAATCTGATTTGTATGCTGTTTTTGCTCAATTTCGTGCTTTGGTTGAGCGTTCCTTTGGCTGTCGTATTAAGTCTATTCAGTCTGATCTTGGGGCTGAATACAAGAAGTTACATTCTGAGTTTCTTCGTCTCGGTATTTTTCACAGGCAGTCATGTGCTTATACTCACGAGCAAAATGGTCGTGTTGAGCGTAAGCATCGTCATATAGTTGAGACAGGTCTTACTTTGCTTGCTCATTCTTCTGTTCCTGCTAGGTTCTGGGATTTTGCGTTTGAGTGTGCGGTTTATCTTATTAATCGTATGCCTACTTCTGTTTTATCCAATAAGAGTCCTTATGATGTCTTATATCGGTCACCACCATCATATTCTTTTCTGCGTGTCTTTGGTTGTCTGTGTTTTCCGCACTTACGACCCTATAATCGTCATAAAATGAGTTTCAGGTCTGCTCCTTGTGTTTTTCTTGGTTATCCTGACTCTTTTCGGGGGTATCGATGTATGGACTTGAACACTAACAAAATTTTCATTTGTAGGCATGTTCGTTTCGATGAGCATGTGTTTCCTTTTGCTGCTAAGACAATTGTGCAGCCCGATGTAAGTCCTCAGTCGTTGCCATGGGGTGTTGCTCGGTTATCTCCTGTTTCTTCTGATGTGGAAGTATTGCCTCCTACTGTTTCTCAGCTGGTGGCTCCGTCTCGGGGTCGTCGTGCTCGTTCAGTACCCCAGGGTCCTGGTCCCATGACTCGGAGTCGGGCTCAGAAGGAAGGTGCGGTGCTGGTTGCTTTATCTGCTGAATTGAGCCCGTCTGAGCCTACTTGTTATACTCAGGCCGTTCGATTTCCTGAATGGCGTGAGGCTATGGATGCTGAGTTCAATGCACTGCTGCAGAATCAGACTTGGATGCTTGTTCCTTTTAAGCCAGGCATGAATGTTGTGGGTTGCAAATGGGTCTTTCGCACCAAGCGGAAGGCGGATGGTTCGGTTGAGCGGCACAAGGCCAGGCTTGTGGCAAAAGGATTTAATCAGGTGGCTGGTCAGGACTTCTTTGATACGTTCAGTCCTGTTGTGAAGCCTACTACGGTACGTTTACTTCTGTCTTTGGCACTTTCTTCGGATTGGACTGTGCGTTAGCTTGACGTGCACAATGCGTTCTTAAATGGGAATCTGGCTGAGACTGTGTATATGGCTCAACCGCCTGGTTATGCTGATTCGGATTTTCCAGGGCATGTGTGTTTATTGCAGAGATCCTTGTATGGTCTTAAACAGGCTCCGCGTGCGTGGTTCACGCGTTTACATGCTTTCCTTTTGTCAGTTGGGTTTAAGGCCTCTAAGACAGATGTTTCTCTGTTCATTTACTCTCAAGGGGACTTGCGTGTGTATTTGCTTGTGTATGTGGACGATATCCTTGTTATGGGGTGTAGTTCTGATTTGGTGTCTATGCTTATTTCAAAACTCTCCGTGGCGTTTAAGATTCGGGATCTTGGCAGCCCGTCTTTTTTTTCTGGGTATTGAGACTGTGGCTACTGATGGCGGTCTACTACTTTCCCAGAAGAGATACATGCTTGATATTCTCAAGCGTGCAGGTATGACTGACTGCAAGCCTTTGGCAACCCCTATTCCTGTGTCTCGTTCTTCTGGTGTTTCCTCTGAGCCATATGCAGATCCCACGAGATACAGGAGCCTTGCTGGTGCTTTGCAGTATCTTACTGTTACTCGTCCGGATTTATCGTTTGCGGTGAATCAGTTATGTCAGCATATGCATACTCCGTCGGTGGATCACTGGGCTCAGCTTAAGAGGGTTCTTCGGTATGTGAAGGGCACTACTCATATGGGTCTACAATTGCGTAAGTCCTCTCCTTTGGTCATTCATGCTTACTGTGACTCGGACTAGGCTGGCTGCCCTCTGGATAGGAAGTCTACTAGTGGATTTGCTGTGTTCTTGGGGTCCAATCTTGTGTCCTGGGTCTGCAAGAAACAGCGTACTGTGGCTCGCTCCTCTACAGAAGCGGAATACAAGGCCATTGCGGATGTTTGTGCTGAGGTAACTTGGGTTGTCTCTTTGCTTCGAGAGCTTGGCATGCCTCCGTCGTCTTCACCGACTCTGTGGTGTGATAATCTGGGTGCCACGTATATGTGTGCCAATCCTGTGTTCCATGCACGCACGAAGCACATTGAGATAGACTATCATTTTGTTCGTGACAAGGTAGCTGCGGGTGAGCTTCAGGTTAATTTCATCTCCACCAAAGATCAGTTGGCTGACATTTTCACAAAGCCTTTGGCGGCTCCTCGTTTTGCCTTTCTTCGTGACAAGCTTCAAGTCGCTGCGCCTCCCTGAGCTTGCGGGGGAGTGTTAGGACTCCTAGTGTTAGTCATGTTAGGACTCCTGTTATTACGTTACTTCTATTCATGTTATACTTCTATAGTTTGTATATAGGTATTACAGATTACATTGTATAGATTGAGACATTGAATACAAAACCTAATCCATCCTGTCCGGCTGGGCACACGACTTATTAGTTGTGACACACATTAATTCAATAAATGTCACACAATGTTTAAAACTGCATTCCATATTTCATATAATCACGTTCCCAAAAGTAACTTATAATTATTTCTAACTAATCAGGTAAATTCTTGAAAAATAAAACTCGTCTATAATTACACAGTAATTGATACACGCTATAGCCGAACTTAATTTTATCATCGGAATTCACTGTTATTCACTTTTTTGTATTCATTCAACTATCTAATATTCATATTCACGTTCCATCTAATAACTACCAATACACTCATGTTCCTATTCATAAAATTCTTCATTTTAATCTTCTTTTTTTTTTTTTTTGCAATCTTCATTAACGATTTCTAGTGTAATACAGACAT
>CM008345.1:9135612-9146744 GCA_002525835.2 Ipomoea batatas
AATAACAATCACTTTGATACCCATACCTTATACCAAAACTTGTCAACCAAACACGCCCTATAATGTGTCTGTTTACATTTTTTTTTTTTGGAGGAATGGAAGAAACTACATAAGTCGTGGTAGGGTCATACTTTCTTCTCAAAAGGTTGAATCTCAACCCCAAGGGTCTCCTATATCTCGGTCCGACAGAGTATATGAGAGGATGTAAATCATGGTAACTCAGTTGAACACAGAGGCTATATCTTTGTTTACTCCGCACAAGGAATACCCTTATTTTGAGAGGTGACCTTTGCTTATTGCGCACAAGGAGCCCCTCACTTTGAGTGGTTATTCCCATACTACTGTTGGTGAGACTCGATTCCTAATTTATTTTCTTTCCAAAGTTTACCTTTGTAACCAATTAAGTTGTCCATGCAGGTATAGTAGGGCCATACTTATACTGTATTACATCTAATAATGTTATACGGAGTATAATTGATCAAATTTTGATATTGGCAAGGATGTCATGGAAATTGGGAAAGAAAATAACTTTGCATAGGCATGAGTATTAGTATTTTATAGTCATAGAGATTAGGTTATTAATTAGCTGTAACAGGAACCTCTCTAATACTCTGCATTAAATCCGTCACTCTATTTGTTCACCTTACATAAAACATTATTATATAATCTCTTTATATTCGATTAGGATATAAATATTTTTGTTGGCACATGTAACTTAATTGGTTTTTGGGTGGTAGATTGTAGGCAAGAGTAATGATATAAACGTTTTTTTAGATAATAATTATCGATTAACTTGTAACGGATCACCTATATTGCATTATTGCTACATTAATGAGTAAATTTACAATGAGTGCCCTTCATGTGAATGATGTGATTAGTGTTTGCTCAATCATTACACTGTGGAGTATGACCTACATTACAAAGTGAATCATTGACATATAAGTTCATTTTTAGTTTATTAAATATTTATTTTTAATGTTCAGTTTTATGTACTGCAAATTTATTTTCATATACTATTTAAAAATGAACATATAGTGCATTAAAAATCAACATTCACTATACTAAAAACAAATACTTATTGGGACAACTCTAAGTCTCTAACTAAGTTAGTCAGACTTGGTAACTACAAGATTAGAAGTTCAACCCCTAGCGGGAATGACCTATTGGCGTTCTTGGTTTGAACAGGTCAACTATGGACAACTTAAACTGGTTTATCTTGTGATCTATTGTTAACTAAGGTCACAAGATGGGTTTACCCCATGCACACCATTAGATAGTAACTATGAATTTCCCTTATCACTAAAATGCAAAAGACATTTATCAGTGATCTACCTTACAATCATGGACGGAGCTACTATGGGGGCAGCTGCCCCCTCTCCCCCCACCCCACCCCTTTATATATATGTATGCATGTATGTATGTATGTATGTGTGTGTATGTATATATATATATATATATATATATATACTAGTATTATACCCGTGCGATGCACGGATGAGACTAATTCCAATAGTTAAGTTATTTGAATATATGAACATAGCTAAAAAATTTTATAAGCATTGATTGTTTATGTGTATTGAGATTATACGTATTCGAGTAAAAATTGTAAATTGTTTTAGATGAATGACTCGCACGCAAGTTATTAGACCCAAATTAGTTGAATGATCAAACTTAATAATCAACATATGAAATGTACAAATTATTAAATACTTCGTGGTACACAACATTAGTAGTTGAATTACTACTCTATCCAACTTCATTGGTAATAAAAATTCTTAAACGTAATAAAAATTCTTAAACCATTAGGGTTGCTAATTCTGGCAATCTTATATCAGACAGAGTCATTGATCGACATCCTAGGTATTAATACCATCTGGCCAGAGTTGTTCGTGGTCACGATTCTGGAGTGTGCATATCGGAGAGTATACCATTACTTGAATCGGACTTACACATTGTGTCGCAACTGAAGTAAGTCTTGCCCTCCGCAAAATGAAAATTACTCATATACTCATTGATGACATTGACTACACCTAGTGTTGGAGCCAAGATTACATGTCTTTCTATGTATCATTGTTCACACCAACCATTGTTGAACATATGAAATATACTATCTACAATTGTTGCTATATAGTCACCGGTCGATGGCAACAACATTTCCGAAGGGATGTCACGTATGCATAACCATCATTTAGTCCTCCCATTGTTCCATCGCTGATAAAAGCCAGCCATTCTGCAAATTCTTCAACTTGTTGCATATCAACTTCGGGGTTCATTCTATTTAGACGGAGATTCTTGGTTAACCTAAGGACTTGGCATGTATCCCAAAGGTAAGAAGAGTCGATAGTAGCTGAAATAATATCTTGTCTTGTACCTTTCAATATTTCATGCAATATTTGTATAAAATCACCTTTAAATATAACCGTCTTACCACCAAACGTGTTTTCAGCATTTAGAGGATCTTTGAACCGCATCAAATACTCCATTGTTCGATCAAGAGCTTCAAAGCGGTGCTTGTACTGTGCATCATTAGCGCTTCATCCCATATCGAATAACCACAATTTTAAAAGTACCATTTGATATATTTGTCCATTGTCTAACACTCATCTCGGTTAATTGTGTACGGTTACAATTATTGACCATTGAGGCTTCAACTAAAACAAAAATACTTTTCAAGTTAAATTGATACATATAACTTAGAATATAACCGTTTAACAAAAGAAATAATATTGTCTCCTCTCTACTTCATGTTCTAGTAACTTCACTCCATCTTTCCAAAATCTAAGCCTAATAAATCGTCCTTATTCCTCCCAAATAATCAACAATTCCCGAAAAATTAGACAGTAGTTAAGTGTTCTGGTTGTTACATGTTATGGGTATCCCCCTTCCAATGAATAATTGAATAAACAGAATTTATTTCCTTGGATATAAATGTACAAAATCTCGGCCAAGACACGTTAAGATTCTCTAAACATTTCCAGTAGATTTTGAAGTAGACATTTTTTATTGTGTTATAGTTACAGTTATTAAATAAGATAATGATATTTGCAAATAATATAGTAAAAGGATGAAAACTATATACCTTAGAATAATTGAATCATGTGCTTCATCCAACTAAAAGCCTAAGCTGATAGTTGGACTGCACATTTATGCTCCACACTTGGAGCATAGTCTTTTTTTCGGGTGGCGCGGAGATTCTTGAATGGCTCTGATACGAAATTGAATCATGTGCTCCATCCAACTAAAAGCCTAAGCTGATAGTTAGACTGCAATTTATGTTTATATTATATTTATGCTCACAAGAATAATTGGATAAGCTAAATCATTTATTAACATTTTTCTAAAAAATACATTTAATTGTTTTAGAGCATGTTGCTATATTTTATTGTTTGTAATTAGAACCTGTTTGTTTTTGCTTAATAGCATGATTTTATTTTATTTTTTGTATTATTTTAGTGTACATATAGTTTGAAATAAATGTTTAATGAGTATGCTAAATATGAAAGAGTTTTGTAGGCACACAATATTTGATTGTAACTGTAAGTCAGATAGAAATATCATACTAACATGTAGAATAAAAATCTAATCAGAATTTTACAATTGCATTCCCAGCTCAGCGAACTTCTGAACTTCATTCCCAACAACATTACAATTGTAATTTCCTTGGCATTTAAGCTGCATTCCGAACTGAGTAATCAATACAGAGATAATGCATTATTCCTAAAAGTTTATATACTAAAAAATCAATAGTAAAAGTAACTTATTAAAATACTGAAGCAGTACATAAGTGCTATTTGTCAATTACTGTCCTCCACAAAACCAAGCAACAAACTTCCTAAATCCACAAGCAAGGCAGAGCTAGAAAAGTCATGCATGTTCAAATAACACATGGACTCCAATCATTGCAATTAGCCTTCTTTGGTTTCTGAGTTGATGAAATTCATTAAGCATATTTGGATAGAGTTTGTTTGATCCATTTCACCGTCTTTGGCAATTCCTTAAGTTGCAATAGTTGAACTGTTTAATTCATCACCTGCGGATGCTTCCTAATTGTTTTTCAAATATATATATAAAACAAACCTTAAGATCAGTCATGTTTAAGTAAACGAATTGAAATAGTATTCTAGAAAAGAACAATAGATAGACACTATGTTTTCATCCTTTAAAATTTGCATGACAGTAAAAGAGGTATACAACGAAAAAAAATGAAACTAAACTATATATGTTTTACAAAAACTAAAAAACCTATATACATACTAATAATTATTGCTTCTTTCATACTTTCATACTAAAAAACTAAACTAAACTAACATTCAATGTCCTTACTATTGCTGCTTTCATGTTTTTGCCCGTAGCTTGAAAAAACTACATTACTTATACTCTCTGTACCTGTATTTGACTAAACTAAATAAATATTCATATTTCAATCCAAGAATGCTCAAATATATCTATTTATATACAATCAAAACAAATAAAAAATAAAAGGATATTTTTAGTCAACTATTATTATGGAATACGATACCAAAAAAAAAACTGCAGTACAAACTACAAATTAAAAGAGATAACTGGATGTTCATATCTGCAACACAGCTTAAATCACTGCATGTCTGCAAAACTGTCTTCATATTTACTGCAACAATCTCTTCTAAGTGGTTGACATTCTAAAATGATTCTTGTTCTAATTTGAGCTTATGTTCTTTTCTTAATGGAAATGACTAAGATAGAAGGACAATCCACAATCTCTACCTGTAGAAGGTGATTTCTTCATGTCTGACTCCTTTTTGTCTATCTCTTTCCATGATTATTCTATTTTGTTGTTGTTGTTTTTTTTTTTCATGCATGATGGTTTGAGCCTTCTCCACATTCCACCGTCTCCCACCTCATCCGCCGCTGCCGCCATGAAAATACAGGAATTGTTCTTCTACAGCTTTGAGCCATTTTTTCCTGATGGATTTAATTAACCCGGGGGTCCGGACTAACAAACCCGTTAAATGAAGGATAATATGAACTGATAGGAAATAATAGGTAAAATGAATATGACAAGGTCGCGGGGACCAAATATTGTATTAGATTGTAGTTGATAAGCTATTACAAGTGTAGTTTAGGACAAAGAATATAGAACATGTCTTAATGAGACAATAACACGCCTATTTATACATTCCAAAACTCCTAACCGCCCCCCTAAGACGGGGGAGCGGTTACGGATCCGATTTGACCGGGCCCGTGCCGAGGCCTTGGGCCGCGGCCTCCCAGCCGAGCCCTCGGGCCGAGTCTCCTAGCCGAGGGCTTGGGCCGAGGCCCACTTGGCCGAGGCCCCTTTGGGCCGAGACGCCAAATGAACTAACCCGGGGCAAGCACGGGGCGCCACCCGGGTCCCGGACCTATCTCGTGCCCCTTGCCTTGCTCCCTCGGGTTAGATTGACCCATTCCTAATATATCCATCATCAGTCCCCCACTCTCTGAGCTGCGATGAGTCGTCAGCGAAGGAGAGTAAACACTCCGGCCCATCCTCGTACGTCCTCATGTGTTGTTAATCAATCGCGTACAACCCCTCACAGCCGAGTAGGCTAATGCCGCGAGTCCGTGCATAGCACCGGATTATACCACAAATAAACCTCTTCCCCTACAAATGCTCTTCTTGACTTTGAGATAAAATAGGATTCTATCAAGATATGGTAGAATCCTAAAAGATTTGCAACTCTTTCCCTATAAAAGCATGGGAAATCCCCCACATCACACCCATCAACATCCATCACCCTTTCCTTTTCCCAAGACCCATCACCATCATTATTTTCCTTTCCCAACACCCTTTTTTGAAAATGGAGTCAACCCCTTTCCCCCCCCTTTTTTTCCTCTTTCCTACCACTCCCCACCTATTTAAACTCCCTCCCACTCTTCATTTTGGCCACCACCTTCATCTCTTCCTCTAAAATTCTCTCTCAAGCTCCCCACCATCTCAAGTGTTCTCCCCCTTCGTCCAAGCCGAGCCCGACGAACCCGAGCCCGGTTAGTACCCCCCACTCCCCTTATGCTCGATTATTATGCTTATTCTTGTGTTTGTTTGTCTTTTTTTTTTTTATTTATTTATATATATATTTTTTCTCGCTGCTACCCGTGGGGGCCTTNATTTACCCTAATAAGTAACAAAAAATTTATTCCTGATTAGTATTACATTTGAGCATATAAGTATGACATTTGTGCATATAAGTGTTACATTTGCACTTTGACCCGACCCGACCCGACCCGTCTCATGGTGAGACGGTCTCACACAAGTTTTTGCCATATATTTAAGGTATAAATGTATGATTGCACATATATTAATGTAATTGACTAATAATAATTTCCTAATAATAATTATTATGGTAATTAAGCGCCAAAGACCTTATGATCTAGTGGCACCCAGTTTACACTCCCACATGAAAGGGAGTAGGTTCGAGCCTCCTTCAGTAGGTTGAGAAAGTAGCTATGAATAAATACTACATTATAACAGAGTCATTAGTACTTAAAAAAAAAAAACATAATTAAGCAACAAACGAATTAAAGCAGCTGGCTTAGAGCCCTGTGGTCCCCAAAATGGTCGGCTGCCTGCAGCTAATCTAGTTTTGGACGATACACATACATAGGCCAAAATTCTTTAATGGATGCTTGTTTATCAATCTTGATGAAACCTAGGGCTTGCCTCCAACTTCTATGGAAATTGATCTTCAAAAAAAAAAAAAAAAAAAGAAAAACACAAAATTTTAAAACTTAGGATGTATTTAATTCATTTTCCGTTTTTTTCCCATAGTTTTCATAAAAGTGTAAGCTTAGGGGTTTGGGTAATATACAATGTGGAATAAATATAATGTTTAGTAATATAGTTTTATATTATTCGCTCACATGGATAGTTCAGTTGGTCACATGGGTGAAGTTTGAAAAGAAAGACCAGAGATCGAGTATTACCAGCCGCAGTATGGGAGCAACCACTCAAAGTCCCAGATGTTATGTCGGGCCGTTGGGGTTGGCATTCAACCTTTTGGGAAGGAAGATTATTATTATTATTATTATTATTATTATTATTATTATTATTATTAACATTACCATTTCAAATTTTCAATTGTATAAAAATAGTACCTCTAAATATTATATTTATGACATCTATATTTAATAACTAGTTGAGATTATTATTATATTTAATGTGCTTGCCCAGCAATTATTTTCCCACTTTTTTGTGCAATAAAAGAATGTTTGAAAAAAGATAGATGCAATGTTCGTCAAAACTTAATGAGATAGAGACGCTAATGATGTGTTAGTTGACTTGTTAGTAAAAAAATTATATAATTTGTCAATATTTGTGCGATAAAAGAATGCTTGGGTACGGTTCCTCCAAACACATCAAGCAAGAAGACCAACAAGATATTGGATTTTTAGTTATAATGATTCACTTGGGGATCCATAATGGTTTAAGGATTTTTAAGGAGCAAATTGTCATTTTGGTCTAGGGGTCCTATTAATTACAGTCCACGACTTTTAAAACTGTTAATTTCATACCTTAATTATGCAATTTCTATCAATTTTGGTCACTCCGGCCAAATTGCCGGCCAAATTTTGCCGGAAATAAAAATAATATGGGTATTTTAGTCCTTTCACATCTTTATTATCTTCTCCGGGCGAACCAATTTTTCCGGTCTTCTTCTCCGGCGGACCAGGCAGCCATAGATTTGTGTACATAGCTTCTCCTCCGGCGAACTAGACAGCTACGAGCTTCCGTTGAAGTTTTGGTTGATTCACCTTTTCCGACTTATACTGTAACTTCACTGTAGAAGCTTTTAGAGCTTTTTGGTAGCTATGGGCTCAATTTATGAACAAAAACAAAATCATATAGAAGAATTTGGTCAGAGGCTCCCTTAAAGCTTTTGTCAATCTGTGGGCTCAGTTCATTGTCAATGGCGGCTCCGTCAGAACGAAAACAAAACTCATGTTTGTTTTGTTTTGTTTTAATGGGTGTGTTTTGTTTTGCAGATCTGGATGCGGAAGTGATGGCTTTATCGGCGAAATCTCTGTTGGCAATGGAAGATTTGTGTGCGAGATCTGCAGCAAAGGTTTCAAGCCAGAATTTGAAGCTTCACCGGCGCAGCCACAACTTGCCGTCGACGCTGAAGCAGAAGGATGGCAACAAGCCCAAGAGACGCTTGTACGTCTGCCCGGAGACCACCAGCGTCGCTTGTTGTTAGTGCCGGAGAAGAAGACCGGAAAAATTGGTTCACCTGAGAAGATAATAAAGATGTGAAAGGACTAAAATACCCACATTATTTTTATTTCCAGCGAAATTTGGCTGGCAATTTGGCCGAAGTGACCAAAATTGATAGAAATTGCATAGTTAAGGTATGAAATTAACAGTTTTAAAAGTCGTGGACTGGAATTAATAGGACCCCTATAGTTAGTAGACCAAAATGACAATTTGCTCGATTTTTAAGAGTAGTTTTTGTTAGCCATTTACGAAGTTGGAGAAAGAAATATAATAAAGAAAAGAGAAAAATGATCAAATAGGCCTCTAAACTAATTGTTATACCATGAATCGGGGTTCATATGGCATTGTAAACTTGATATAAAAATTTTGTACCTTCATTTAACACATTATGTACCTATAGAAACTGTCAACTACAAGTACAAAATGTGTCAACTACAGATACAAAATTTGAAGGTTATTTTTGGACCAGGCTCTACAATACAAGGTAGACCCTGGTCCATGGAATAATTTGCTGTCTCTAAACTTTATTCGAAAAGTTAAGTGGACCCTTAAACTTTTAAAAGTGCAATTAAGCCTATCAACCTATTATTTGGTGCATCAAAACTTAAAAACCGATCAGTGACCTGTAATAGTAGATCATTAGGGCTCCAGAGACACTCCGTAGACTAACAATAGTGACCNCTGAGAAGGAAACAAGGGGGCAGTGTGCGTTGGGCGGCATTGAAATTAGACATGGCCAATGCCTATGATAGGATGGAGTGGGGGTTCCTGGAGGCTGCTATGATGATTCATATGGGTTTTGAGAGAGGTTGAGTGGATTGAATTATGTTGTGTGTTACCACAGTCAGGTATACTATTTTGGTCAATGGGCAGAAGGGAGGCTGTGTTGTTCCTACTAGAGGTCTTAGACAGGGTGATAATCTTTCTCCCTACCTTTTTATTATTTGTGCTGAAGGGTTATCACTTTTACTGTAGGAGGCACAAGGTAGGGGTCTTATTCATGGTTGCATGGTGGCTAGGGGTGCGCCTGCTGTTTCTCATCTTTTCATTGCAGATGACAACTTATTGTTCTTTAAGGCCAATGAGTAAGAAGCTTTGGAGATGAGGGCATGCTTATCTAAATATGAGGCTTTATCTGGGTAGGTAATCAACTACCATAAATCCAATATTTCCTTTAGTCGTAATACAAGGGTGGATATTCGGAGTTTGGTGGGGGATGTTTTTAATGTGACAAAGGTATAAGATTTTGGGAAGTATTTGGGATTACCATCAGTGGTGGGAAAAAATAGGTGTATGGTTTTTTCATATATTGGGTAGAAAATTAGGCAACGGTTTGTTTCCTAGAACAAATGTTTCCTCTCACAGGCTGGTAAAGAAATTCTTTTGAAAAGTGTGACTCAGGCTATGCCTACTTTTACTATGAGTGTATATTTGTTGCCTTTGACTCTTTGTCAGGATTTGGAGCGATGCATGAATAAGTACTAGTGGGGATCAGGTGGTGAAAGAAGTAGGATCCATTGGAAAGGGGTCTTGCCTATGAAGAGTAATCTCATCTTAAGGAGAGTGGACATATTGCCCGAATGTGTTGTATGTGGGGATGGAATTGAGCACACTTTGCATGCATTGTGTACTTGCAGAAATGCAAAGGAGGTGTGGCGCCAATCTGGTTTTCATGTGGCTGCTATGTCCCATGATAATGTTGCAGGTTAGTTGGAGACTGCGCTGGAATCATGTGAGGTGCAACAACGCGTGGAGGGGGTAGCAGTTCTCTACACCATTTGGGAATCACAAAATAATGCGGTGTGGGAGGCGCAAGTCTGGCGGCAGTGTCCTATCCTTTGTAAGGCGAGAGCTGCAGTTCAGTCGTGGCTAAATGTTACAGGTTCGTCTTTTTCCACTATTGCAGTCCAGACGGCGTCCTCTTTGGTGTCTTCGATTGGTTATGTTCCCAATGGCAGAACGTGTTGTTTTGACATTGGGTTATCACCGGAGCTTGGAGTGGTCTCGTTTGGTGCTTGTTTTTTTCAAGAAGGTGGTGGGTTTGACGCGGCTACGAATAATCCCTTGGTATGTACTGATTACCCCTTATTGGCTGAGGCAATGGTGTGTAAGGAGGCCCTATCTTGGGTTAAAGCGAAGGGTTGGATGGATGTTTGTATGGAGTCTGACTGTTTTAATTTGGTTAATGCTCTTAATTCAAAAACACTATATCGTTCTTATTTTGGTTCAGTAGTTTATTCTTGTAAGTTGCTTAGCAACCTTTTTGATTCATGTGCCTTTCTTTATATTTTACGGACGGCTAACCAGCCTGCTCATGTACTTGCTAAAGCGGTTGATTCCCGATCTTGCCAGATGTATTGGGAGGATTCCTCTCGTAACTCTATTCTTGATTTCTTCTGATAATTGAAGTTCTTGGTTTTCAAAAAAATTAATTGAAAAATGTATTTCACCTTAATTAAAAGTCTAAAATAACAATTGTGCTTTATATTTATATTTTATATATTATATGCCCAATACAAATATACAAATATATAAAGTTAATTTCATTTTTGGTTCTAGATTTATAGGTGACCGGGACTTTTAGTCATTTTTAAAAAATCAAAATATCATTATTTGGTCCTACTATTTTTGCGACATGACCATTTTTAGTCCTCTGTCAACAAAATCGTTAAAATATTGTTAAATACAAAGACATTTTGATCTTTTTTATACAAAGTAGGTTGACCTGCTATATTTTTTATGTTTATTTTTTTGAAAAAATTTATAATTGAAGACCGAAATGCCCTTATATTTAATGACATTTAAACTATTTTCTTGATAGAGAAAAAATGGTCATGTCACAATAATACTAGTATCAAAAGTGGATGTTCTAAAAAAAAAAAAAAAAAAAAAAAAAAAAAAAAAA
>CM008345.1:9179284-9189936 GCA_002525835.2 Ipomoea batatas
TAGTCTAAGGTTTTTAACGAGGCAACCAGTGTAAATCACGCCCCCATGCTCAACTCAGACATAAGGGGTTCGTCACAGTCTATTAAGGCATTTAGACCGGGGAAACTTTGCTTGTAACAAGTTGGCCGCCCGGAGCACATTTTACTTCTCGAACCTGATGACTCTCGCAGATTCAAGAAGTGGGGGACTTGTGATGGGTAAATACCCCAAGGGACTACTGTAGAAATACAATGTATATAGTCTGTGTATTATTGTACCCCTAAAAGGTCGGGTGTCCCTTAGGAATTGTTAAAGGGCAAGTGACCTTTGGGGAATATTATATTCATGAAGGGTCAGGTCCTATTCCTATATAAAGGACCTGACCCTCCACTGTAATGGCATCCTGGGATCCCTTGCCTCTCGGCCCTCTCTCTTGTTCTTGGCTCTTCTTCTCCAAGAAGGAAGCCATGGATTCCTTTCCCCTTTTCCCTGCAATCATCCATACACCACTCCATGCACTACATCATACACAATCAAACAACACGTGGTGTAAATCCGTACCCCGTTTACATTTACACCATCAATGCCTATATTATTACATTAACATTAAATCCATTAAGAATTAAGAAACCGCCTAATGTTATTTGGAAAGTTGGCTAGTTGATTACTGGTTGTTGATTCTCGAGATTAGCCTTTGAAGATAGGATAACTTCCATATATCTTATCTTATGATTATGAGCTTTAAAAGAAAGAATAGTTGATTATAGGTTAAGTTGTTAATTCTCGAGATTACAAAATATGTTGGTAAGTCATTCCTTTATATGTACATGCGCTTTTCAGTTCGATTTTAACTTGGAGCAGTCTATTAGCCTCTTTAGTTTGAGTAGCCAACTATAAGTAACCTATGTTGATTTATTTTATTGTGACTTTTTTGTCGACTAAGATCACAAAACAGATTTATCAAATGCACATCCTCAAGTAATGGTTTGAAGTTTCCATTGTCACTTGAGCAAAAAGTTGATTGAATTGCCCAAAAAGGTAGCTAAATAAATAAAACATAATATTTGTATCAAAATATCATGAGTTTAATTATTGTCAGAGTTCGCTGCACTTGATCTTTATCAATAACAAAAGAGGAATAATTATTATAGGAGGCATTCTTGGATAGAATAATGGAAAGCATGCTTGACATACGTACTGCGTACACATGAAATGGTGATAGACATGAATCAATTAATGTATTATTATGATCTCAAAGAAATTTAAAAGTTATGGTAACATATTATTTGGGCAATTGTGGTCTATAAAGTTAGCATTTATGCCTTTTGCTCCCACACGGCATAGTCTTGTCCAGACGTAGCGAGACTAAAACCAGGTGGAATAAGGTTTCCAGCATCTTTTGGTCCAATCTTCACTATAACTTTGTCACCAATCTTTGCCACATAAAGATCTGCATCAGCCGCCAAAATTTCTATGGCACTTGTTTCACTAATCCCATTAGAATTCCTAATTGAAATCAACTTTGAAATCTCATCCTTCATCCCCCAATCAAAGAAATGATCATAGAACTGCCAAACAAACAAAAAAAAAATCCAGTCAGTAACCAAGTTAGTATTATGTGGTGTAAAAATGTAAAAAAAAAAAACCAGTTTGGTTGACGTGAGTGGCCGTGCACTCTTGTTCTTTAAGAGAGGTCGGGAATTCAAACTCCTTGTACAGAAAAATCAATCTGGCCAGCACTTTCGAATAAGAATTAATCTGAGTATGGTACGGACATGCTCAGGACATCTCATTGTCTGACCCGAAAAAAATGTAGGAATAAAAGTTTAATTACCACGGACGGGATTCCGGGGTGGGTGAGAATATAGGCATATCCCTGGATAACCTTATCCCTGGGGAAAGGCCAGTGGCTTTGTATTGATCCGGTGTCGTGGTTATCGATAAAAGTGACAGCATTTTTGGGCGCAATTCCGATCAATCCCGATGGCTTTCCGGCGGAATCCTTCAACCTCCCTAGCTCCCCTAACACAGCAGCCTGAAGAATTCCTTTGGTGGTGAAATCAAAGGCGGTAGCAACGCCGCCCGCGCCCTGTACCCATTGGGATAACTCATTCCTGTGCTTATCCTGGTTATAATCCGGTTTCCCATCCGACCCATAAGCCATATCGTTCCAAAATTCACCGACGGCGAACTCCGGCGAAGTATTCTCCATGTAAATCTTGGAAATGCTAGCGGCGTATCCCCTCACAAAATCGAATCTCCAGCCGTCGAATCCAATCTCGGACTTGAGCCAATTCATCCAATCCGATAACTCCTTTTGTACCCTGCATTAGGGCACAAAATCATTCTCAATTAATTTTAAAAATTGGCCTTATACCTTTGATAAGGTTTCATTTATTTATAAGAATGGAACCACAAAAATCTAAAATTGGCCTGCCTGGGGNCCTCCCAATTAAAACTCTTTTGGCATTTTTTCTTCAATATGTTTCGTTGTAATTTTAATTTGATATTTGTGTTTGAACAATAATTTTTGTATGAACTAATTTTATAAATTATAAACATTTTGTTTTACTTTATATATTTTTAAATATATGTTCTTACTTTATATTTTATTAAATTATATTGATTTTATTATTTTATATTTTAATATGTAAACAAACCTATTTAAATTTAAAATTATTTAACTTTTATGTAGATGTCCTTTTTAGTCTTTTTGCATTTATCAACTTATCAAAAAGCTAATTTTACCAAACACTTTTAAGCATAACAGCTAACTTAATAACTCTTCAAATTTCAGCTTCGTGCTTATAGCTTTTCAGCTTTCAGCTACTTTTTAGCTTTCAGCTACCATTTCAGCTAGGTTTACCAAACATAGCCTTATACGGCAAGAAATACTACTGATGAACGTTCATTTTCGGGTAAATCAATATTTTAGTCCCTCAAATGTTGTCAAACTGTTAATGTTGCCTTTTAACTCGATATTCATCGATTTAGTCCCTGAAAATAACTGTTTTTTGTCACATAACTCCATCCGGAAGGCTCCGATTTAGCAGGGTTAAATATGTCATTTCCTCTCCTCTATACCATTTCTTCACTTCGTATAACACTAGAGAACATGAGTCTCCATTCCAATTTAGTTCTGAGTAGCCCTAGGTCTCCATTCGACTCCATTCGCCTAGCACTTGCAGAAGATTAGAATAGCAACGACTCCATTCGAAGATAGATATTGAAAACTCCAAGCTTCGAAGCAGAAAGGTAATGTCTAGCAACAATAGTTCTTCATCGAAATTCATGGCGGAGGTGCGGTGTAGGTGCGGATATTTGGCTCCAATGAAGATGTCATGGAGTTACGCTAACCCGGGGAAGAGATATAGGGCATGTCCCAGATACGGGGTAAGTGTAAAATTTGCAATGTAGTAGGTTAAATCTTATTATGGTATGAGAATTTATGAATGATTTATGGTTAGGGCTTAAGGAGCTGCCGGTATTTTGAATGGATGGACTATGATGTCTCCGAACGGGTATCAAATGTGCTTAGAGGGCTGTTGAAGAAGGCAAATAAGTATGAGAAGGAAATTGAAAATCTGCAATTTACAATTGAGAAGAAAGATCATGAATTGAAGAAGAAGATTTGGGAGTCGAATTTGAAGTTTTTGTATGGATTTGGAATTGGTATGGTATTTGCAGGCTTTGTTATTAGTATATGGATGAGGAGTGCTTCTGGTAATGTAGGGTTAATGTAGCTAAACTAGCAGTAGCTAATGTTGTAATTTTTTTATTTCAGAATTGGGAATAGAAGAAATGAATTAATGTGATTTTGATTATCCAGTAGCTAATGTGTTTTTGTATCAGTAGCTAATGTGATTTTAATGTGATTAGCAGTAGCTAATGTGTATTTGTATCATAAATGAAGTATTGTGATTTTGATTATCCATTGAACTAACAAACTGTGCACAACTATGAAGCAATGTGAATTTGATTTTGACCAAAAACCTTACTGGGCAAACTGAGCAAAACTATACTGGCCAAAACTTTACAAAACTGTGTAAAACTTAGATGTAATGTTATTGCTATGTGACCATAGTGAACAAAACCAAACTGATCCAAAAACTGAGCCTAAACAACCAAACCAAATTGAGCCAAAAACCATTACTAGCCAAAACCAAATTGAGCAAAAAAATACCATTTTCATTCAACTACACAGTTTACATTTTAGGTAGTAAAGACAACTTACAAAACAGCAAAAAACAGTAGCTAATGTCAACATACAAAATAGCCAAAAACAGTTGGATCAAGAGTTATCAACATAGCTACCCAAAATCACCAACAATTTACATTGGATAAAGAGTTATCAACTTTCCAAAATACCACACCAAAATACAGTTTTCAATTGAACTACTCTAAACCAGTCAACCTATTGTCCTTGTCTTCTGAACCATGTTGCCTTGCAAGTGTATTTGAGGCCTCCAATAGTGATGAATTTCTTCCTTGCAGGTGTATGAATCATTAGCAATTGAAGATGAAATGAAGTCTGCTACATGTCATTGGTTTCCGGTTAAGATGGTTGGGATGGCATTGCTTCCTGAAATAATAGCCATATGAGCACATGGAAAAAAAATTATAAACTTTGTAGGATTTAAGTGCAAATGCTCCCACCATTTCATTTAACACAAACTCTGAAACTTGTGTCTCAACTACTACATCTTGAAATTGGTCTTGAAGGTCATTGGGATCAACAGGGACGGAGAAGGTGACCATTAACAGTCGCCTTCTCCGTTATGGGAGATGGCGGCTAGTTTGGTTGCCATCTCCAATCGACTGGAGAAGGCAACTGGGTCAGTTGCCTTCTCCGTCAGCGAAGATGGCGACTCCAGTCGCTAGAGAAGGTAGTCTTCTCCGGCACTCCTTGCCCTCCGGAGTCAATTTTTGTTGCAGGAAAATTGCTTGAATTTGAGTGACCTGGTATTACAAGTCATTAACAGATAATTGGGCTTTAATGGACTAAATTGACATGTTTATTACCTAATTATAACTTTAAAATATTTGAGGGTCTAATTAACTTTTCAGGTAAAGTACGATGGTCCATTTGACCTTTTTTTTCTTAAATTAAATTCTACGGGACAAATGCTATCAATATAATCAAGAAAAGAAATGATGTGCATAGAATAATATTTCTTTGTCATTGGAGCATTAACTACCACTCGAGTAGGGGTATAAACGAGTGGAGCTACTCAAGTTTGATTCAACGAATGTTAAAATTTGATTCAATTATGTTATTCTAAATTTAGATTTGAGTAATTCGAGTTATGAATCAAATTGGATTCAAACATTCACTAGTACAAATTTTTATTATTAATTTAAACATGTTTTTATTTGTATTATTAAAATTTAATAATTATATGAATATGAATGTGTTCCTTATTAAGAACAAACGTGTAAATTTTTTAATTTAAACAAAAACATATAATATGTGTATCAGTGTGTGCTCTACGACCCTTTTGATTTTTATTTATTTATTTTTTAAATTTAGCTTTTCTTGCTATGAGGAACATTAAAACAATTATACTCCGCAGTATTTATGAGTTGGTTGAACGTAACGGAAACATTGGATTAACAATTTTTTTTTTCTTTGAGTACTGCTGACTCTTTCTTTAACCTAGCACAAAGAGTCAACACTCCACTAAGGCTCGAACCCACTCCCATCATCAGTATAAATCGGGACACTCGAACCCACTCCCATCATCAGTATAAATCGGGACACCGACCGGGTACCACTAGACCACAAGGTCTTTGAATTAACAATCTTATATGATTACGGAAAATGCTATATGTACTCCAAGGGAGTAAAACTCCCGCCACATGTCTTTATTTTATTGGAGGGAGGTGAAAAGAAAGTAATAAAAACTGTGGCCCACATGATTTTAAATGAATCAAATAGTGACATGTAAGCAGGGAGTATAAAATGAAGTAGAATGTGGGAGTATGTGTAGTAATAATTGCCAATTATGCCTATATTATTACATTAACATTAAATCCATTAAGAATTAAGAAACCGCCTAATGTTATTTGGAAAGTTGGCTAGTTGATTACTGGTTGTTGATTCTCGAGATTAGCCTTTGAAGATAGGATAACTTCCATGTATCTTATCTTATGATTATGAGCTTTAAAAGAAAGAATAGTTGATTATAGGTTAAGTTGTTAATTCTCGGGATTACAAAATATGTTGGTAAGTCATTCCTTTATATGTACNCCGATCCGATCCGAATGGTGTCGGTCACGTCTCATTTGGCTAAACTATTTTCAAATTAGGGTCTAAGCTTGTAGACAAATTATACCGTGAAACATTATTTATACGGCAAGAAATACTATTGATGAACGTTCATTTTTGGGTAAATCGACTTTTTAGTTCCTCAAATGTTGTCAAACTGTCAATGTTGCCCTTTAACTCGGTATTCATCGATTTAGTCCCTGAAAATAACTGTTTTTCATAACTCCATCCGGCCAATTTTCGGCGAAGGCTCCGATTTAGCAGGGTTAAATATGTCATATCATCTCTGCTATACCATTTCTTCACTTCGTATAACACCAGAGAACATGAGTCTCCATTCCAACTTAGTTCTGAGTAGCCCTAGGTCTCCATTCGACTCCATTCGCCTAGCACTTGCAGAAGATTAGAAGAGCAACGACTCCATTCGAAGATAGATATTGAAGACTCCAAGCTTCAAAGCATAAAGGTAATGTCTAGCAACAATAGTTCTTCACCGGAATTCATGGCGGAGGTGCGGTGTAGGTGCAGATATTTGGCTCCAATGAAGATGTCATAGAGTTACGCTAACCCGAGGAAGAGATATAGGGTAAGTGTAAAATTTTCAATGTAGTAGGTTAAATCTTATTATGGTATGAGAATTTATGAATGATTTATGGTTAGGGCTTAGGGAGCTGCCGGTATTTTGAATGGATGGACTATGATGTCTCCGAACGGGTATCAAATGTGCTTAGATGGCTGTTGAAGAAGGCAGATAAGTATGAGAAGGAAATTGAAAAGTTGCAATTTACAATTGAGAAGAAAGATCATGAATTGAAGAAGAAGATTTGGGAGTCGAATTTGAAGTTTTTGTATGGATTTGGAATTGGTAAGGTATTTGCAGGCTTTGCTATTAGTATATGGATGAGGAGTGCTTCTGGTAATGTAGGGTTAATGCAGCTAAACTAGCAGTAGCTAATGTTGTAATTTTTTTGTTTCAGAATGGGAATGGAAGAAATGAAGTAATGTGATTTTGATTATCCAGTAGCTAATGTGTTTTTGTATCAGTAGCTAATGTGATTTTAATGTGATTAGCAGTAGCTAATGTGTATTTGTATCATAAATGAAGTATTGTGATTTTGATTATCCAGTGAACTAACAAACTGTGCACAACTATGAAGCAATGTGAATTTGATTTTGACCAAAAACCTTACTGGGCAAACTGAGCAAAACTATACTGGCCAAAACTTTACAAAACTGTGTAAAACTTAGATGTAATGTTAATTGCTATGTGACCATAGTGAACAAAACCAAACTGATCCAAAAACTGAGTCTAAACAGCCAAACCAAATTGAGCAAAAAAAAAAAAAAAACCATTTTCATTCAACTACATAGTTTACATTTTAGGTAGCAAAGCCAACTTACAAAACAGTCAAAAACAGTAGCTAAGTCAAAAACATTAGCTAATGTCAACATACAAAACAACCAAAAACAGTTGGATCAAGAGTTATCAACATAGCTACCCAAAATCACCAACAATTTACATTGGATCAAGTGTTATCAACTTTCCAAAATACAGTTTTCAATTGAACTACTCTAAACCAGTCAACCTATTGTCCTTGTCTTCTGAACCATGTTGCCTTGCAAGTGTATTTGAGGCCTCCAATGGTGATGAATTTCTTCCTTGCAGGTGTATGTTCATTAGCAATTGTAGATGAAATGAAGTCTGCTACAGTAGGGATGTCATTGGTTTCCGGTTAAGATGGTTGGGATGACATTGCTTCCTGAAAATAATAGCCATATGAGCACATGGAAAAAAAATTATAAACTTTGTAGGATTTAAGTGCAAATGCTCCCACCATTTCATTTAACACAAACTCTGGAACTTGTGTCTCAACTACTACATCTTGAAATTGGTCTTGAAGGTCATTGGGATCAGGCACATGGGAATCTGGTTCTGGTACACCTTTGGAAGCTGGTTCTTGTACCTAAATGGAATAAGTATAGCAACAATGTAAGATGTAATAAAAAGTCAGGCCTTTATATAGCAATAACATAGATATTTGAGTTTACCCGTTGGCTTTTTTCCTTGCAGGTGGTCCTATTATGACCTCTCATGCCACAAAGTTTACACTTTTTAACTTCACCTTTTTTGTTGCCTTTTTCAGATATGGTTTCTCTACAACTAGATCAATTTTCCTCTTCTTTTTTGATCTTCTAGGTTGTGGCTTATACTTTGGTGGCAATGGAGATGGCATCCCAGTTTTGTGCCAGAATTCTTGAGCTCTAATAGGCAAGGTTGCAGAGCCATATGATATGAGATAATGCTCCACTAAATAACAGGCATGCACATGATTCTCTGGTAGGTCACATCTTTTTTCTTATAGCTGCAATGACATGTGTACATGGGATGCCACTGAGGTCCCATCTCTTGCAACTACACTGCCTACTACTTAAATCATCTTTGAGCATGAACAAAGAAATATAAGTTCTAAGGTCGATCACAATTCACAGTTTTCCTCCTCAAATTAAGGTAAAATTAAGAGGAAAACTACGAATTTTGATCGATCTTAGGACTTAAATCCATTTATTCATGCTCAAATTGAAATATTGAATTGAAAATGGCGAAAATACTCTTAACAATTTTAGATTTTTGCACGTTTTAAACGGATGGGTGACCGGCGCGATGAATTTTGGCACTAAAATAATATTCGTGGATGAAAATTGGTACTAAACCAATAGTCGTAGGACCAAATTTAGTAGAAATTAAACATGTGGACCAAAATTGTCATTTTGCTAATATTCGTGGGATCAAAATTGGTATTTGCTCTTAAAACAATTATACTCCGCAGTATTTATGAGTTGGTTGAACGTAACGGAAACATTGGATTAACAATCTTTTTTTTTCTTTGAGTACTGCTGACTCTTTCTTAACCTAGCATAAAGAGTCAACAGTTGACTTCACTAAAGCTCAAACCCACTCCCATCATCAGTGTAAATCGGGACACCGGATACCACTAGACCACGAGATCTTTGAATTAACAATCTTATATGATTACTAATAATTGCCAAGTATGCCTATATTATTACATTAACATTAAATCCATTAAGAATTAAGAAACCGCCTAATGTTATTTGGAAAGTTGGCTAGTTGATTACTGGTTGTTGATTATCGAGATTAGCCTTTGAAGACAGGATAACTTCCATATATCTTATCTTATGATTATGAGTTTTAAAAGAAAGAATAGTTGATTATAGGTTAAATTGTTAATTCTCGGGATTACAAAATATGTTGGTAAGTCATTCCTTTATATGTACATGCGATTTTCAGTTCGATTTTAAGTGGAGCAATCTATTAGCCTCTTTAGTTTGAGTAGTCAACTAGTAGCCAACTATGAGCAACCTATGTTGATTTATTTTATTGTGATTTTTTTGTCGACTAAGATCACAAAACAGATTTATCAAATGCACATCCTCGAGTAATGGTTTGAAGTTTCCATTGTCACTTAAGCAAAAAGTTGATTTTGCCCAAAAAGGTAGCTAAATAAATAAAACATAAAATTCGTATCAAAATATCACGAGTTTAATTATTGTCAAAGTTCGCTGCACCTGATCTTTATCAATAACAAAAGTGGAATAGAAAAGGGGAATAATTATTATAGGAGGCATTCTTGGATAGAATAATGGAAAGCATGCTTGACATACGTACACATGAAATGGTGACAGACATGAATCAATTAATTAATGTATTATTATGATCTCAAAGAAATTTAGAACTTATGGTACATATTATTTGGGCAATTGTGGTCTATAAAGCTAGCATTTATGCCTTTTGCTCCCACACGGCATAGTCTTGTCCAGACGTAGCGAGGCTGAAACCAGGTGGAATAAGGTTTCCAGCATCTTTTGGTCCAATCTTCACTATAACTTTGTCACCAATCTTTGCCACATAAAGATCTGCATCAGCCGCCAAAATTTCTATGGCACTTGTTTCACTAATCCCATTAGAATTCCTAATTGAAATCAACTTTGAAATCTCATCCTTCATCCCCCAATCAAAGAAATGATCATAGAACTGCCAAACAAACAAATAAAATCCAGTCAGTAACCAAGTTAGTATTATGTGCAATGTGTAAAAATGTAAAAATAATCAGTTTGGTTGACGTGAGTGGCCGTGCACTCTTATTAAGAGAGGTCGGGAATTCGAACCCTTCTTGTACAGAAAAATCAATCTGGACAGCACTTTCGAATAAGGATTAATCTGAGTATGGTACGGGCATGCTCAGGACATCTCATTGTCTGACCCGAAAAAATGTAGGAATAAAAGTTTAATTACCACGGACGGGATTCCGGGGTGGGTGAGAATATAGGCATATCCCTGGATAACCTTATCCCTGGGGAAAGGCCAGTGGCTTTGTGTTGATCCAGT
>CM008345.1:9243849-9255026 GCA_002525835.2 Ipomoea batatas
TTCATGATTTAAATTGTGATGTGTTTGGTCAGCAATGCATAATAAAGATTATAATTTGTAAAGTATAAAGTATACCTATGCAAAATATATAATATTATAACTCGATTTTGTACCATCTTTTTTAAATAAAAAAAAAAGGTTTGAAGTCAAAGGCCTTGTGGTTAAGCGGCATAAAGTGATTCTCCCAAGTAGGAGGTCATGAGTTCGAGCTGTATATGGACAGATACTACCTGTAACAGGGTCAATAGTATTTAAAAAAAAAAAAAAAAAGAGGTTTGAATAGTAATATTTGGATTAGATTCTACTAAAAGATGAGTAATTGTTCTTTACGTGAAATTTAATTCAGATTTTGTCTCCTCGGGTCATCAGGACATTCGGGTGAATATTTATTTAACTTTGCCAAGATATTTATTGTGCATGAGTATTGGTATGGTCCTATACTTATCAATTAAAGTTTTGGTAGATTTTTTTATGATAGAGTTTTTTCGTGCATTCATGTACTACTTTTGGTGCATTCATGTAGTATTCACGGAACTAGAGTAGTTATTGTGCATTCATGTAGAATTTACCGTGCATTACTGAAAAAAGTCTGCATGTTCTCACGTTAAGAGATGTTATCATAACATGGACCATAGTCTCTTTTTTTCCATGACCTTTTACATGGCTCTGATACCAAATTGATGCATGTGTTCCATCTCAACTAAAAGTCTAAACTAATAGTTTGACTGCACATTTATGTTTATATTATATTTATTTATGCTCAACAAATACATCCTCATTTACGAGAGAAAAAGAGTAGTTGACTTTAACTCTAACAGCAATATGAGGTGATTGTTTCTCTATCTAAATACTGAATGGTTAGTAAAACTTTAGTCGGTAGTAAGAAAATAATATATAGTCAATTGATTTCTAACATATCACCCTCTTTTCTTATCCTTCTTCTCTGGCTCATATTTTTCGGATATTGTTGATTCACAATACATGTCAATTTATATTATCAAACTCTAAAACTCCGATCCTAACTTGACTCAATTTTGTGAGTTAACTTAAATATATATACTATGAAATTTTTTCTCTATTTTTAAAATCGCATGTTTTCTCAACCAATCAATTAGAACAACACAATAAGATTGATTTTATTTTTGACGGATAAGACCTCAAAAAATAATTAAAATGCTCACTTATAAATTTTATGGTAATTGTATTCTCAAGATATGGATCTGAAACGAAATCTATAGTGAGTGACGTGGCCAGTAGGGTTATTATGTGATTTTATTTTATTTAATTAACCTAAAATATAGTTGATTAATTTATTTAAATTTAAAATACGAAAAAAATAAATCTTATCTATTATTTTAGTAGAGAAAGTGGACCATGTGATAATTCGATCTGTCATTATATTGGGATGTCTGATCTGGTGCTTTTCTTGTCACGGCGGCCCCCCACCGTGGCAGCGGCACGCTATGGCTCGTTCTTTGTCAAATGATGAGCAGTCAAGTCTTATTTTCATTCTATTTTTTTGAAACCAAACAAACTTGGAGTACATCAAATTATCGGAAATAATATGGCTAATACAAGAAGGCAGAGTTCCAACCCATTCCAAGACATTAGTCTAAGAGTTCGTGGCCTTTGCTCATGCATTGAAAATCGAGTTTGTTGTCCGTTAAATATATTGCTCGCATAGACAGCTCAGTTGATCACATTGGTGAAATTTTGGAAGAAAGACCAAGAATCGAGTTTCACCAACGACAGTGTGGGAGCAACCTATCGAACTGAAGGAGTTCGGCTGAGCTACCATGATAGCAAAGGTCTAACCTCTGCCCTAATGCTCTGTGGGAGCAACCTATCAAAGTGAGGGGCTAAGATCTAGCCTCTGATCTATGTTCAGCTGAGTTACCATGACATTCTCCCAGATGTTATGTCGGGACAGAGCGTAGGGGCCTTAAAGTTGGGGATCTCAACCTTTTGAGAAAAGAGAGAGTTAAGATACACAAGCATTAATGATAGACCTTATATACATGTGCTAGTGTGCTTGATGTTTATTTTCATTCTATTTAGTGTTATTTAAGTGTTTAATTAAACATTAATTTGAGGACAATTAATTTTGTCTTCTCCTTTTAACCAATTAATAAATGTTGTGTGATACAAATCTATAAAAGCGCATATAAATTTTTCATTAAATTGTTTGTAAATTAAGCCAGTAAATATTGTGCCATGTTAAAAAAAAAAATAGCTAAACTTTTTCTTGAATAAGAGTCAAACTCGAGAATGCTTTTAGTTGAATTTGAATTTAAATGCTAAATCCAATTGGATAGCTCAAGTGACAAGTGAGCTCTCTTTGTAAGGAAGAATTTCGGGAGAACCTGGGTTCAATTCTCATAAGTGACGATTCCCCCTGAGTCACTGTGGGTGGATCTGGATCGTTGAACAGAAAGAGAAAGACCCAGTGAACTTTAAAAAAAAAATTAGATGCTATTTTTATCATAATAAATGTAATGTTACTCTTAATTTAGTATTCAACGGAGCAGGAACCAATTTAGTATTTGAACCTCAAAAGTCCAAATTAGATTCAAATACTCTTTAATGATCTTAGATATAGTTATTAACATTTGATACTATTTCAAAAAATAGTCATGAGGATGATTACTATAAATGCATTCGCGTATCTCAAGGTCATGAGTTCGATTATTGCTAACATCTTCACGGTCAAACGAACGCATCTTACAAAGGCCTTCCTAGTCAAATTCGTCTCTCCAATATACTTTGCGGACTATTATATAAGAGCGAGATTTACCTCACGGACACCCTTAATTTGTGACTATAAGTTTTTTCACATTAAAAAAATAGATTAAGAAGTTTAAGTGGTGTGATTAGGACATCAGCCATATCCTATGAAGAAAAAGAAAAAAATAAAAAAGTAAAGAGTAAAAAGATAGGATATTTTCAAGTCTTGCAAATTGCAATTATAAAGTTGAGATTCATGAAATATAATTGTGCTTCGCATTTAATGTATACCTTAGCACAATAGAATCTAATCAAGATTTTTATTTATTTGTCAAAAAGAAACAACACGAAATTTATTATTATAATTATCATTGTATATATATTTTTTAACTTAGCTGATCCTAGTTTCTGCCGAGGTAAATCGCAAGTCGTCATACTGTTGCTTCCTGTCATAACATTTAAGTCAGGCGACGAATCAATTACGTTAAGCCGGATAATTTTTATTATATATTCTTGAGAATATATACCACCCATATCGCTACATATCACATGCTGCATGGGGAATATTCCCTCTTAGCATGAATTTTGTGAATGGGGCCAAATTGAAATTAATAATCACAAGAAGCATAGGCGCCACACTCTTCAATTTTGTGAAGCCACAAAAAATGCAAACAAATTGTTACAATTAAATAATAATCAATTTTAATTTTAAATAAATTAAAATTTAAAAAATTAAATCAAAAGTAACATGTGCTCTAAATAATCTATTTATCCAATTAAGGTGATCACTTTTGATTTAATTGCATGATTTTGGATTGTTCAGAGATTTAATTACAATTTTTTTAATCGAATAATTCAATTACAATTTTGCGTATAATTTGTTGACTTATTTTACTCTGATTTTTTTATTTTTTCTGCTTGATGATTGAACATGTAATATTTCATGTTTGAGTTACTGTTATATTGATATATGAGGTCCTTCGAATTTAGTAATTTTGTCACGTTTAGTCATAAACTTTCAATTTGACCACCCGTGGTCATTCGACTTTCAAATTGTTTCCATCCGTGGTCCAAGTTAACCACTAATGGTCAATCAACTTTCAAAATGTAACCAGCCGAGGTCCTCCAGAATGACCACAACTGAATAAAATTTGATAGTTGAAAGACCATTGATGGTTAGCTTGGACCACTGATGATAACAATTTGAAAGTCGAAGGACCAAATGCGATCAATTTAAAAGTTTAGATTAAACGTGACAAAATCACTACACTCGGAGCATCCCAGATGGCAATAACTCTTTCATATTTGGTGGGTTGTAACATATTCTCAACAAGAGTTGCCATTACTTTTCTTTGAGGAACTCTATTTTACGTGAGAAAGAAGGTTTATAGGTGTACGGAGGTTGTTGAGTTGTTTTGGAAATGTATATATACAAGTATATAACAGTATACCTTAGAGCAAAATATCTTGAGCAAATGAACAATATCTTATATGCAAATGGATAATAGCTCTTCAATTCGAATCGGATCGTGGAACTCGGAAAAGACATTCAACCAAACAATTAAGGTTAAAGTATAAAATATTCCAATATGAAAAGACAGATAACGTAATCAACAAAGGTTGTCAGTTGTCACACCTAAAAATAAACTGATTGTTGAGGGGATAATCTCATGTTCTCGTGTTGTCTTGTGATGGGTGATTAATTCATAAAACGAAATTATGAAAGATAATATTTTGTACTTTCTTTTTTAAAAAAACATTACGAATATTATTAAATCAAAATAAAAATTAAAAATACATAGGGGGAGGGTAACTATATCCCAAAATAATTTAAAATTTGGTAACTTTTTTTTTAAGAATATGAGTTACTTGATTTGTTAATACGAAATTGAAAAAATAAAATAAAATTAAAGCTAGATTATAATAAATCAAGATAATTCCTAATGACGACTCAACTCGTATACAATAAGTTTATACTGTTACTCAGAAGACTTAGAATGAGCGTCAGTTTAATTCAGTCACGATATTATCTAACCGGTGAGCATTCTTTGAATGTCATGACTTCAACCAACTTTAAATTTAGTAATATTTTATACTTTAATTGATATAAGTAAAATAACTTATGAACTAATGTCCATATAATGATGTATATACTCCCTTCGTCTTATTTTTGGAGTGTTTAATAAATAGTTATTAGCTTGTTGAGTTACTGAGTTTTACTATTTGATAGCATTAGTTAATTGTAGAAAGATGTTTGGTAATTAGTTGTTAGCTTATACCTGATTACATGCAAAATGACTTTATAAAAAAAAAAAACTGATTAAAAAAGTTACTTTAAGTAGCTATGTTTTGGAGCAATAAGTTGTTACAAAAAGTGAATTAATCAAGCACTTATATTGACTGTTTAACCAAGTCAAACAGCTAATAGTGGTCAAATAAGTCAAAATTTGATGATAAGCTAACTATGTTATCAAACAATGCATTTGTTTGTCTAATTCGGTTAACGAGGCCCTTGAAGTTATTAAAATTAATTCAATTTTCATAATACTCCGTAATAAGTTTAATATTAGTATATAAAATTTATATATTTAAAAACTACATTACAATGAATAGTAAATATGATAGACAAAATGCGACAGATAGAATATTAAATAAAGCATTTGGACACAATTTAACTGGTAAATTAATTAAAAATAAGTTCATACACTTTGTTTTGCTAGTAGGCGCATGGTGCATGGTTCGAATGTTATAAAAAAAATCATAAAAAAGGAGGTATGAACCAACCTTATACACGAATGCAAAAGTTTAAAGGTATTTTAGATGACGAAGGAAAGTCGCAACGACTATTTGATGGTGGGTATTAGACTATTAGGTGGTGTATATCAAGTAAATCTCATATTGTGATCCTAATTGACAAAATAAGTTTAAAGGTATTTGAGTTTACATCAAGTGATATCCTAATTGACAAAATAAGTTTAAGGGTGTGTTTGGAAACCCGGAAAATGATTTCTAGAAATCATTTTCCGGGTTTCTAGTGTTTGGCAAGAAAGAAAATGAAGTAGTCAACGGAAAATGAAGCTCTGGTCAATGAAAAATATACATGCTTTTCTGGAAAATGACTTCCCCTTTTTTTTTTGGGGGAAGTCATTTTCCATCTCCACTCTGCCTCCCCTTCCAGTGAACAACCGACCGTCTCCACTCTGCCTCCCCCTTCCACCTTCTTCAGTCATCACCTTTCCCATCACTGCCACCGGTCCATCCCCCTTCTTCTCCCTTATCTCACCACCATCACCATCCTTCTTCCCCTTTCTGCAATCCTTTCTCATCACCGCCACTTCCCCTTCTTCTCCCTTCTCTCACCACCATCACCATCCTTCTTCCCCTTTCTGCAATCCGCAACTCTATGCCCTAGTCTACCACACTTGCTGCAAAAATTAGGTAGTGGAAAGAAAAATAAGAATACAAAGGTTGGTGGAGGTAGTCGCGACTCGCGATGGTGCCATCTTCTTCACCATTTCCCTTGGAGAGACTATGGGGTAGGGATTTGCTTGTGCATTGAAGGTCGTTGCCACCATGGTTTCACAGCCCGCCGGCACTGATGCAAGGGGAAAAATGGGGAAATTCTGGGTAGGGATTTTGACCGTTGGTTTTGAGTACACAGTATAGATGGTTGACTTTTTAATAATAATAATAATACAATTGGTTGTGTGCTTAGAAATTTAATAATAATAATAATAATAATAATAATAATAATAATTTTGTTCATTTTCCAGAAAATGAACCAAACACTCCAAGTCAGTTTTCCATAATGCAACCAAACACAGGAAAGGAAAATGTTTTCTGAAAAATGACTCATTTTCCAGAAAATATTTTTCAGAAGTCATTTTCCTGCTTTCCAAACACACCCTAAAGGTATTTGAGTTTACATCAAGTTGTTATACATGTTAGAGTTGTTATCATAGTTCTAATTTAATTGGAGGCGCACAGCCACATTGGGCTGACAATGCTTGCCAATAGCGCTGATTGATATGGAATATAATGAAGACGTTACGAGGCCCATTATTGACCCAACCCCTATGAATAACCAATACTTGTACCATGGATCCGGATCCATTTTGAATTTACATACTGAATGTTCACAATTTAAATTGCGAACATTCAGTATGTAAATCAGTATGTAAATTATAAACATTTAGTTATGAGCATTCAGTAATATTCAATATGTAAATTATGTATTTTAGACTCAAATTCACTTTACAAAGTAAACTCATATCCACAGAATATTTTGCGATGAACAACAATGAAGTAAATAATGAATCGTCCAGTGACATCAAATCCTTCCCTTTATACGGGAGGTGGTGGGTTCGAGTCTCAGTGGAGGCAATACTGATTCTTGTGCTTCAATAGGTTGAGAAAGTAGTCATGAACAGAGAGAGTCAGTAATATTCAAAAAAATAATTTTTTTTTTAAAAAATAAAGTCTAGATCTATTTATTCATTTTCCCAATTACAAATAACTTGTATGACCCAAAATTGGCATGCAGATCACCCGAATCCGAATCCATTTACCCAAAGCGGACCTCGGGAGTTCGGGTTTTATCTTCTTTCAATCTTCCCCAACGTGTAAAGCTGTGAACAACTGAAAACACTACGCTCTCGGCACTCGCAGCTTCTTCATAGAATCAAAGTTCAAAAGCGATAGAGAGAAACTATTATCATGTTGAATTGCGCGCGATAGTGTTAACGAAATTAGCGAAAGTTTATTGGATTTGCTAATCTGTATAGAAATGATTTCAATTTCTTCGTCCAGACCTCTGCAACTTCAACTCCTAAACAGAATCCGGTCATCTCGCCATTCACTCTCGCCGCCGCCGTCGTCTCATTCATTTCACGGGTGGAGGCAACCTGAGTTTCGCCGGTGCGTGACGGCGCTGAAGATCGGCTCTGAAGGCGGCAGGATTGGGACTGACCAGGACGCTTACGGCTCGGAGCTGCTGAGGAAACCGGTGGCCACGCCGTCGTTGGAGCCTGCCGGAGAGGAAGAGCCTGTGGAGGAGGATGATTACGATGAGAATGAGAGGAGTGACGAAGAGAGTTGGGTTGATTGGGAGCAAAAGATTTTGGAGGATACCATTCCGCTTGTCGGGTTTGCTAGGATGATTCTTCATTCTGGAAGGTAAAGTATTTGTTTGCTTCATCTTTCAAGTATTTTAACCTCAAAATTGTTGATTATTGTTGTTCCAGTATGCCTTTGCGCGCATTGATAGTTTATTTGAAAATTAATTAATTAATTATTTTTAAAACAGCTTAGCTGTCAGGAAAGAGTTACCTACTTACCGAACTGTCATTATTTGCTAGTCTAATGGCATTGCTTATATGTTATTGACTTGTTAAGGAGTAACTTACGTTTATATACCCTGAATTTAGCCGGCCAAATGTGTAAAATGCAGTATGATTTTCTTGTGATGATGCCATTAATAAATTATAGAATGTCTTGGGTTTGTAATGGTATTAAACAACGCTTGTTGAGTTTGTTCTGTAGTGAGGCAAGTGCTGTATTTAAAAAATGTATATGCCTCCTAAATTGTTTATCAACAAAATGCATACCTGACCAACTTTTAGAAGACACCATGTTATATCTTCAAATCATGATTTTTCATTTATAAATGTCACCAATCTATCTCCTTCATTAAAGGATTTCTTCATAATGCCCATAACACTTGCTCCTGGGGTGGCCAAATAAGTGTAGCTGATTGTATTACTACAGATAAAGTCAGTAAACTTCTAAGAACATAAAGATCACTCTCAACCAAGGATAAGCAGCATCAGCATGCTTTCCTTCCATCACTGTGATTATTACTATTTTGCATATAGCTCATTATCAGTGTTACAGGTGTATGCACATACCTGGTAAGCCGTTACCATGACCTTGTGCAATCTTGATGAAAGTTGGTCATCTAACTCATAATTATATGGGTATGTATATGTATGTGTATGCTTGCTTTCTCTGCATTGCGAGTAAAGTTGTTTTTACATTGTCATTGAGAATTTCTGTTTTCAACCTATTGTTGTGTTGCTCATCATAGAAATGGCTGGTGCTTGAGTGATCCCACCTGTTATTTTTATTTTTATTTTTATTGAATGCATATTAATTATTAAGTGAGGTCATTTACGGATGGGATTTTCTTCATGGCAGATACGAACCTGGTGATAGACTAAGCTTTGAGCATGAAAAAATTATTTTAGAAAGGTTTCTTCCATACCATCCAGAGGGTGAAAAGAAGATTGGATGTGGTGTTAACTATATTACTGTATGTAACCCTTCCTTTCCCCTTTTCTTAATTCATAGATTTGTCATCCATTTCACCACTTACATTTTAGTATTTTACATATGTAGAATTTCTTGTCCATGAATGTTGCTCAGAATTGCTATATGACACATTGCATGTGTTTATCAAATACACCATGAATTTAGCATGACTGCAGTACTGCACACACAATCATAACAGGAAAGTGATTTCTTAAATGAGAAGTTCTTTGAAAATCTTTGTCATGCACATGATAATTTTTAAAGATTTCTCGATCATTATTATCTACATAGTGGTGCAACTCTTCTCACTACAAACTTGTAATAATTTTGGAAAATTAGCAGCAAAAAATTGCAAGAATTAAGATATACTTGAAAGGTGTAAAAGTGGATGTAATCATTTTTATTTTTTGGAAGTCAGAAGGATAAGAGCTTCTTTCGTACTTTTTCTTCAAGAAAATAAGTAATTGAATTTGTAGATTATCTTTATCTGTTTAGTATTTGCAAGTTGTAACCAGACTTCTATATGCACATGGCTTCAAGAGACCAAGGGGGTTGTGTATAAGGCATTTTTTTTTTTTTACTATTCAACTACCTGCATTTACCCAAAAATGAAAAGAAATTACTAGCACAGCGTTTTCCCCAAAATAATTCTTCTAATCTTGTCAGCCTTGTATGCTAGAAAACGTGCATGCAATTGTTCTGCTAAACAGTACCAGAACCTTTATAAAAAGAACAGAAAAGGCTTTGAAAAAATAAATTGCCATGACTTGTGCAACATCCACCTTGCATGTGTGAGAATTAGGTCTCACTCAAATAATTAGATTGCCCTGTATCTGAATCTGAAATGCTGCAATTATCGATTCTGGTTTACAGATAGGATACCACCCAGATTTTGGAAGATCAAGATGTTTATTCGTAGTGCGTAACGATGGAGAATCTGTTGACTTTTCTTACTGGAAGTGCATAAAGGGCTTGATCAGGAAAAACTACCCACTTTATGCTGACAGCTTTATTCTTAGGCATTTTCAGAAGCGTACGCGTGAGTGAAGGTATAGTTTTGAACTTGTAGTTATCCCAACTTCTATGAAAAGAAATTCTTGGACCTATTGCTTTGAGCAACCACCACTTTAAGGGCAATGATCTAAGATGATGTAAATTGTTGCATTTAGTATGTTGTGAAAAGTACCAGAATATACATTCTGTAAATCTTCAGTTGGAGGATGATTGTTTAAAACTTTCTCTTACCTAGATGAGCATTTAACTATTTCTTTCATCCCCATCATCTTTTTTTCACTATTCTGGTTTGATTTCCTGGTCAGGATGGTGTGCTTCTCCTCAAACTTACTATAACCAATATATAGCCCTGTATTGATTGTGCTGGTGTACTATATTATTTTCATAATTCAAATATTAATCCAAAAAAAACCCTTAATATTATGTTTTTGGATTTAATTTCAGTTTTAGTTCCTTGACTATTGCATTTTAATACTTTTGGTTCTCGAGTTTAAAATCAACTAGATTGGATTTGGTCCTCACTTATTGAAAATGTCACTTTAGTCCTCTATTAGGGGTAAAAGTGACACATTTGTAATAGTTAGGGACCAATTTGGTCTATTTTGAATTTGAAGACTAAAAGTTCAAAAACACAAAAGTCAAGAGACCAAAATTGGAAATAATCTTTTATTTTTTTTAATTGCCAAGTTCCACAAAAAGTACTCCCTAGCTCCTCCTAGGCTATCCTGAAATGGTATGATGAAATGTTTACAAGCTAGACATTTCCTGCCAAACAAGAATGCAGCATTTGCTTTGTAACTCTATTACTAGTTGGATAGTACTTTGTGGTCATTTTAGTCCATGGTATTGATTCTAACTTTAGCTTTGATGGGAAGAATTGTTATGTCAAATTTTAATTATTTTTGTTATGACTTTATAGTATAACTTTAGTCCATGTTTAATCAATTCGCCTTGTTCTGAACTGCAGTCGCATGGGTTTTCTTGTTTCTGGAATACAAAGTGTTGGTTACTTTATCTTTAATTTTTGTTGATATAGATATATCAAAGATATGATACACGTAACGTGTTCTGAATACAACTAGAACACTTATACAATCTCCATGAGGGAAACAGCTATATTTATATTCTTG
>CM008345.1:9330937-9342550 GCA_002525835.2 Ipomoea batatas
AAAAGACTAGCAAAGGAGTTCTCAGGTAAAAAAAATGGAATGAAATCTCAGTTATTGATCTAGCCAAAATCAATAGTTCAGAATGAAGAAAAATAATTTAAAAAAAAAAATGCAATGACATTTATGGTAATTTTGTATAAGTTCAAAGTTTAAGGTCCGTAAGTTTATAGCATAAGGTGCGTAAATTTATAACTTAAGGTGCATATGCTTAACTTAAAACTTAAGCTGCATCACTTTCTAATTTAAGGTGCATCAATTTAACTTTTAAGGTGCACCAGACTCTAGGTGCATAAATTTCAAGCTTTAAGGTGCATCAGTCTCCAACTTAAGCTGCATAAATTTAACTCTTAAGGTGCACAACTTTGTTTCGTTAGGAATATCGACTTCCATACTCTAGGTCTCTAGGTACATAAATTTAAAGCTTGAGGTGCATTATTTTCTAGCTTAAGTGCATAAATTCAAGCTTAAGGTGCATCACTTTGAAACTTAAGTGCATCAGTTCACAACTTAATCTGCATCAGTTCAGTACTTAAGGTGTATCACTTTGAAACTTAAGGTGCATCAGTTCAGTACTTAAGTTGTATCACTTTGAAACTTAAAGTGTATCAGTTCAGTACCTAAGTGCATAATTTCGACACTTTAAGTCTATCAGTTTGAGACTTAAAAGTACATAAGTTCGAAGACTTAAGCTGCATCAATTCGAAACAGTGCATAAGTTCAAAACTTAAACTTAAAACGCATTAGTTAGAGCAGTGCATAAGTTTTATTATTTATATATATATATATATATATATATATATTCTCCGTGGTAGCTGTTATAATGGTCGTACGAGATTGTTTGTGGTTGGAAAAATGAGACCAAATGCTGAAAAACCAGGCAGTTTAGGTGCAGTGGGTGTCTGGGAGAATGATGATTGAGAGAGAGTGAGTGTTTGGTGTAATCCTCTCGCGCAGGGAAGACCAGAACAGATCAGATCGACCAATGACAGCAAGACTGGGTTGATGATCATCACCATTCAGGAATTGAATTGAAGCCCTTCAATCACGACAGGGGAAATTTAGTTGAGAAAACTGACGATGATGGTCTAGGTTCCTAGCAGCTACCAGCGTTCATCATTCTGCACCTAATTCTAGGGTTTGTCGTCTGTTTACACTTGACGACAACAACAGCTTTATACAAAAGAAATAATTTTTTAAAAAAATATATATATAACTCGTACATGCACCTAACATACTTGGATTTATTCGATCTCCTCTACGTACTACTGCAGATTCTAGGTAAGTTTGCTGCCACAATAATTTGAGCACCACTATTGAGCAAAATGGAGAATATATTCTTTGTCATTTAAAAATTTAAACTCTATAAATATTCATTATATATATTATGCTCAACACGCTTCTCAAGTTTACATGCAAGACATAATACTTTTTAATAGGCTAAGTAACAACATGTGCTATGCTCTACCGGGCTAGCTTAAGTCATCGACTACCTGACCTAAAGTCAATATTCTAATGGCAAGGTCCCAAGTTGGTGAAAGCGTGGAGATGGATCCCTAATGTACGGTGTCAACAACATGCATGGACTGATGATAGGCATCCACAACTAGAGATTTACCTCCTCCAGCAACGTAACTCTTGGACAATGATTCTAGGGATCGGACTTTGGATTACTTTTACATAGACTGATAACCTGATGTATTAAAAAAAAAGAGTTACATATGACATAGTCTAACATGAGTCGTCTATGATCTTTGTGCTAACATACTATATTGAAGGGCGTTTTGATGGCACTTATCATATTAAATGCTTACCATTATGCTAAAAGTTATAATTAGTAATGAATAAATAAATTTATTTTCTTTTATTTGCAGGAACTTGCGCAGCAGCCAGCCAGCCAACACCCAGGCAAAATGCTGGAGTTGGCCCTCTAAATTTTCCTCCAACAAGTTACCTTTAAACTTATAAGTGTTTTGTCGCCCTTAAAATCCTATCATGCAAGAATTGCATAAATTAGTCTGCGTGTGGTCTTACTTGATTAATTGATTGAAGAAATGGTCTTACTTGATTAATTGATTGAAGAAATCTGCTATGACCAGATAAAAAATACTTTAAAATTTTAACCTTTTAATATAATTGAAACGAAATATATCTTCAATTTGATAAAATAAACAGATACTTCAATTATCTAGCAAAAAGAACCCATGGAAAAAATGTAAAACCTAAGCAAATGGTTAGACAGTTGTCATGCATCATGAATATGTTGTTAGAGAGAGAGAGAGAGAGAGAGGGCATTCATGCAAATTGCAATGCACACATAAGTGTAGAGATGATTTTAGCTTTTTACAGGAATTTAATGATCACAAGAGCATATGGCCGGATTTAAACCAGCAAAGCTATAAATATAGTGAAAGAAAAGGGTGATTTGACGGGGTTTATTGTCCGTCAAAGAAAAAGGCTCCTGGAAGTCGGAAGCTATGAGCGGGGAAAAAAACAATATGGCATAATAATGATGATGATGAGCTCTCAGTGAGCTCACCGGGTCCCACACAGTGGAACAAACGGTGGAAACCCATCATTGCGATTCAGAATTTCTTATCATTTCCACGTGTCCCCTTCGGCCCCCTACCTCCCTTCCCCTCTCTTGCCGTGGGTTTTGCCGGAGCAGCCGGTCCAAATAAACCCATATATATAGGGCTAAGTTCCGGTGCAACTAAGGTATAATCGCATCATTAGATATACAAAAATATGTTAATTATGTTAAAAAAATATACAACAATAAAGTGCACCAACGCACTACAAAGCGCACCACAAAAAAATACATTATACATCATCACACTTAATGGTACGTTTCTGAACACTGTATAGTACGTTTATGCGTACTTAATAGTGTATTTTTGTGGTGTATTGATGCATTTCTTTGTTGTGCATACCTAATGGTGTAGCCACAGGTTAAGGCCTAGCCGCACTTGAGCTGATTATATATATATTAGTTATCTCAACTTATTATATCAAATTAGAATTCTCACCCCAGTTAAAGTCTTTCAATGACCTTCAAAGTTTTTAACCATAATGACATTCATATTGGGTTGTATTCCACCCCATATCATCATTTTCCCAAGTTATATACTCCAATAGAGAAAAAAGAATAGATATCTTATGAATATTATATTATATTATATACTTTTCATTCATAAAAATATAGTATACACAAGTTATATAATTCAATGCATTACTTTTATAATTCCTAATTTTAAAAGAAATATATGGTCAGGACCTCCCCTTTCTGAGCCGCAGCCAACAATCCCCTCCCAACATAACTTGTTCGCTTCAACTGCCAAGCATGCCCGAACTAGTGACCTTACTTTGATACCAATTGTAGGATATCATTACGCTAAAAGTTATAACTAATAATGAATATGCAAATTTATTTCTTTATACTTACATAACAGTCAGCACCAATGCCTGATGACAGGATGCTAAATTCAGTTCTCCGAGGCACCAACCCAACAATATCTATCTATTATTCATAAATTGATTGATTTTTTGGGGATAAAATTTTGATGACATGCCAACATGTGAAATATCATGGGTTTGGGGCAGGTTCATGTGGTGTAAATATATAGTTCAACAAAGTCGAGAAGCTACTGAGTTATAGAAAGGAAGGGAAAAAATAATAATATACTAACCAGGTAGGCAGGTACCAATTAACTCCAGCATCAAACAAGTCTGTTCAGCTCATTATGGATGGAGGAAGATAACTGTCGACTGAATCATGATCCCCTAAACTATCGGAATGTTCAATGATTAGGGCTTATGTCACTATATATATATTGATATATATATGTATATAGCCCGTAAGGGCTGTTCGAGTGGCAGAGCGGGCTTGACTCTGGCCGTGAGGCCAGGGATCGAATCCCCCTGCTAACTTGGGCATTCCGGCCAGCTATGGGAAACCTAGGCTGATTTACATCCCTGTGGGCCTTTGCCGGTAGGTTCATGGGGCGAGTGTTTGCCTGAAACTCATTACTGAGCGGTAGGGATTTGACTCGATAAACCCAATATATATATGTATATATATCCATCATATATCTCACACGTATATTCTATACCCACGGATGGATAGATGGATTAGTAATAATTGCCAAACATTAATATGCCTGCAAACATTATTTATGTGGGTTTATAAGGTTTGTTGATAGATTCCCCAATACAATGACAACTATATATGCACCTTGCTAATTGTATTATTGATGTTTGGCATGTGTTAATTACACACGGGTGTTTCGATCTTCTATAGATATGATGTTTGTCTTCTTCATAAAAATGTTGTTCATTTAGATTCTATGTTATGATGCAACACTAGGAATAATGTTGTCAATGTTGACATTAACATCGTCCAAATGTAATAGGATAATAACATTATTAAAATCACTCACTATAATGCAGTGACTCAGGGTTTTCATCGCATGACACACAAATTATTTTCGAATGCTTTATCGTTAGTAACCTGCCCAATAGCGTATATTATTGATTTGAGGAAATTAAAATGGGAAAAATTGAAAACCTAATATTTCAAAATAAATGTGAGGACACGGACAATTTGTATGCCGTCTGGAAATCCATGCCATATAGTTGTCGAGCTCTGAAGGTAAACTTCAAAGGCCATCACATGCTTGAATGTACCTTTGAGTTGAAAAATGAAGCACATTTAGAACGTAGTAATCGCAATTAAGACCGGACTTTCTTGAAATATTTATTATTAGTTTTTTTTTTCAAAATTCTTAGACCGTTTAGGTTTTTTTGGGAAGACCAGAGATAAAATAAAAGGGCAGGAAAATAGTAAGTGTATTTTTATGAAACGAATATGAGGAGTTCTAATTTTATTATAAGGAGAAGTGTAATATTGTTAGAGGATTATTGAGAATTCGACCACTTTTTGAACACATTCAAAAAATAAGTGGAGATCTGCGGGCGTTTGGTTGGAGGGATTACAATTCTATTCTTACCTTCTTTTTTTTTTTTTGAAAAAATTCTATTCTTACCTAATTACGAAGGTAAAGAAATTTCTTTTTTTGGTTGGAGGACATTGTAATTTTGCAGAATTGAAATTCCCTCATTTTCATAGAGTTAGAATCTCATGCCATTTCACTTGCATAGATTTTAAGAAGTAAAAAAAAAAAAACTTTTGAGAGAAAATTACAAATCTTTTTTAACCTATCTCGTTTGATCATATTGTCTTTTTTGAATACAGACTCGATTGTAGTATCTATTCATAATTATTTTCTCAATATTACTTATGTTGAGGTTTGAACCTTCCATATAAAGGAGCATCTTGGTGCCACTGGACCACAATGTCCTCGGCCAAATCCTTATCTATTTTATTGCTTTTGTTATGGAATTACGAGGGTAAGTATAATATTATTTGAGAGGGCAAGATGAGAGCAAATTAAGAGGAAAACATTAACACGTGGCATCAAATTTAGGGCCATGATTACAAATTCCACAAAGAAATATAAAAAATGTATAGTAGGAGATAGTTGAAATGTCATGTTCACCCACTTTAGCTACTAATGGCTTTTACATTTAGTTGTCTTTTGGTTTTTGGGTTGGAAACCTTTTCGTCTGGCTTGGGAATCGATATAGACGATGTAAAAGGGGAATGGTGAATTGTGAGCAGTGATCCCTTTGAGGTATATAAAGTTGAGGTGATTTTAATGGGGATACACATCATTGTGGTAATTGAAACTTATTCTCCCTCCATCTACATTTAGATCACCATCTTTCTATCATATCTACTTTGTTTTTGACTCTACCTCCCACCTTTCCCTTTTCTCTTTTTCCCCATAAGCTAGAAAGAGAAAGGGAATGTATATATACATACATATGTGGTGCAAATATTATGTATTGGTACCAGCAGGGGCGGATTCAGAATTTTTTTCACAAAAAAGATAATTTGGAAAAAAAATGAAACACTTAAGAAATATAGTCATAAAGAATAAACTCTAATTCAAATTTTACAGGGCGTTTGGTTGGGAGGAGGGAATTAGGGGGGAAAAGAATTGTAATTCGATGGAATTGTAATTCAATGAATAATGTAGGAATTGAAATTACAGTGTTTGGTATGCAGGAATATGAGTACGGAATTGAGAGGTAAGAAGCGACAAAATGACTAAAATGCCCTTATATTATAGTAGTAGTAGTAGTAGTAGGAAATGGGGATTCATCGTGTTGGCCGGACTTGAATAGCTTAGTACAACATTCTACCATAAAAAAGTGACGCTAACTGCTATGCAAGTATAAGGAAATAAAATTGTACCGTTACTAATAGCTATAACTTTTGGCATACTGTTAAGTGTTAAGTGCTTAATCTTAACAACTGATATTAGAGAGCAGATGTTGGGACTTGGGAGGGTGTTATGCAAAATATAAAGAAATAAAGTTGTGCTTTCGTAGCAACAACAATGAGACTTTGAAAGATAAACGGTAATTAATTGTAATCAAGTGTATATACTTGGTAAAAAATAAAAAAGGCATGTTTAGTAAGTGTATGCACAGAAAAAGGAAAGAGTGGGAAAATGGATAAAATGTTGATGGGCATTGATGGTGTTTGCACAGAAAAAAGAAAGAGAGTTGAATAGAGAAAATGTTTGACTCCATCAATCTATCTAAGTGAAGTGCAGTGCAGTGCAGACGTCTTTATCTCATGCCTGTGTGTTTTCCACCATATATCAAAATGAAATGAAATGAAATATATATGGTGTTGTGCTATTCCCATTTCCGAGCTAGCTTGCATGCATTGCTTTTCTCAACAGCTAGATAGCTACTCATCTGAAAAGCACACTTCAACATTGTCACGGCCATGACACAAAATTCAAAATCTTCAGTGGACTGGTCAATTTCCCCTTTGCATCATTCTCCCGCCATCACAACACAAATTGGATGCATTGCATGCTCAACCCCCTCCCCAAAAGCTCCCTTTTTTCAAGTATAAATAAATATAATTTTCGGGTCATATTCTGTTGAGTGACGGTTTAGAGAGTCGAGTTCAGCATTCTGTCACTAAAACGTAGCGTTAAAAGGAAATAATAAACTTAAGTTTTCAGTACTAGATATAATTTTTGGTGTAATGACAAGTAATTGATCCAAAAATGGGCAACAGGGCTGAGCTGTATTCTTATGATATTTAAGAGAGTATTTTTTTTTTTTTTTTTTTTTTAATGCAGAAGGAATATAATATTGTTTCACTTCACAATATTTGAACTTAAGATCTTACTATAAGCTATATATAACACGTTGAAAAAAATAGTAATTTTTGGTTGTATTCCACTTGACTTAAATCATATGTTTAGTAGTTCTAATTAATTTGGATTTGGAGTCAAGTTGTGTTGCTATGTTGTTTAAGAGACCTTTTTTTTTTTTTTGGAAACTTGAGATCTTACGACAAGTAGTATCATGTTGGGAGGTTTTATAAAACTTATGTTTGTGAGTATTTGTTGGAAAAATGGCTTGTGTGTGACTATTTTGATACATAAGTGAAAGTGAATTTGAATTTTTTAATTGAAGATCGAGATGAATGACGTATATGTTTAAAATGATTAATGAGTGCATGCGAGTTTAATTCTCGAAGTGTATCTAAGGAGTTGATCTGATATGAAAAAAAGATTTGGAAGGGGACATTATCCTACCAATAGTATATATAACAATTAATTTTCTAAGTAAAAAAAAAACAGTTAATCTTAAACTATTTGATTGATTGAAGAATTGTGTGATATAAATATTGAATATTTTATTTAACTTAGCCCAATGTAGTAACATAGTTAGCTTACCAATTAATTTTGACTTGTTTGACCATTATTAGTTGACAACCAATATGAGTATTTGATTAATTAGCTTTTTGTAATAGCTTATTGCTTTAAAATACTAAAATTCAACGATCAGATTTTTGAGAAAGTCATTTTGCATATAATTAGCTATCAGCTAATAACTAATTTACCAAACATCTACAATCAATTAATGCTATAAAAAAAAGGGAATTCATTAATCCAATCAACTAACAACTACTCCGTATTTACCAAACACTAGTGTTTTTTATTTATCTAATGAGCCAGGACGATAAAATTTGAATCCAAACAATATAATACCCCCATTATTAGATACACAATGGGACTAGAGTAGGACAGTTTTTTTTTTTTTTTTTTCAGTGCTGAATTACATAGTCTAGGTCCTTTAATATGGGCCTATTTTTGGGTTGTGGAACTGTCGTACCAAATATGGGTCGAACTGGAAAACAGCATAAATTTACCTAAGACAAGTGAGTCCTAGAGGGGCAATTTATATATGATCCATAGCATTGTGGACCTTGGTCCAATATATATAAGTTGATTTCATAAAGTACAAAATTTATGTTCATAATACACAAAATTATATAGTTAAGGACACAAACACTTAACATAATTCACAGAATTCATGTTCTTTATATCGTGTTTATGTGTGGTGTATTATGAACATGAATTTTATGCATTATAAAGTCAAATTTTGTATATTGGCGACAAGAGTCCACAGTACATTATGGATCCTGTTTCACGAAATAACGATCAGTTCTAGAGGTTAGAAAAGAGTAAATTCTTTATTTTATTTTAGGGAAAATGACACATTTCCCCCCTATGTTATATGCTTATAGCACTTTTCCCCTTGTGTTATTAAAGTGGCAGTTTTCCCCCTCAGTTATTTTAAAAGTGGTAGTTTCTCCCTTGTAATGTTAAATTGACATTTTTGTCCTTAAAATAACTATTTCATTTATTTTTATTCTCCAATCAATTGTTACTAATATGTATGGAAGATCACGGTTCGATACGAACCTAATCGAACACTGTAGCAATTGAACTTAAATAGTATAGACGGTTACGGTTACAATTCAGAACCGAAAAAATAAAATAAAATAATTGTTAAATTTACACTATTTTTAGATAAGAAATAAAATTATAAAAATAAATACGTAGTAAATAAATACATAAGTTTTCATTGGCGGTTTAAAATCGAAATTGGAACCGAACCGTACCGATTTATCAAAATAAGTGTTTGATTATTTTCACTATATATGATTGTGGTTAAGTTCCGGTTCACGGTTCAACAATTATTTAATTTTAAATTTTTCGGTTCTGAATCGTAACCAGAACCGTCCATACTATTTCGATATAATTGCTACAGTGGTTGGTTAGGTTCGAACCGAATCGTGATCATCCATACATATAAATAATAATTTGTTGGAGAAAAAAATGAAATAATTATTTTTAAGAGTAACAATGACAATTTAACATTTCAGGGGGGAAAAGTGCCACTTTAATAACACAGGGGGAAAAGTGCTATATGCACATAACATAGGGGGAAAAAGTGCAATTTTCCCTTTTATTTTATTTATACATTAGGTATTCTAGCCTACAGTAGACTAATTCTAAACTTCCATAGTCCATGCTTAAGAGTCACTGGAAGAGGTATATTGCGAATCGTCCCGTTAGTCTCTGGATTCCCTTCAATGCCTGCACATTATAGACATAAGAAGTCTTCATCTTATCTGATCGGTCAAGGTCTCCTAATGATCTGGGTTCCAATGAGATTGTGTTGGGTATTAGACCCTATAATACTAGAGTTAAGCGCAAATTGATTGATTAAATTAACAAGCACATTAGAGAAAGCAATGCCGGTAAACTGGCAAAGGTTGTTTTTGTTATATTAGTGCCAAGGGAAAAAAAAAGTACTTGTGTGGCATTCGACAGAGAATTTACAGAGAGACAAACAATTATTGGGAAAAACATTAATGGCTTGTTTGTTTGGCGTGAAAGAATTAATAAGGAATTTTTGAAAGGGAATTAATAAGGAATTAAATTTAAATTTTATTGGAAAGAAATTAATAGGGATTTGTTTTTAAGGTAAACGTAGCTATTTCATTAATTCATAACATAAAACCGTTTACATCAATCCGATCAATGAAATGGTAAACAATTCCTTACAGTCAGACATAGAAACAACTTTTCTAACTATGCTATAGAAAACTTAAATTGCAGACTGTTTCATAACTAGGAAGCTATGTTCCTTCAAGGAGCTTAATTAAAGCTTCATCAAAGATCTGCCCATGATAAGATCAACACTTGCCGAAACCAAACTAAACGATTTATGCTAATGATAATGAAAAGCTCGTGAAACGAGAGGAAAAAGCCCGTGAAAGTAACGAGAGGAAAACACAATAATAGAGAAAATAAAAAGTGGTAAAGCCAAAGTAGGGTTGAGAGTTACTACCAACACAAACCCCACTACCTACCTACTATTATTTTATTCAAAGGGAAAGAAAACGGAAGAAGAAGATCTGTGACGGTGGTCGGAGGCGGACGAAACTGCAACGGTGGTTGGGGCGGAAGAAGAGCGAGAGTAAACGTAGAAGGTGACCAAAACCGTCGGCTCAAAACTCCATTAGAGCTCCGACCGGAGGCCGGCGGTGGAAGCCGAAGTTGAGCAGCAGAGAAAAGCTTTTTGTTTTAGAGAGAAAAGGGAGGCAGCATTAATTAATAGGGAATTTATTCTGTAAAGAGTGCCTATAGATTTCTGTTGGTTGATCGAGTGTGATACTGTTGGGTGAAAGGGATGGACTATTATGCGGAATTTCATGATTCTGTCAAAAATCAAATGTTTCTTTTGGAATCTTTGTTCCCTTACTCTTCCTAGAAAAGTATCATTGCAAACTCCGTGTGTATCTTGTGATCGTATTATGTGCTCTTTGTGGCAGGTTTAAGGAGACTGTACTATTCTTCATATTTTGCTGAGTGTGATTTTGCTAATATGGTTTGGAATGCCTATGATATGCAATGGGACAGTGCTGATGATGGGGATTTACAACACTGGTTAATGAACAAATTTGAAACTCTTTCAAAATTAGAGCTTGTCCATTTTATTACAATTTGTTGGGAATCTGGGAGACTGGTTATGACAAAAAAAAAAAAAAAAGGCTTTGCAAAAAGGCTTCTGCACCTTAAGGTGATGTAATAGAATGCTTTGGAAAGTCACAAGTCTAACAGCTAAACATGATTGTATCCTTATATAGACCTATATTATATATTCTAAGCTTATTATATTCTTGTTGTCTAGCTTATTACTAGTTGTGTAGACTGTTCCATTAACTAAGCATCAGGTTGTAGAGGTTAATCTAGGAGCATCTCAGCTAGATCCTTCATGATTGATCCTAGATTAACCTACCCAACTGGTTAAAGAAACGGATTATCGAAACAATTTTAATATGGTTGGTAATTGAAAAATAAACTAATACCATATATAGATGGTTAGAAATAATTGTTTATAGATTTTGATGATGATAATTAGATGTATTAGGGATAGTAGACCCCTCAAACTTTCATTCTTGTAAATCACAAATTTGTCTCATCTTTTATGGGAAGAATCTCAGTCGGGAGAAGGTGTGTCGAAGGGAAGCTAGTTATACCGGAAGGAAGTGCATTCAAAAGAAGCAAGTTAGAAAGAATGTATTTGACACAAATGGAGTGAATATCTTTTGACCTGTCCATACACACACCACTTGTCAAAAGACCAACATCTAATCCCTCAATGCAT
>CM008345.1:9349770-9360744 GCA_002525835.2 Ipomoea batatas
ATCGGAATGGGTATCAAATAATTGGTAATGGTAATGGGTTTTGGTGAAAGTATTTAGCATGTTTGGTAGTTGGGTGGAATGGGAATGATAATTAATAATTGAGGAAGAAATGAGAAAGGGAGATAAAACCCTTATATAATAAGGGTATGGGTTTTATCATTAATGGGGTATTCCAAACCCATAGTAGCATTCACAAAACCTATCAACCAAACACAAACAATCACTTTCATACCCATTCCTTATGCCTAAACCCTCCCACCAAACACACCCTAAGGAAACTCAATATTGAAAAAAGAAAATTTTGATTGCATCCAAACTAATCTGAAACTAATCATGCATATTGATTAAAGTAACATTATAATTATTCATTATAATTATTAATATTATCGATTAATTATACCGCTTAACCAAAACTAGAGATGAGATATTCCCAATGAGACCGTGGTGATGCCCCACATCCAGTTTATCATGCATACTAATAAAAGTAACATTATAATTATTAATATTAACAGTGAATTATACCACCTTTTGGAGACTAAATCTAGCAGTGAAAATAAGAAACAAATTTTAAAAAATCAAAGCTAGATACCACTTATTTTGCACTTAACTTGCACTTATTTTGCACTAACTTGTCTTTCATATTTACCTTCCAAACAAATCAAAACAAAAAAAATTTACTGCAATAGATAGCCTGCAATACATTAATAGGGCTTAATACAATATCCATGCAATCTACTAAGTACTAAGCAAACTCTAAATGAAACTGAACAACAGAAAAAACCCTACTCAATCTAGAAAGAACTTTTATGGATATTTATTTAGGAAAAAGTGTCAAATAAGCCACTGAACTTATCGCTTTTGTGCAATTGGGTCATTGAACTTAAAAAGTGTGCAATTCAACCATCAAACAAAAAAAAATTGTGCAATTGGACCATTTTTACAAAATTTTTCTAGTAAAATCCAATTATATTACTAACATATATGTATTAAAAGTGACATTTTCTTCTATCATACTAGTTGAAAGTCAATATTGAAATGTTTTTAACTCAAATTGAATTAAAATTTTTTGTAAAAATGGTCTAATTGCACAAATTTTGCTTGTTTGATGGTTGAATTGCACACTTTTTAAGTTTAATGGCCCAATTGCACAAAAACGATAAGTCCAGTGGCCTATTTGACACTTTTTCCATTTATTTATATACAAAAATATATCAATAAATCTTGTTGGTCAGTTCTAGGATCATCAATTATCCCGACGAGGGTACTTGTTCAAGTCAGATGTAACATAAACATCTAACTCATAATCAATCAAGTTGAGGTTATCTTGGTGGAAATAAAGCCCACTATGAAGCACATCCACCTTGTATCCAACCTCAACTACTCGGTTCCAAATCTCATTTGGCACGTGTTGGAGGTTGTCGCTCACCATGCACTCATGGAAGTTGAACGTCGTCACCGGGCCACACAGGTAAAATAGGGCCACGTGGTAGGCTCGAGTAGTGGGGCCACAACAGTTCTATAAGTGCATGACAAGCTAGATCCTCGTGTTTGAAACCAGCTCACGAATCTCAGCCACCCACTTCCCCACTTCTCCATGTGAATCCCTTTGTATGACTTCTTCTCCACTCCGGCTCTAGCGGTAGCTCCAATGTAACTCCAAAACCCCCAATTTTTTCTCTTTAATTGTTTCTGTTGACTTTAGTATATAGAAGGGAAGCGATGGGAAAGAGAAGAAAAGAACAAGGAATGTTTTTTTCATGAGAATGAGGTAATCATCTTACATGTGCAATGTGTGGGCATAGCTCATGCAAATAAAAACAACCATGTCTTATATACTGAGATAAAAATCATAGACACTATTATACATAAGGATGATAAAAAGAAAAATAATAAAGGAAGCAATTGAAAGGATGATTTCATCAAGAGATGTCACTTAGCTAAAACTAGAGATAATTTATTAATTGCTTAGTCAGATTTTAAAATTATATATTATGTGATAGTTGTAAACTTATATATCTAAATGAGACAGTGATGGGCCTCCACATTCACGTTTTCAAGCTTATTACTAAAAGTAATATTATAATTATTGATATTGGTGAGTTGTGATGCAATTTTTTTTTTATGAGGGAATGTAAATATTGGAATACTACAAAAATTTAAGTATAGTCATTCCTACAACATTAGCAAAAGAATGGGTCTAAGAGCATTCTCATTAGTAGATTTTTCTTGGTTTTTTGTGGGGCCAAATCTGAGGTGGAAGAGAGAGAAAGTGAGAGAGAAGGTTTAGGGGCACCATGAATCTGCCTGTGCAATGTGGAATCACTAGAATTGGGTATTTGAATGAGGAGTTTGGCTCTAAAAGCCATAGTCAGACTCATAAAATACTGTGTGATTAGAATTGATTGAAATCAGTTCCCGATCCTAAACCTGTAGAAATGCAAAAGGGTCTCGTAACCTTTGATTTAATGTTACAACTTTCAAGTGTATGATGCTTGGACATCATCTGAATTGTAACTATCAAAACTACAGCAGAGACTAAAATCCTTAAACTAAAGTTAAATGTGAAGAGGTGGAAAATTCTCCTTTTTATGGTGCACAGAGTATGCATGCCTATGTAAGATTCTAAGACCTTAAACTAAAGTCATATGTATCTCAGATATTAGACATTTAGACACTAGTTGTATGTTCTGTATTCATTTTATCACAACATTTTCGGAATTGTATTTCAATTTGCTGGATAATTTTGAAGAGATGGATATGAAAGTCGAGAAATACCTCAGAGGTGAACCAGCAAAATTGGAGGAATTATCCCGAGTTTGATGGTGTCACTGCCACATATCAAAATGATTTAAGTTCCACTAGCCACAAATTATCCCGAGTTTGATGGTGAAGAAAGAAAGCATATCGGCCTAGATTCTGTTCCTCTCTGGATAGACAAAAGACAAAATGCAACTTTCTTTTACATCTGTCACAAAAATTGAACTTTGGGTTAAAAGCATTCATGCTGAAACTATAAAGACTGTAATGCAGATAACCAGTTAAGTGACAAACTTGATGACCAAAGGCTTCATTTCGACATTTCCACAATTCTATGCCACAAAAACTACATGGTATAGAATAGGTTTTTATGTAATTTTATTCAGACTGTCACAATGGTATAACAATACAGTATGCTGCAGTAAATTGTCATTTAGGACGAGGATATGAACATGCCGTCAAACAAGAAAAAACATAATATTAATTTTATTTACTTATTATTATTTTTTGTAGGTATATCAGAAAAGTGAATGCACAAATGATCTACAACTAGTTGGAACAATGTTTGTTTTCACTTCAGAAACTGAATGGGAACAGCCACACTATCTGTCAAAAATATTGGAAATGCATAATCTCAGCACAAGTTCTCGAGATGCAGAGTGCAAAAGAAAACAAATGCTCAAAATCCATAATAATTTTAGGAGTCCATTGTCATTGACAAAAGCAGATCCAATCATTGAAACATATTAATAAATAAAGTTTACATGAATCAAGAAAGCACACTGCAATCATATGACAAATTTGCCAATGAGAATATATCAAGGGTATAAATCTGCAAAGAAATTAGCCAAACCAAGATTCCATTTGTTTGAAGGCCAGTAACTACATTTAGGGCAGACAAGAATGTTTGTTGCCTATATGTATAGGCATAAGACTATGCAATCACCGGTGTTGCAGAGCATAATTTTCATTTGCTCATCTTGCAAGTAATCCTAGCATCTTCATCTCGAAGTGATTTTTATCAACCCCTCACCCGAGGGATCCCAAGAACATGACTTTCAATTCCTCAATTCTCATCCTTCATTAGAAGTTTCAGTCATCCATGTCCGTTTCTTCATCCTCAGAATCAAACATGTAGTCCTCCTCCTCCTCGTCCTCACTATTTATAGACACCCCATTCTGAAACCGTTTGCCATTTTTGCCATCTAGCCTAAGCCAATACACTTCATCATTCTCTTCCTCGAAATCACTATCCTCTGCTTCAGAAAACGCTGAACCTCTCGAGTCAATAAACTCAAGATCATCCATAAAGCCATCAAAACTAGCAATTTCCTCAGTCATTCCACCATCGAATTCGCTGACAGAGAATCTACTATTACTACTCCTCTGTTTCTTTAGCACTAAGTCATTCTCAGTGATCTCCCCGTTTTCGACTCCTATCCAGGGCACCCACAAATCGGCATATCGCCCCAATGATCTATCCCAATCCCCCACCACAACAGTCCCCAAATTGGCAATTCGCGCCCTTTTCAACATCTCTGAAAAATCCGAATCATCAGAAACCAAGAACAGCCAATCAATCCCTCTGCTCATAGAATGCTGCATTTGTCTTTTCAATGCCCAATCTGCAGCCTGAGGCTTATCAGCCACAGTCTTCACAAACACCCCGGCTCGCCTCAGCTCCGAGGCCAAACCGTACCCTTCTTTAGGAGTTACTAAGCTCCTAGCAGCCTCCATATACTTCTGATTGTTATCAATAAACCTCTCCTTGAAACGCTGCCGTTTCTTCCCTTTCAGAGCCCTCATTCTGTTCATCTTCTTCTCCCTCTCCCTCTCGTGAAGCTGCTTGAAATGCTTCTTTAAATCCAAATTGGTTTTACATTTCCGCCCGCAAACAGAGCAAATGTAGGGCTCTGAAGGCGCCACGGCGCCTTTGCGCTCGAGGATATCGAGACGACGTCGTTCGCGGCGCTCGTCGATTACCCATTGGGGGAGATGGATGAAGGCGTGGCGGTTGGCGTATGCTGACATGTCCACCACGTCGCCGAATTTCTCGGCCAATTTTTTCAGCTCCATCGCCGCCTTGTACGGCGGGCCTCGCGGCGGCTTGTTGTCTAAGTCCCACAAGACCACAACTTTCTTGGACTTGGCGGTGTAAACGCCTTCTTTGGTCCGAACCATGTCGATTTCTTGGTCTGAAGCGCAGGCTTTTATGCTCCATCGAAGCGATCTTTGAGGGTAAATTGAGGGTTTGGGAGGTAATAGAAGTATGGGTTTGAAGGAGGAGAAGTTGGGAGAGAGTTGTTTAGGGAGAATTGAAGAATGGGTTTTGAGTTGGATGGGATTGAAGACTGTTGCGCTCAGCATTATCCTCCTCTGTGGAGGAGATTAATGTGCAGGGAAGATGAACTGGGTAAGGCTTGTATAACTGTATAAGCATTATCTAACGACTTAGGCCTTACAAAATACCCTTGACAATATGCCAAATTCCTTGTAGGTGAGTAAATAAAGATAATTTGACAGTAAAATATTATACCCAAATATTATAATTTTTGTTAGGTGTCGGACTGGGTTGATTGAGTTCAGCCCTGTTCAATTCGAGACTTAACGGTATAACTTACCTTGAAAAGATGTGGTTAAATAGTTAATATATAATTATACACCTTTATCTGTTTAAATAGTTAATATACAGTTATACAACTTTATCACCATAGTCAAAGAATTCTATTACTCCGTATTAAGCAGACTTAAAAGTCGGATTAAGTTAACATAGACAAAGATGACAGCTTAATGTCACATCATCAATTATGTTAACATGACAATGATGACTATACGGCCATATTATTAAAGTTAATGGTCATATTAACATCATTAATTATTAATCTTTAATCGTATGAAATAAATTGATACGGAGTACAGATGAGAAGGATGGGAGGAATCAGGACCGCCCGTTTGAGATGGGAGGCTTCGGCTGAGCACCACGCCACGCTAAACATCGACGGGAGCGCGAAATCAAGCAACAATACAGCAGGCATTGGGGGTGTTCTGCGCAACAGCCGAGGCGAGTGGATTGCGGGTTTTCTACGGAGAACTAATTATAAAGATCCTACATGGGTGGAAGCGGAAGCCATTGAGGAAGGCCTCCGGTGGGCGTGGCAGAGCGGTGTTCGTGATATGGAGGTTCAGTCGGACGCAAAGAACGTAATCCAATGGATTCGGGAGGGGTCGATGTGTCATGGACCAGTCGAAGATTATATCAATAGGATTAATGCTTGGATTGGTAAGGAGTGGAGAATCTCGTTTAAGGCGATTTATCGTGAGCAGAATAAGGTGGCAGATCGACTTGCGGTTGGAGGTGCTATGTATCAGAAGGAGGTAGTAAATTTTGTTGACTGCCCGAGGATGAGCGAAGATGCGTTTTTTGAGGATTTGGCGCATGTTACCTGCATGCGAAGAGTGGTGGAGTCCGTCTAATCGGCACTCCCCAGGGGTCCCCCCCTCCTTTACGATTTAAAAAAAATTCTCACTTACTAATTGAACCAAGTAACTGGGCTAATGCTTAGAGGAACTTTACTAATAAAAGGCATGACAATGTACTTGAGATTGAGGTATTCAAAGCAATCAACACATAGGATAAGTTGCAGACTTAGCATATGCACTTTCAAGCCTTAGTCAGAGACAAGATCAAGTTTTTGCAGCATGGTGACAACTATTCATTTGAGGACTGCAAATGTCTGTTTCTAACAATCCAGCAACAGTTATGTCTGTCTAATATACTTACAAAATATATAACAACAATACCACAAAGAGTTCTAGACAATATTCGGGTATTGCTTGGCCTGCTGCTTGACCCTTTTCTTGTACTCCCCTGTATCCTGCAGGCAACACCCCACATATTAAGGAACAGAAAATTAAAGAATGACTTTCACGGGCAGCTCACTTAGTTCTTGAGTAGTAGACTGTGGACAAGGACACAAGATCGAGCCTTAACAGTTGCAGTGTGGGAGTTACACCTAATGTGGTGGGCTCCTTGTAAGAGTCAGACACTGGTCCTCTCACCTAATGGACAACTAAGTCACCATGATTTTCCCTCCACTTTCCTGTCGGGGCGGGTGGAGGAGCGAGGTTGTGGGCAAGAAAATTAAAGAATGGGACAAATGCAATAAAACCGTTATTTCAATCAGAATAAGAGGGTACCTGAATGAATAGCTGGTAGCCATCGGTTTGTGCAGGATCGTTGGGGTTTGGCTGATCCAACAAATCTTGGATACCCACTAGAATTTGCCTCACTGTAATAGCTGGCCTCCAACCCTAAACAAAAGGAATGTCCATAGAATCATCGGAGATCAGAGTGCTACAATAACTATTTTAATGGAGGAAGAAAAGCATTGAGAAGCACTTACACTATCCTCGTTGAGAATAGACAGGCATACAGTTCCAGATGGATACACATTAGGATGGAAGAAGCCCGGAGGAAACTTGCATTTTGGGGGCTTGCTTGGATAGTCTTCACTAAAATGCATCGTGACTGGATAGTAGCCACCTTCCCAATCAGTCTGCAAATAAAGGGTTTCTCTTTAAATCTTTTAAAGCACTGCTGAAAAACGAAATGAAAAACAAAGCTGGGTGGACCAATAAAGAATGTCACTGCATTAAGAAAGCCTCACTTAAGTAATGATACTGTTAAACAGCTCTTTTAAGGCTGAGTTAACTAACTTTACATGTATCTGAAGCAATATGTTCATATGCACAACTTTTGACATAAATAACATCTGGAATTCCCTCCCCGAAAGCAAAGCCTCCTTAAGCATTGGTGGTGCATAAAATAATTTCAAGGAAACATTTCCTAAATTCAACAGCCAGTGAAAGGAAGATGCCAAAGGCGAGTAGCATCTAATATTTCAATTGTTGCACAAAGATTTTATAAATATATTTAAAACAAAAAACAAAAAAACAAAAACAAAAATAACCAGCCACCTTTCAAGTGCTTGAAGAAGATTGAACATTGGAGCAACTCTCCAAGGACCAAGAGCAACTCTAAATTCATTCAGGATTGATGGAAGCAACTTCATTCATGAATCATGGCCACTAGAGACCTCACATGTCAATCTTAATAGCCATTCATTAACCATATGCAGAGTAGTTTTAAAGTACGTCTTACAGCTATTCTCATCAGACTGACTAATTTTTCCAAGAAGAGCAAAGATTCTTTACCTTATCAATTAACATAGCCATTCAGCTCATACATCTATTCTTTAACATTGAATTGCTAAACTCAGTAAAAAATCAAGGGAATAACTCATAACCACAGCAATTCCAGCCAACAAATCAGGTTACTAAATAAATTACAGACAATAACTCCAAGTGCATGGGGCATTATAAGCCATAACAATCTTTGCATATAAGCAACTTTTATATTACACTACTGAGTTTTATGCGATTACTTCCAAATTACAGAGCTTTACAAAATGACAAACAGTTGACAGGCAAAATGCCTCATGAGCACTACCCAAAACAAATCGGTAGCTTCAACAACTATACTAAAATTCAAATTACACACACAATAGAAAATCAGAAACAACTGGCATAGTGAAATACTGATGAAAAACCAAGAGTAAAACTTTACCCATTATCTGTGCTCAGAAATGAGCAAAAAATTCAAAAAAGGGAAGAGAAAGCAGAAAAAGGAAAAACTTACCCCTGTTTTACCAGGGATAACGCAATGCCAAACCATCAAATTCACGGACCCATCTGCACCGGTCTCCGGCTTCGCTACAAAACCCTAATAACAGCGCGAAAACATAAAAACCCCACAGTTAGAGAAACACACACACACACAGAGAAATATATACACACAGAGTGAGGAAGAAAGATAAAAGAGAAACACATGAGGGTGATTCTTCCTCCAGGCTTTACGCTCCTCGGCGAGACGACCACGCGCTATGCCGCCTGACATTTTTTCTCCTTCCCCCTCTGCTTCTGCTTGATGCTCAGGCTTCCTTTGATGAACGTGAAACTATGAGCTCCTCCCAAATAAATTTACACACAATAGTACGAGGTGTTTGGTCTAAGTTATACAACGTAATATAAGAAAATGTGATATTTCAAAGTTTATATTCGGTTCATGCTATATTACTTTTTAAGGAAATATAACATTCCCTAAATAATGCAATTTACCATCCAATAAGATTTTAAGGGGGTGTTTGGTTCAGGTAATCTTACATTACCTTGGTAGTTTAAGTCTGGTAATGTTATATTACTTTGTTTGGTTCACGTTATGAGATTACCTGATAATGTTATATTACTCAAAGCTGATGTGGCGATAATGTTTTAAGGTAATGTGATTATCCCCATTTTCTTAGATAGTCTTAGATTACCTTGAACTATTCCAACTTTGCTCTTGTTAACTAATCCTTATATTATAATAATAATAATAATAATAATAATAATAATAATAATGAAATAAATAGGTTTATATAATCAAAAATATATGTGTGTATATTTATATATTTAGTTTTTTAATATTTACGCATTGATATACATTCATATATACATATAAATAAATAAACACACACATGTAAATAAATAAATATATATATATATATATATATATATATTGAGGGTATTATGGTAAATTGACCCATATAACCTAAAATATAACCCTTAACCAAACAAGGTAATATTATATTTCACAATCCAAACCAAACACATCAAGTAATCTTACCTTCCCAAAATTTCACATTACCTTCCTGGAGGTAATCCTATTACCTAGGGTAATATAAGATTCCATGAACCAAACGCCCACTAAAGGGAATATGATTTTTTCACCTTCCTAAAATTATATAAGATTATCTTGGATATTTATAAATTTTACCATATTAATTCTAATTATTATACGGAGTAATATATATTTTTATGCTAGTTTATTATATATTTTATTTTATTTTATTTTTATTACATTATGTTAGCTTAAAAAATAATTTTATTTCTCAAGTTTAATATTTTAATTAGTTAATATTTTTAATCATGTAATTATATGATTTATGATATCATTATCTTATTTATTTATTTGAAGGGTATTAAAGTGTGTGTGTGTGTGTGTGTATATATATATATATATATATATATATATATATATATTCCTAAACCAAACACAAAATTCTAACATTCCCAACAATATAACATTCTCTAAGGTAAGTTGTCATTCCGTGCACCAAACAAGTTCTTAATGGTTGTTTACTATGAAAGGTCTATATATAAATCAAATCTTGTTGCACACATTAAATATTTGTACCACTTTGAATATATATATAATTATATTAGAATTAAAATTGATGTTTTGTAATTTAATTATCAAAAATATTTTAAAAGAAAATTTATTTTGTATGAACCTATCTAGTTAATGTAGTATAGAAATTTTAAATGTGTGTGCATCATCATATTTAAATTTTTATACAAATATTTAGAGTTGATGTAATTAAAATAAAATAATGTATTTATGAATGTTATAGTAAATGATTTGGCCACAGTACAATTGGGGCAAGCTAGTACAAGGAGAGTCAATATTGTCTTCACTGAAGCTCGAGCTAACGGCCTCCTATATATATATGTGAGAGAGAGAGTAATTTGGTGCGGGACTTTATTTCCCCTTGGATGGGTATGGGGGGCAGACTTCAACAATAGATAATCTTAAGTGCATCTTTTGTGTGAAGAAATTTCCACCTTAAAATTCGTGTCTACTATTTATGTGACATTTTCTATATTTCCTTTAATATTTTCCTGTTATTTTATTATGATTGATTTGTCCATACCCGAGTTAATTAATTCCGTGCTCTGACATACAAACTGGAGCGTGCTATCTTCTTCATTTTGCAATTCCTATTTATAACTCTATACTTCATATATACATTCTGATCTCGATATGAATCAAAGCCTATTCTTTCTTATTCTTCACAATGTCACTAATCCGTCGCTAATTTTCGATTTTTTAAAATAAGTAAATATGTCGCTATTTTGTCGTTAAATTAGCAAAGGAATGATTTCGTCGCTAATTCCGTCGTTAAAAACGCGTTTTTTTGTAGTGTCTTCCATAGCATGCTCATCTTTTTATGTTGTGTTTTTGCATCCTCCTCAACCGTCTTGAGATACTCATTCAACCGGGAAATTTCATCTTCCCGGTTGAACTTTGTGAGAAAGGAAGAGATTTTAACTTCATCT
>CM008345.1:9383008-9404126 GCA_002525835.2 Ipomoea batatas
TGTTTTTTTTCTCAACAAAATTGTGTACATCAGTTGTTATGAGTACATGTTTGGTGAGTTGGGACTTGTGGTATAAATACAATGCAACTAACTTTTTAATGGATTGTAACTTTCATAAATGAGTATATCAATGTTCTTAGGTAGCAGACTTCAAAGATGATATTCAAAAACAGAGCCCTTTTTGGGTCCAATCAATGTGTCAATAATTCCCTCTTCTCTGTACTGACACAACAGGTTCTTCAAAACTTTAAAAATGTCTGGGACACTGCAATTACTCTGCAGCTACCAGTGCTGGCCCTTTTATATATATATATATATATATATATATAAAAGTCCATAATCAGGTGAGAATCAATCTTAACTTGCGAACTTGTGAAGGATTGCACTGCATCCGGATACGATTGCACCCGCAAGGTCCTCCAGGCATGTCTTGGTGCAAGGGGTCGCGGTCCGAGAGCTGCACTAACGGGGCTCATTAGAGTCATTCGCCCGCGAACGACAGGGGCACAACGCGAAGATATGCACACTAGATGGTGGTGGTGGTGGTGGCGGCGGCAGGAATGATTGACTGCTCCACTGCTGTAAACGGAAAATGATTTCCCAAAAAAAAAATGAAAGTCATTTTTTGAAAAATCACCTCTATTTTTCATTGACCACATTCCTATTTTCTATTTTCCATTGACCACATTCATATTTTTTATTGACTTCTATTTTTCCCCTCTAGCCAAACACTGAAAGCTCGAAAAAGTATTTTTCAGGTTTTCAAACCCACCATTAATAACGGTTGAGATTAGTCTTTATTCCGTACTTTTTAAGTAAAGACCATGATCATGTTCTCATTTGATCTTATGCCCAACCAAACTCCATCTCTCTACTTTAAGTAAGCCAACCTACTACCTCCTTTCGAATACAACCACAAAAACCTACTCTATAGTCACTAGTCAGTACAGTACACAAGAATGTGTGCTCCACTCACCCACTCTCTCTTATTACACATAGTGAACACTGAAATTACTATCCTAGGGATTGTTTGGTTGCTCTCGCCAAGAAAGCACCAACTATCAAAGCCCATCATTTTGACCCTTCATTATACCAAGCGTTTGATCTTTGATCTCGTAGCTTATCATTCCTTCTTAGTTTTATGGCCTTTGGATGATTGTCGATAGATCAACACAACCGATTAATTTCTTAGAACAAATAAAGAGAAAGCTTGGAACAAGAAAAGGAATGCAAAGAGTCTTTTATACTTTTATTGCCTTGAAAGTAAAAGAATTTGAAACCCTGTTCTCACCTTTCTTCTGGATATTTATACACGAGTTGCTTGACCAGAATAGGAAAGTAATCCCTAAAATCTTAAAATCTCAAGTATAAAATATCGAATATCGTCTAATCTTCTCCAAATTAAAAAAGGAAAGTATGCAGTTAAGAAGAGCAATCCACCCACAAATCTCACTCATTAATGCTTCACTCATGCATAATGGTCCCTCTCTTACCACCTCTCATTGCCTTCTCATATTTGTTGACTGAAGGCCTACAACCGACCACTCAACTCGAGTTTGACCATTAGACTACTCCAGAACCGATTATTAGGTTGCTAGCTAGTACTGTGACCATCACCCTCGATTGATTGCTAACTAGCTCGAGTGATTAGCCACATGCCACAATTTATTGTTGTTTCGCTTTAAGTTCATCTATCATTGACTCTTTAGTGTTATTTGTTAATGTAAATCTAACCATTCTCAACACCTCTAACCAGCCCACTACCTTAACAGGGCTACAATCACACATCATCTATTGATTGCATTATTTTGTTTCATTTTGAAACCCATTTCACCCCACCAAAAAAAAAAATACAAACCTAATGTAAGTTAAGACAAAAATGGCTCTATCTCAAATTCTCAATCTTGTTGTAATCATCTTTAACTTTTAGCTACATGTGATATGATGCTTTATATGATTATTATAATTACAACAAGATATTACACATCAAATCTTGATCATTACATTGAGATTCAAATTTTGCTGTTAAAAAATTTCACCACATGAGTAAAAAATCATACCACTATAATTGAACAATTTTAACTTATATGGGATAATGGGCACCATATATACCCATTCCATGACCTACTCAAATTAAATAAAAATAGTATATAGTACAATCATATCATTTAAATCCCTGTAATAAGTAGGTCCATTTCTTGACAGTCTTCCATGATCACACCATCTTTGATCTCCTGTATCATCTTCAACACTTGCCACATATCCGGCCGCTGCTCCGGCGAGCTAATCCGGCAAGCCAAACCCACTTCAAGGATCATTTCCGTCCGGTCCCCGTTTTCTCCGCCGCCGCCGTCTTCCCGGACGGCCCTCACCCACTCCGCCATTTCCTCCGGCGGGAGAAACGGGTGCTCCGGCGGCGGTTTTCCGGTGAGGAGCTCTAGCAGGAGAACGCCAAAGGAGTAAACGTCGGACTTGGTGGTGGGGCGGCGGTGGCGATTGGAGCGGCGAAGTTCGGGGGCCTTGTAGGCGGCGGAATTGGGGGTTTGGTCGTCTTCGTCGTCGGAGATGGGGGCGGCGAGGACGGAGAGACAGTAGTCGGAAAGACAGGCCTCGAAGTCGGATCCGAGGAGGATGTTGGAGGGTTTGAGGTTGCCGTGGACTAGCCGCCATGCTTGGTGGATGTAAGATAGCGCTTGCGCTACATCCTCCGCTATTTTCAGGCATGATGTCCAGTGTAGCGGCTTCGCTGTACCACCTGGCACAAAGTTGATCAGACTATTGACTCAGTAATCATCAAATTATAAGTTTGACTCTTAATAAAAATAATTTATTGATTTTTTAATCTGAGTCAGTCAGTCATAGATAACATATAAGTTAATTAACTCATTGTAATTTTATCAGTTAGGGTCACAATGTAAAGTCTACTGACTCTGTTACGCTTAGACTAATGGGATTTCCAATGATGAATATTTATAGTAATTAAGATGTGATAATTAGGGAGGTGATTACCATGGATAAGAGAATGAAGGTTGCCATTGCGGTGGTAATCATACACCAAAATCCTCTCTTCATTGGCATGAAAATAAGCTCTTAGAGCAACCAAATTGGGATGTCTCAATTTGCCCACCGATTCCATGTGCCGTTCAAAATCATCCTTATTCGTGCCCCCCACTTTTCCGGCGTCCAATCTCTTCACGCAAACCACCGCCCGGTTATCCAGCACCGCCTTGTACGTCGTCGCCATTGTTCCTCTCCCAAGAAGCTCCGCCGACGCCGTCATCAGCTGCTCCAGCGTGTACGCCGCCGCCTCGCCCGCGCAGAACACTAAGTTCCCGCTCTTCCCCATTTTCAACATTCCTTCTTTCACTTTCTTAGCCTTCTCTTCTTCCTCCTCCTCGATTCTCGTCGCCACCGTGTCGGCGTCGATGCTGCTAGACTCCGGTGGCGGTTTTCGAACGGAGGAGGAGGAGATTTGATTGCCGCCGCCGGCCATCTTTCTGGTGGCCAGAGCGAAACAGAGGATTGCTGAAACTAGTGCTAAAGAGCCCATTGCTGACACCGCGATGATTAGAAANCTTGTTTTCCATTCTATGTATATTAATTAGGTTATTCAACTACTAATTTAGTAGTTATTTTTGTATACGCTATCTGGTATCCTCAGTACATATTGAGACTAACCAGGATTCGTCTCGAATCATGGCCGTAGGGTTTGATTTTTATTCTCGTGATAGCTTGGCTCAGGGTTATTTAACACAATCCTTTACCATGTTTTAATTTTTTATTGTTGCATTAGCGATTTGTTTATTAACTGTATCAAGCTGTTGGATTCAATTTTACAAAATAATTTTGATCTCAATCATCATATGTCTAAACATTTGTCAATATTCAACTAACTTGTAACTTTTCAACTTTCAGCTTGTCGTGAGCCTTTTGTGTGGGCTATGCCTTGGTGTTGGGTTAGCTTTTTCATCTTGTATATTGTTGTTGGATTGAGTTTTAGATTCAACCCAATTGCTTAGTTTATGGGCTTTAAACTTATGGGTGTGAGTCCAAAGGCTATTCAAATTAAAATAGCATTGATATATAGCTGCATGCATGTGCTATAATTCTGAAATTTGTGGTAGTTTATATAATTATACAATTGTTCCTTGCTCCAAGTTTACTTTCAAATAGCGATTACAAATTTTTCTGTAAATGAAAGTAATTAAAACTAAAATAGATACAATAACAAGAGAGATGTATGTCAATAAGATATGTCTATTATAGTGTAGTATCATTGATTTGCAATATTACCTCCACTGGGGCTCAAACTCATCCTTTTCATATGAGAGTGCAACTAAGTGCCACTAGACCACAAGGTCTTGGCACTTATAATTGGAGTTAATCTGGATAACTCTGAGGATTGACAATAATTAATTTACATTTTTTTTGGGGGAATAAGTAATTTACTTAATTTCGAAAGTCATTGCCAGCTTGCCCAGAGGGTGCTAACTTCATAAAAGAAATGAAATACACACAACACGACAAGTCGACAACAGTAAAGTTTCAAAGTAGAAGAAGAAAAAAGAAAGAATAATGCATGGACCACTTATAGTGGTTGGTCAAATACAAAAGATAGCCCATACTGAACAACTTCCATAACGTGGACTGATTGGACCCACCCCTAATTTCACCTCAATTATTCAAACACGAAGACCAAACACACATCAAGGCAGTGGTCCAACTTTTACTATAAGTTGACTGATAAACTAATTATATTTTACCAAATAGGGCCAATATCTCTATTCTAAAATATATATATATAAAGAGCAAAATTTTAATTTATTGTCATATTATCATATTTAGTCATACATTCTTTTAATTCTATCTGATTATATATTAACTTTTATTTAATTGTCACAATTAGTCTTTCATTTAAATTGTTGTCATTTTACTCTTTAATTAAAATGACTAACACATAATTTTATCATTTAATTAAGTCTCTTGCCCTATATATATACCTTTGTTCTGGGCGCGACAACCTTCCTTATGTGGACAGATCTGGACCATTGGATGAGCTCAAATTAACGACATACAACGTGCGCAGATGATGCAAGACACGTGCATATATACACTTAGTAGTGCACCACATACCAACCTTAATGCACTACAAATCATCCCTTAGTGCACCACAGACCAACACTTTGCACCACAGACCAGCACTTAGTGTACCACAAACCAACACTTAGCGCACAACATACTAACATTTAGTGCATCACAGAAATATACTTGGTGCAAAAAATTACAAATGCCACAATATTTTTTTTTCTTTTTCATTGATTTTCAGCCGTTGATCTGAACTCATCTAATGGCCATATATGTTTGCGCGGACACATCTGGGGAGGCTCTCCCAAAATATGTATGTGTATATAAAATTATAAATATATACTTATATAGACACAGACATTATAAAGGATTTCGGATCTACCAAGATGTAAAAAAGGAAATAAAATTTACCAAAACATATAGACATACATAAAAGGAATCAATGATAGAATTGGAGCAGGATGTGAATGAGTCCAAACTCAGATGCAAATTGCAAGTTGCAAGTAGGCTTAGCCCATAATGAGTTCATTGGATCACGTGAACAGTAGGCTTGGGTTTGGTTTTATTGGGCTATGGGACCCATTTACCACTCTTTCACTGCAATGATGCCTCTTTCTTCAACTAGATGGTCTGACAACTCCTGCTGCTATCACATATCACAGATTCGATGAGATAGATCATGATCTCATCCATTCATGGAATCTTCAATGTTTTGGAATGCACCCCATTGGTTCATTGCCATTGCCCTCCCTTTAGATCCCTTCACTCTTTTATTTATTTTTGAAAATATAGATCAAATAAGTCATCCAATTATACATGAAAATAGGTCTTTATTGGAGAAATGTTGCTCCATTCACCCTCTTGCATATATACTCTGCGCATAAGAGGTCTTCATCATCTCTAATCAATCAATGTCTCCCAATGACCCCATTCTGTTCACTGGAACAAGATTTTTAGATGATCGATCGAACTAACTGAGATAGCCTTCCAAGGCTGATAAGGAAGTTTTTTTTTTTTTAAATAAAATTCAAAGACGAAATATCATTAATTAGAATCCAAGTTAAAAACGTGAGCAATGGAAGGAAACGGATGAGTAAAACAGTCCATACGGTCAGACATGCACAAGGCTTCCTGAGCTAAACAATTGGCAATCTTGTTCGTGAACCGTTTAGCATACAATTCGTTTACTTATATATTTCTGAATTCCCATTTAAAACCAAAAAACAGAGATAAATTAAAAGATTAAAAGAAATGTTGTTTAATTTTCTTCCTCAACTGTGCACTAATAAATAAAATTGATTCTATTTGTACTTTCAATGAAAACTAAAGCATCTTTCTCAATCAAGTACTTGTGTGATATTTTCTAAATTGATTTTTGGATAGCTGTGGCATATAAATTGTTGTGTGGAAAGAAACGTTAGGGGTTACTATTTTCCAAAGATGGATAAGCTTATCAACAATTTAAAAAATGAAAATAATTGGAAATAAATTCACTAGTCTTAGTTGGAAACCAAAAGTCACTCACGGCATCAAAGGTCATGTTCATAATCAATTTCTTGCGGCGCTTGATTCTTTTGTACAATTATACTCTGATAAAATTGTCACAAAACACAAATAAATATGTATATAACGATGTTATTATGTCCCGACAACTCAACGAGAATGACTGAATTAGTAAAATATGATTTTTCAGTTCAATTCTTATTAATACTTTTTTGGTCAAGCTTATTATACATGATCTTTGTAGCATGATTTATCTCTATTGTGGAGCAAAATACTTTCTTTAATTATATATAAATATCGATTATTTATTAGTTTTTTTAGAAAATACATTTTTGAACTTTTTAAAATTAGAAAAACAACATTAGGAGATTAGTCTGGGTATAGTACGAGCTTAAAGGTGCCTCCTACAGTTAAAGCATGCTCTAGACACCTTGCAATTTGATTTTAAAAAAAAAAACTTATAACATGTTGTAGAGTTATCATAAATTGCTAAGAGGGAACGGTTAAAATAATAAAAACACTAACTCTTGGTCTAACCATAGATTCTCCTAGCGACAAGGGCAGATCTGGGGGGCGGGGGTAATGGGGCAGTTGCCACCCTCACTTCACCCCATACCCGTTATATATAGGGACCCTTAAAATATATACGTATAGTAGATGATTGAATATAAGTAAATATATACACGTAAAAGTAATTAAAGGATGTGTTAGCTTAGATGGTAAAGCACATAATTGTATCTTGTTTGACAACACAAAATACGTTTTCATAGATTTTAAGATAGTTTTATTCGTAAAACTCGAATTTAAAATCCCTGACTATAATGAAGATTTATAATTCATATTTATAAAAGTGTTTAATTTAACCACTTTAATTTTTTCAAACACTTCTAAATTAAAATCAAATAATATTCCTCTCAACTTCAACATCATTAGCGTCTTTGAACAGACAATAAAGTTGATTTTTATGGGGATAGGGTCGCTCTCTAATAATTGCCGAAAAAAAAAATCTAAAAAGCTGGAAGACATTATCCGTGCAAGACACAAATACTATTTATAAAAAAAGACCAAATTAAAAGCTGTTGGACGTATGTATGGTCCAATGAAAATTGAATGCTAATTACATTATATTACTGTATACTTTTGAGGCAAGTGGCCACGTTGTCTCCATCTTTATAAATATCTCACAATTAAATATTACGTCTAGTAACAGACTATATTATTTGAACAGTATGGGCAACTGCAATTTTGTCTATAATAAGGTTAATGGGTATCTTCTGCCGGAGATACCATCTTCAAAAAATAAAAATTACCTCAAAAAAATTATCAAATTAGTAAAATATGATTATCGTACTTGAAAGTTATAAGTTCGATCCTTATCAAAAATTTTAAGTGATATGTAATATTAAACCAGTACTGCAATAGTTGATGCTGGTGTCTATTGTTCGTCCCGAATTGGATTAGATATGAACCAATACAAGTAGGTATTACTAAATTGAGGATAACACCACATTGATGAGACTAAAACACATTTTAAAAGTTAGAAAAGTTAATTCTATTTATAACACTAAATTTCTCCACCAATTCCTTCCTTTTCCTTCTAGTCGAGCCTCTTGGTCTATCATTATACATTGATTGATGAGTTTTAAATTTTAAATATTTCTATAAGACCGGTCTTTTCATATTCCTCCTCTGTCATAGGGTTGAATGAAAAGGTCAATCAAATATAATAGCTAGATGATATTTGTATTTGTATGATATTAAACGATCAAATCAACCAATAATTAATAACTTGGCTCCCAATAATTAATAACTGATGCACTATAAATGCTGTTTTTTGTCATTATAAAATTTAATTGAAGTATTGCGTATTAAGAAAATAAAAATTCAAAAAATATATTATACAGCAGGAACATGATTTATTCAATACACACTCTCAGTAATTGTGAATTATTTTCCTCACAAGAAAAATCAAAGCGTAACTAATTAACAGTGATTTTATTATGTGGAACGTACCATAAGCCATTAAACCCAATCTACCCAAGTAATTTTCAGAATTAAAAATACTTTTGTTTTTTCTTTCTCGAAAATCAAAGAGTAAATTTCTGATGCAAGTTGTCAAGTTGATTACCAAGTTTATGGGCAGCCAGATTTATTAAATTTAATTTGTTATAAGATACTTTTTCTTTCCTCCCAAATGAGATACTTTTTCTTGGATTTGGTGAGTGTTGTGTGATATAATTTTTTTTAGTTTTATTTTTATTTCTGTATAATTTTTTAAACTCTTGCGTGCACTTCAAAAAAAAAAAGGTATAAAGTAATTAATTTCGAGAAATGAAACTGAATATAAACAAGACAATGATTTTTTTTTTTTTGGTATTGACTGTTTGAATAGAATGTCTTGTTTCATCGAGGCAATGGTTACAATATACATCCAAGGTTCTTCAACAATGTTAGGGAAACTATTGATCAGACTAGGGGTGTGTTTGGTGCAAATTTTAGAATCAGGATAATAATTTGAATCAAATACTTCATAATGGTAGTGAGTTTAAGTATGAAGAGTCACTTTAAGATTATAAAAATAGTTAATACCACAAATGGTCCTCTGACTATTGGGGTAGTACTCATTTTAGTCCTCGACTTTCAATTCGACCACAAATAGTCCTGACTTTCATTTTTGACCACAAATAGTCCTATGTTAAATTTTTTGTTAAATTGGTGTTAAATCTAAGGGTAATATCGTCAAATTGATTAATATTATTATGATTACTTCTTTTTAGAATTATATGACAACATAATTAATTTCAAACATTAATAAACATTAAGTTAATAAATATAAAAAACAAAATAGACGTGACAAATTACATAAATGAACAAATTAAATAAAAATCCATGATTAATGTTCGCAATTTGTACTTGATTAATTATAGTAGTTCAACGGTGGCAGCTTTCAGTTATGTCCCAAATAAAATGTTTGATCGATTAATGAAAAATGAAAACTATTAATCGGCCATGTATGAACAACCATGAAAATGATGGAAGCAAGGTTTTTTTTTTAAAAAAAAAATCTATTTTAATCTGTTGGTTAAATTAAAACAGATAGCTCTAATATTAAATCTTCATTTTGTATGCATAATTACGAGAATAAGGTGTATTGTCTTTTTATTTAGGAGTATTTATATTTGTTAATTATTTCAATTATGCTTGCTGGTGAAAAATTCTAAACATTTTTATTTTATGACCATTATATATATTAATTTGACGATAATACCCCTAAATTTAACACCTATTTAACAGAAATTTTAACAGATGACTATTTGTGGTTAAAAATGAAAGTCAGAAGACCATTTGTGGTCGAATTGAAAGTCGAGGACTAAAATGAGTACTACCCCAATAGTCAGAGGACCATTTGTGGTATTAACTCTTATAAAAACTTTATATAAACTTATAACATTATGGAACAAATAAATTTCAATAAGTTTTAAGTCAAGTTATAATTCTCCATTGCACAAATAATTTCTTTCAACCCATCAGGCTCCTCCCAGCATCCAAGACCAACAATAGAAATATGGCCACGTTACCTATATAATTGGGTGGCTAATAATTCTCATCTTTTGCTTGCCAAAAAAAAAAAAAAAAAAAAGGAAAATTCTCATCTTTTCTTGGACCGTAGGGCCACCTATGGAGCTAACAACTGAGGAAAATAGTCAAGTTTCATCATCAATGGTGTCATGCTGCTGGTCCTTTTTTGCAACTTATAGATTTTTTTAAAGAATTTTACTTATATGTAATCCCTATTTATATATATATTTTTATTCTCTAATGTGATAATTGATGATTAATTAATTTTATCTTGTGAGTTTTCATAAAAATGTCAACGTCAAAATTTTGTGTGAGAGAATAAAAATTGGGAGTAGAATTTAAGAATAGGAGTAGTATATAATATTGAATTTATATATTTATTTTTATTTTTAAATAAATAAGCTCACACATAATTATGAACTTAGTGGCAAGTTAAAAGAGAGATGATATATGTATAGAACATTAGAGGATGAATCTATATAGATACGTGCACATCAATATTTAGGTTACGTTTGAGAACAAGTTTAAGTTTATGCCATATAGGAAAATTATTCTCAAATATGGAAAAATTATTCTAAAATAGAATCCATTCGATGTTTAGATACTATTACAGGAGAGACTGAGTAGCAATCCACTAAATTCGTTAAATTCACTTCAATCCAATTTGTGTCTGTCAAAAGTGAATGAGATATAAATTTACATAGTGAAAATTTATCACTAAAGGATTGAATACGAATTTGACTTTCCAAACTATGTTACATCCACTACCAAAACGGCTTCACCATATGATTGGAAAAAAGCATACAGAAACACACTAATATTTTTTTCAACCATAATGAAGATTTATAATTTAAATTTGTTTGAATTGTTGAATTGTGTATTTATATTTTTAATTGAATATCTGGATTTTTTTGAATTGAATGAGATGTTTAAAACAATTTTGTAATTTTGATTTTTGAAACTTATGATATGCTATTTGATCCGCATCTAGTCTACTATTGACAAATCAGATTTGATTGAAATTTTAAATTTACTATTCACGAATTAGATATATATTCACGCTGCCATGCATAAACTTCACGATCATCGCTATAGTATGGAAAAGAAATACTTATATTGCTAACATATTGAGTTTTTCACATAGAAAAAGCATAGTTATATACTTTATGGGGTAGAAATTATCCAAACACGAGCTCAAAATCCATTCTCTATCTTTATTTGGATAAGTTGACAACCTGACACCACTAGAATATTTTAAGAAAATTAGAGTACATATACATTGTACATGTAACATACACTCTGTCAAAACTATTTTAAGGTATATTGGTTGTAATAAAGACTACGCAAATTACAGGCTTGTAATTATCCGTAGTTTTAATAATACACGGGACAACCCCAACTAATCTAGTAGGTCTAATTTATGACTTAGTAACCACAAAATTTTTATACATCAACTTTATTGGTTTAAGTCATTCAGCTATGAATAATCTAGATTTATTTATCCCCTTATGATCCTTTAATTTGTCAGTCAGGATTACAAAGTGAACTTTACACATAGCGAGCGTAATTTTAATAATATTTGTAAACAACTATTTTCGCCTTTGATCTCGATCTTGAGTATTATACATTTACCACATTTGATCACTTACTATCAATTTTTCATCTTTGGTACATACATGATTATCATATTTCTACTACATTTGATATTTTCAATTAATTTTCTCACCCGTATTGATTTTTCATCAACGCTAGTTCCATTGTATTGTCTACATGTAGGGATGTCAAAGTGGATCGAGACTTACATGCCGACTTTAACCTACCCTACGGTGGGACAAGTTACGACTAAATTTGCGGGCTTAACAGGTTGACCCACATGGGTCAACTAATATTTAAAAATATGTTTTTAAATAAAAATAGTTTAACTTATTCTTACATTCAAATATTTCTAAAGTTTTCATATTTTTAAAATCATATTATACATTATCGTACATCGTATTATATATAATATAAATATAAATTAATAGTTTCGTGTAAAAGAATTAGTACAAGCTATGATTGTGATTGAAATATCAAAATCCAACAAATCGTAATATATATAAATTAATTTTATATGTTTTTTTTCTATTTATATATTAAAATATACTATGTAATCTAATATATGTGTATTCTTTCTTTTAAAAACCAAATTTATTTTTAAGCTAACTTGCGAGCCCGCCCGCGAGATCTGCCAACTCACATCGAGGTGGGTCGATTTACATTGACACCCCTATTTATATGTTACTTATTGTAAGTCTTAAATTCAAATAATATAATCAACACAATCGTCATGTGAGCAAGGCTGATCCATAAAAAATATGGCTCATATGTGTCATGTCTAATATTTTATAGGAGGTGAGATTTTTTTTTTTTGACATTTAGATTACAATGACACATAGATATCTCTATTTATAGAGATATAAAAAACATAATCTCATACATTCACATTTGTGTAAAATCGTCTCACGGATTAAGATCCGCGAGATGGATCCAATATAGAATAGTTACGTGTTATTTATGATAGAAATCATAACATTTATTATAGAAAATTTAATACCAATATAAAATATAATACTTATATGTACAATTGCGATACTATTTAGAGTAAACATGATTGTTACTAATTATAAATAAAAATCTGTGAGATAATCTCATATAAATTTTTACAAATCTCATAAGATCTCTAAAAGATAAAATAGAAGTCTAAAAGATCTTTATAAGTGAGGTAATTGAGTCCTCATCTATTTTGACTTCTAAATTATTGTACTCTAGAATACTTATAATAACAAAAATTAAAAAAAAAATTATTGTGAAACTATAATGCATACAAATTGAACCAAAAAAAATATACAATTCAAAATTTAATTAAAAAGTGATATTTTACGCACATATTTAAATAAAAATTATTCATTAAAAATTCAATATCAATTTATTCTAAAATTTTATTTTTAATTGAAATTGAAATTAATATATAGATTGTAAAAATATAATTATTAAGTATAAAAATAATGAATTGTAAATAAATGGAGTCAACTTAAATGGAGAAAACCAAAGACTAAGGAGCGGTAAGAATTATTTACCGAGAGTCAAAACAGTAGCGAGAAATTATAGAGCTTTTCTTAGCGCTCCGAATTCTCAGCCAATTCTCTCTCTCTCTCTCTCTATATATCGTTGTTTGTTAGTGTAAAAATTCCATCTGACCTTTTTCGTCTTTTACCCTTTTCGATAATTTCTGGGCACCTTCCTATTCGTTACAACGGGGTCCCTCGTTATTCTTTTACCCTGTCCCACAACTGAATTGACTGTAATACCCTCGATTCCCCCTTTATATTCCCCGCTCCCCCTATCCTCTGTTGCTCATTCCTATTCCCTCTTCTCAACTGTGATTACACTATCCTCTCCATGGCTAAGCTTCTGATCATTTCCCTTTTTGTCCTCGCCGCCGTCTCGTCGGCGGCGGCGTCGGCGGACATGTCGATCATAACCTACGACGAGGAGCATCCGGCGAAAGGCCTGAGCCGGACCGACGAGGAAGTGATAGCGTTGTACGAGTCGTGGCTAGTGGAGCACGGAAAATCGTACAACGGCCTCGGCGGAGAGAAGGATAAGAGGTTTGAGATCTTCAAGGATAACCTCAGGTACATCGACGAGCAGAACAGCCGGGAAGACCGGTCCTACAAGCTCGGACTGAACAGATTCGCTGATCTCACCAACGAGGAGTACCGGTCAACGTACCTCGGCGCCAAGACCGATGCTCGCCGGAGAATCGCTAAGACGAAAAGCGATCGGCGGTATGCTCCCAAGGCCGGCGGCAGCTTGCCGGACTCCATTGACTGGAGAGAGAAAGGTGCCGTCGCCGAAGTCAAAGATCAAGGAAGCTGTGGTATATATGCCTTCTCTTCTCCTTCCTCTCATCTTTCTAGTATATTTTATCTAATATTATAATTATTTATTTATTCTAGTAGTTCTATAAAATAAAATGCTTGTGAATACTACCTGGTGCTCGTTGGTTGGACCAAATCCGTAGAAGTAGTGGAAAGTTGATTTTGTATTAGCTTTTGGAGTATAAAATTGAACTAAAAATGGATTAATATTATCTTCAACTTGCTAATACTGTAAGGTTAAAATTATCAAAAGGAACAGATGAGATCTCAGCCGGGTTAGAGAAAAAGTGAATTATGCTTAAGAAGTTATAGGATCAATCTATGATGGATTTGGATGATTCTATAAGAAAAACTGTTATTCTGTATATTTATATTTGCATTTATATTTTGATTTTGTTTCAGGTGCTTATAATAACCTTATTAGGTGATGCGTTACTATTCCAAATAAAAGATATTTTTTTTTGCCTTTTTAAATATTATCATAACTGATGATGAGCAGGTGTAGGTCCATGGTAAACAAAAAAATGTTAGTGTAAGTCTTGCTCCAGCGGCAGTGTGGGGTTTGAATCCCATTAAGAATTCGGGATCATGGGAGAATTTGACCGAGTAGAAGAGATGAAGTCCCCTTGTGCTTAGAGTATAGATGTACAGGCACTGGGGGGACTCACCGGTTCTTGAGACTTAGGATTAGTCTAGCTAAATTATAAAAAAATTAAAAAATGTTGAGTGTATTAAATATGGAGTACCTTTATCTGTAGAAGAGGGAAGGAATCTTATCATGTGTGTAGTTTCTGTAAAAAGTAGTGGCCGCCCACCATTCTTTGTTCTTACTTTGTATGGACCTTGTGCTTTCCTGTTTGTGGCCTTTTTGGCACAACCCAGAATACCAAGATCCAAAACAGAAGTTTATGCAGTAAAATAAGTAAACAGGAAGTGAAAACTTCTACTTGTAGACTTGTAGTTGATTGGTGGGGTGCAATTTGATTACTTTGGATGTTGTCATTTATGGTTTATGTGCATTAATTGATTTGACATTGAATAGGGAGTTGCTGGGCATTCTCAACCATTGCTGCCGTGGAAGGTATAAACCAGATCGTGACTGGTGAATTGATCTCATTGTCTGAACAGGAGCTTGTGGATTGTGATACATCATATAACGAAGGCTGCAATGGTGGTCTAATGGACTATGCCTTCGAGTTCATCATCAAGAATGGTGGTATTGATACTGAGGCAGATTACCCCTACACTGGTAGGGATGGAAGGTGTGATCAAACAAGGGTCAGTAATCACATCTTACACTGTTTATCACGAAAAAAAACTATGGTAAAATAAATGAATTGCTATTAAAATTCCTAACTTTAATTCTGTAATTTCTCCCTGCAGAAAAATGCTAAGGTCGTTTCTATTGATGGGTATGAGGATGTTACTCCTTATGATGAGGCGGCACTAAAAGAGGCAGTTGCAGGCCAACCAGTTAGTGTTGCCATTGAAGCTGGTGGCAGAGACTTCCAACTCTATTCATCGGTAATATTGCACTTCATACATTACATAACACTGCATATGGACCTTATATATAAGGCTAATTTTTTTTAAAACAAATGGATAATCATTTCACCTTTTGCTATAGAGTTGCATGATCAAAATTTATGAAGTAAGGTGCCAGTTTTTTATCCAGTGTTCTAATTTGTGAACAGATAATCTTTCTAATGACGACTCTTTCTCACTGATACATTCACTAAAATGAAAAAGCCCTACATTAATTCTCTTTCTACTTTCAATGGTCTGTTTTTGAGTAGCTGATTGATTTTTAATTTGATTCCAGGGTATATTTACTGGATCATGTGGAACAGACCTGGACCACGGTGTGACTGCTGTTGGATATGGTACAGAAAATGGCGTAGATTATTGGATTGTTAAGAACTCATGGGCTGCATCCTGGGGAGAGAAAGGCTATTTGAGGATGCAGCGCAATGTGAAAGACAAAAATGGTTTGTGTGGTATCGCGATAGAGCCTTCTTACCCGACCAAGACAGGTGAAAATCCACCCAACCCCGGTCCATCTCCTCCATCTCCAGTCAGTCCCCCCAACATGTGTGATGATTACGACGAGTGCCCTACTAGCACCACCTGCTGCTGTGTCTTCCCGTATGGTAAGTACTGCTTTGCATGGGGATGCTGCCCTCTAGAAAGCGCGGTTTGCTGTGAGGACCACTACAGTTGCTGCCCTCACGACTACCCTGTATGCCATGTTAGACAAGGCACCTGCACAATGGTAAGTGAACACCAACTGCAGCAAAGCACATTACACATTTGCTATCTTTTGTTGCTAATCTGTCGCACATTTGATTGATGCAGAGCAAGGATAGTCCATTTGGCGTGAAGGCTATGAGACGCACTCCTGCCAAGAAGATTAGAAACAATGGCAGCAGTTCTTGAATACTCCTCGGGTTTTCAGCAGTGGAATGACGAAGGCAAAAGTGCCCCAGGAGTCGAGGGTTTAAGTACCTTTCTCCTAGGCGCACTGAACCACAGAAATCATTTCAATCAGAGATAGATGTGCCCTGATTCAAGGGGTTGCATTGATACTGATCTTTTGTATATACTGTGCTATTTATTCCTGGCATTCAAAGTTAAAACGAAAACCAAAAAGACAGATTATTGTTTAGCATTGTCTGATTATGCACATACGCTTGTCATTCCGCAGCTGTGAATGGCTGCAATGCTGCTGCTTTCTTCTTTATGTGTACTGCACTTTCATCTACTAATAATAGCAAGAACTTTTCAATTCTCTAAGCATTTTTACTATGTATGTTCTTTTTTGTGTGTGTGTATTGGCTGTAAACTAGCCTAGTTGCTTATACTACTGGTTCAAATCAATAAGGTCACTCATGGGGATCAAACTTGAAATTTTATGGTTATCAAATTAACAAGTCAATCAACTTGGTTGGAGTTGTTTTCACTATCACTATATATGCTCTTAATTCATAGTATCTGCATCTAATGTTAGATGAAATTAATGTAAACTTTTTGCTGAAGGGATTCAGGTTCTCTGTATATGAGTCAGGTTTTTGGTGTGTTTTGTGCTTTAAATTAGGTGGTTGCTATTATTAGCATGATAGAACAAGAAATAGCAGCAGACAAATTATATTCCATCAACCAATAGTTTAGGTAATTAGGTATTCAATTGTTGTCTGGTTTTTTTTAATTCTTTAATTGGCGGATGATAATTTAAGATTATGCACCTCTACCTAACTGTTATGAATAAAAAGAGTTTTGAAAGGGGTAGTCAAGTTTAGTGGAGCATGACTCATCCCTTGATAAGTTTAGTAGTACTCAAAGTTTGATTCTAATTAATACCTTTTCGATTGAGTTTGTTACGTGATTTATTTTTTCGGTGTATGATTTGAAAATTAATACATGTAAATAAAATTTACTTAGTGTATATTTTCAAATAATGATTGCGGTTTTTCCAAAAAAAAAAGATAATAATAGTGATTGCGGATTTTTTCGCTATCCAAAAGAACAAAGAAGAGATTTTTTTTTGTCAAAGACTTTGTGATCTAGTGGCATCTGGTGTCCCGGTTAACACTCTCACATGGATGATGGGAGCGGGTTCCCTTTAGTAGGTTGAGAAAGTAACTGTGAATAGATACTGCATTGTCACAGAGTCAGTAGTACTCAAAAAAAAAAAAGAGATATTTTTGTAGATATATTCAAAAAACATTCATGTATTTTCTTGGGGTAGTACTGGACCCAGGCCCAACTTTGAAGCCTAGTCTTGCAAGGAATGTAAAATGACTAGGGTTGGGCCTAGGCCCTCCATCTTCTAGAATAAATTGCTCTTTACCAAGTCAAAAAGCATTACCCTCATCTTAGATTGCACATGCCACTACTAGTCTACTACAACTTGTTGGTACAATTCAAAGAATTGCCCATTTTTCTTATCTCTTTCTTGAGTTGACTAGACGTGTTTTACAACACGGTTTTTGTCCTTATTTTGCTGGCAAATAGGCTTCAAGTCAACTCTTACACATGGAACAATTGCTCCATCTTTCTTTAAATACTCTAAACTCATTCACCTAAATTCATATTTTCTGCAATATTTACACCATGGGTGCTGCTCCTTTTACACCAATCCCTGCAAACCAAACCGGTATGCGCTTTACCATCTTCCTTTTGTTTTGTTTTGGTTTCCATTATTTTTGAACTATGATGGTATTTGTATACAGGTAGTTCTGGGGAAAGTTTGGATAGCCCTCAGGTACCATTATATACAACCCCAAATTCTACCCTTTCCACTGTGTTACCCTATAATGGAGTACACCCTTCTCCGGCAGCTTCTTATCAGCCGCCGGCCGCCGCCGCCACGGCCTTTCCTCCTGCCGGCAATCCTGCAGTCCCAACTTCTTATCCTCCCAATCCCAATCCCAATCCTAATCCTAATCCAGCAAGTCAAATGCCATTTCTTTTCTCTTCAAGTTTAGCAGCTCCGGTTCCATATCCTCCTCCGCCGGAGGCGGCGGCGGGTTCTTTTGCTCCGGTTGCTTGCCCCACCTACTCTTCTAACTCCGAGCCATATGTGCCTGCTCCTTATCCCCCTCAAACTCACTCATCTTCTTATCCTCCCTACCAGTATGCCCCGCCCCCTGCCGCCTACCCGCCACCGCCCGGCGCCGCCCCTGCCGGTGGTTATCCTCCGCAACCTCCTCCTCACGCCCCCGGTGTCTATCCCCCAGGTACATCCCTCATCCCTTTTGTAGAGTGACAAAAAACTTGAAGCAAGTGTTACATCTCAACTAAAAGTTTAAACTGATAATTGAATTGTATATTGTTTATATATTATATATGCTCAACAAAAAAACATATAATCACTTCGAAAATTTACATAAACCAATTTAAGATGTTTATAGCTGATCAGCTCAAACTAAGAAGATCGCGAGTAGAATTTGTAACCTTGTTATCGTTCTGGTAACATGATTAATATGTTATCGATTACAGTTTGGTCGAGTGGAAGTCCATGGCCGCCGGCGCCGGTGAACGAACATTACCAAAACCCTCCACCATCCTTGGGTGTGTATCCGCCGCCGCCAGCTGCCGGAGCTTATCCGCCTCCCCACTACTAAGCCCCGATTTTGAACCCAAATCTGCGTGCCAATTCAGCACAGGAGGAGAGAGCATACAAATAAACTGAGCATTAACATTTGTGATTATTTATTTTCTTTTTGTATCAAAACATCTTCTTTGATCATATACTTTTGGTCCAAGAATTTGGAATCCTTGTACAAAGTGAATGAAGTAAAACTCTCTCCATTCAAGATTCTTGATTGATCAAAATCGATTAAATCAGACATATGCTGGGCTTGGATCCATGTATGATTATTGTGTATATGATTCAGTGCAAATAGCAAACTAGAAATGTTAGAATTCAGAATTTTCATGGCAAATACATTTCACAGTTAACAGATAACAGATGCTACAAATGAGAACCAAAAAAAAAAAAGCAATTTCACAGTTGGAAGTTCATGAAACAACAAGATTCAGCAGAACTATGTTAAATGCTCATGAACAAAAGCTCTGCGATGATGGTCAAAACTCAAAATACATACATCTAAACTGAACGAATAACATACCAAGTTGCCAACCAACCCGAAAATCGATCCTTCCTTCTCCTCCTGTTGCGTTACCAACCAAGGAGAATTCCCCACACAATGCACAAAGACGAACAAAAACATTGGATCCTTTTATCAAACGACTTTTCATGGACCCTTGCCCAGTAATGGGAAGCAATTAAAGGGCAAAGAGAGGCTGGTGTGGCCTACCAAATGATCAGACTTCGTTTCGAAACCATTAAATCCAGATATGCAGCTGCGTAGAAGAAAAGAGATCACTTCACTCTTTCATCGTCCACTTCTATAATTGTCTTGGTAGCCAGCCACCTGAATTGAGTACGAAATATCAGTTCACTAGGACAGTAATATATTTAAACTATAAAAGAACGAAACTTTTAGCTTACTGCTTACAATCATTAGAAGCATGCTTTGATATTCCTATGGCTTTCGGTGTGTTTGACTAGGTATGCCATAATGTGGGTGGCACCATGAACACTTTAATCCATTGGATACAAAATATCAGTATGAGCTTAATGGTTGAAAAGCAGCACTGAAAACCACTCTCGATTCTCTCGAATCAAAATAGATACTCTGAAACGACTCCACCAGGCATAATTTGTGATAGCTAGTTTCTCGAATGAAATAGAAAACTATTAAGAACGGCTGCCCACTTAAAAGTCATCCACCCGGGATTCTCAAGGAGCATAACATCACAAAGATAAGCAATTGGTTTAGTGGATATGTTATCGAATCATATGGAGGGAAATTCTACGGTTCTTAATCATAGAGATGTAATGTATGTGGAAGGGGCAAAAAAGAAGCATATGAAGGTGAAATGCAGAGACGAAAATAAAAATTAACTAAAAGGCAGAATGGTGGGAACAGGTCAAGAATGCTCTTCTTTCTTGCTTCATATTATCAATCAGTTCCTTCTCGGCTTCTCGCCTTCTCTAGTTATTCCTAGAACTCCAACCAAAGCTCGACCACCTTCTGAATGTACACGCAACTAAATTTCTCCCCGTTAGAAGTCCCAGCCTCGCCCTCAACGAATTTGACCTCCTTGTACTGTTCGAAGCAATATTAGCACCACCACTACCACCACCGCCAACTTGGCCACCCACCTGCCGGTTCTCTTGACCAGCTTCAGACACACCGTCATCACTAGCAGCCCCATTGGGATTATTCTCCACCTCAACCGTATCCAAATTCACAGCAAGCGAACCCCGACTAGCCCTCAACCAATCCGCAGCCTCGGAAGTCACCAGCCTGCATTTCTTAACCTTCACTTTGATCAAACTCGGGCACCCGCTAGCAAGTGCTTCCATTCCCGAGTTTGATATGGGGCAACTCTTTATACAAAGTTTCTTCAACGCAATACATTTCACAGCAATGCAGGAGAGCTCGGAATCCCCCACAGTCTCG
>CM008345.1:9428731-9440931 GCA_002525835.2 Ipomoea batatas
GGCGGCGCTGGCGTTGACCCTAACCTCCCACTCGAACGCCAAGAAGCAGCCAAACAACTCCTAACTCGCTGCCTCAATCTTGGCATCTCCGCCCTCCGCGCATCTCTCCCCGCCATCGACGTCGTAGAACTCGTCGTACGTTTCTCTCTCTCCCTCTCTATCTCCTCTTTTCCGATCACCATTTCCGCCGCCCTGTTTTCTCGGACTTATTTTTTTACGTTAATTTGATTTACATTAGGTTTCCCCTATTTTGTCGGGTTTCTGTTCCATTAAATATTCAATAATTATCCTAAATATATTTTTTTAAAAATCATTTAATACATAATGCACAACCAGTTCAATTCCTGGTAGATTACAAACATAATTGAGTCACACTTAATATAGTAGACTCTCATATTTAGTGGGCGCCTGAGTCACCGTATTTAAACGTGTGAAAAAAGGAAAGAAAAATTATTATTATTATTATTACTAGTAAATTACCGTGCAATGCACATTATTATTATTATTACTAGTAAATTACCCGCATGAAGGAGTCGCACATTATGCAAGTAGAGAGTTAGGTGGTAGTTGTAAAGTAAATAATAATAATTATTATTAATTTTTTTGCATGTAATATGGACGTTAAGAAATTGAGGCATTAAATCCCAACCGTATAATAAATTTTGATGGTGAAAAAAGTGAAATGTGTTTTGTGGTTTTGTAGGTGCGAGAACTGGAGACAGACCCATTCTTCAACTCCGGGCGTGGATCTGCGCTGACGGAGAAAGGTACGGTGGAGATGGAAGCGAGCATCATGGACGGGGAAGGTCGCCGGTGCGGCGCCGTTTCCGGCGTTACCACCGTGAAGAACCCCATCTCGCTGGCTCGCCTCGTCATGGACAAGTCACCCCACTCTTACCTGGCCTTCTCTGGTGCCGAAGAATTTGCTAAAAAACAGGTTCATTTAATTTTAGCAATAAATTTTATAGAATTAATAATTATTATTAAAAAGAAAGAAAAAAGAAAAATAAATTTGTTGAGATAAATCATAAATCAGCAGGACTACAGGCTACAGATTGACTTTTTTTGAGGTCATAGATTCAAGATTTCACGTGTACATATCAGCATGTTTATCAACCTATTTAGAAGATCTTTCAAGTGAATTTAATTATTTATTAAATTAATTCATTCCCCTTATATTATAATATATTTTCTTTACAAATTGTAATAGAGATAGTAGTATTAAAAAAAAAATTCACTCTTGGTGTTTGTTGGCTTACTAATATCTTAGTTTGAACTGGTTAGTTATGAAAATTTAAATTAATTTATTTTCAGTCTTTTATCTATCTTCTTATATTTTACTCCTATGACCAACTGAGTTGTTTTGCGTCTTTTCTGCAGGGAGTGGAATTAGTAGACAATTCATACTTCATCACTGAGGACAACGTTGGAATGCTCAAATTGGCTAAAGAAGCCAACACCATCCTAGTATATTCTCTCAACACTATCTTTTTTATTAAATATTACAACAATCTTTAATGCTTGTTACAATTAGTCTCTAAGTTTTTTTTTTCTTTCATAAAGCATTTACTTACTATCTCTGTATACAGTTCGACTACAGAATCCCGACAGTGGGATTGGAGACAACCTGCGGCGGAGCAACGGAGAGCCCAATACTGATGAACGGATTACCGATAAGCGTGTACGCGCCGGAGACGGTGGGGTGCGTGGTGGTGGACGCGCAAGGGCGGTGCGCGGCGGCGACGTCCACAGGGGGACTAATGAACAAGATGAGCGGGCGGATCGGGGACTCGCCGCTGATCGGCGCGGGCACGTACGCGTGCGATCTCTGCGGCGTCTCGTGCACGGGGGAAGGCGAGGCCATCATACGCGGCACGCTGGCGCGTGACGTGGCGGCGGTGATGGAGTACAAGGGGCTGGGCCTCCAGGAGGCGGTGGATTTCGTGGTGAAGAAGCGGCTGGATAAGGGTTTCGCCGGGATGATCGCGGTGTCGAATAAGGGGGAGGTGGCTTATGGGTTTAACTGTAATGGCATGTTTAGGGGCTGCGCTACTGAAGATGGGTTCATGGAAGTGGGGATTTGGGACTGAATTGAAGCTCATCTGCCATTGTTATTATCGTCTCTTTCTTCGCGTTTGTGTTAATCTTGATTTTGGTAGCTGCTTTTGCCTGCATGCCTGCCTAGTGGCTGCTCTTTTGTTAATACACTTGTGCTGATTTAATGAAAATTAGCAATGGTTTTTATTTGTTTCATTCTTATTATTGTTAATTAATAACTACTAAATCATAGCATGGTTATCTGATATATATATATAGTTTAGCAGCAGATATGCCATGGGACTAGGTATTATTCTTTCTCGGTTGATTTTGCCAAGCTCATTCCCTCGACTCTGGTTTTGCTGGATAGTAGACAAGGACAGTGGGAATCTCGTTAATTTATTTATGCGCGTCACTAATTAGATGACACGGCATTTGGCTACCTTAAGAGAGTCCGTTACTTCCGCCGTTTACCCGCCGCGTTGGGTTGAATTTTTTCACTTTGACATTTAGAGGACATTTAGAGTTGTGTTAGCATCCACAAAGACCATCGCAATGCTTTGTTTTAATTTTTCTTTGTCCGTACGAGTTCTGAGTTGACTGTTCAACGTTGGGAAAGACTCCCGAAGGAGCCGTTCCCAGTCCGTCCCCTGATTGGCACGCGGCGACTTGCTCTCGCCGCTGTAGCAGCTCGAGCAATCCGCCGAATGACTGATAATTTCAGGATTATATGAGTTCAAAACATGAATTGAATTTAATGTATTTAATTTGTTTATAACCTAGACTCCACTGTTATAACTTATAATAGTCATATTTGTCATAGACAAAAATAAAATAGTATGTTTATTTTAATAATATTTAATGACATTGGTGATAAAATTATTGAAAAAGGAAATAATATAGATCCTCTAAATGTACTAGATAATTTCAAAAACATTTAATTGGAGCAGTAAATTGTACTCGTCTTGCCTTCCCCACAAGGCAAAAGGAATAACATTTTGGCATTTTTGGGACACATTTCAAGAAAACATAAATGACATTTTCTGACTAGCTAGAGAGCATTTAATGTTATTAATTTTTATTTTTATTTTTTTTTTAAAAAAAGTCCTTATAAAGGAGTTAATATAATTCTCTTGATTACTGTGCTTTTATTCAATTAGCTCCGCAGTTTGAAAACTTCACCCAATTGTATCCTCATTTTTTTTACTATCAAATTTCGTTAATTATGATTCCTTTTTCAATTTAGTTCTTGAGGATATTAGGAAATTCGCTATACAATTTTCCAATATTAATTTTATGACTGTTTTACAAACATGACAGTTTCATTTGATCGCTCAGAAAGCATGTTTCTCTGCTGATTATAGGGAGTGGATGTTTCACTCTCCCGTTTTCATTTCTGATGTAATTTCTAAGGAAGCTATTTAATATATAGTTGTTTGGTGTTCAAAAAATTATCTGATGGATTTAATTACCCGGGGTATCCCGAATCATTAAACCCAATAAAAAGACAGTTAATAAAGGGAAAATGATAATGAGGTGATTGCAGAGAATCAATAACATTAACGTGTGTATGAGTGTGTCTGCAGATCAGAAATTCTAGTCTTTTTTTTTTTTTTCAGACATCCTATATTATTATAGCATGAACATATTTGGGCATTCGTCAATAAACATATTTAAATGACGTTAAATACGAGAGCATTTTGACCTTTTGATACATAGTGGGTTGACCCGTTATAGTTTATTTTATTTTTATATTTTTTGAATAAATTCCTAATATATTCATGAGTAGAGTTCTTTTTCATGTGACCCGCTTTAGCATGTGTTCGATCTCAACTAAAAGTCAAAACTAGTAGTTGGACTGTACATTTATGTTTATATTATTTATGCTCAACAATGATATCCACATCACACGTCACAGTACTATGATTTCGTATTCTTCAAATAATGAAAACTCAATCCATCATACTGTGGATAGGTTGCAAAAGGCCCAAGCAATTGGCCTGCCATCAATAGTGGGTTATAAAATGAATAATGGTAGGTAGTAAGATGGTGGATATATAAACTAATATGCTCATAATATATATACACACACACATGACTAATGGGAGTGGGTTCGAGTCTCAGTGTAGGCAACTGTTGACTCTTTGTGCTTCAGTAGGTTGAGAAAGTAACTATGAACAGATACTACATTGTAACAGAGTCAGTAGCACTCAAAAAAAATGACATTTAGCATTGTTAAGCCATCTCTAAGGAAGGCGGTATAAAACACCAAGACGGTGGAGCATTTGATGCAAATCTTTTTCAAAGGGGTCGAATACTGAATCATTTTAACGTTAAAATGAACGTTGTTGCGCTATTTATAATGTTTAAAGTTGTCCCATACCATCTTTTTTATTTATAATGTTTAAAGTTGTCCCATACCATCTTTTTTCAAGAAATTTGAAATTTTATATTTTAAAATATGTCTTGCTTGTTAGCTAGGATCTTCCATATGAGATCTATAATTCGATATATAACAGTAGGTCAATAGGGGGAGAGGTGAATGGATGGATGCATTTTTCAAACTAGTATGATATCCGCAAATTATAACATGGACCTTAATCTATTTTATATTGTAAATTTTAATTTAAAACGAATTTCAAATTATGTACACAGTCAACGTATTATGTACATTCAATTAAAAAATTATGTACACGTAAATAAACTAAAGTAAATAATATATTAATTGTAATAGTTACATACTTTATAAATTCTTTTTTATCGGAGATGGTGAAATAATGAGGCCGGTGACCGACGAGAGTCCCGCAGGTATCCAAAGGTCAGACCAATTAGGTAGTGAAGTGAGCTTTGGTCGGGAAACCTGTCGTGTTTGGACGCCGACAATGCCCAATAATTGAACACAATTTTTACATAACCTCTCAATAGGACCACTGTGGTAGCCACTCAATTCTCTAAGACTAACCATAACACTTAAGAATTTTGTTGAAGTTATTTTAGGACCTATAATAGTCAACTTAGGAAGAAGAAATTTAAACAAAATAAAAATTTTTTGTCAACAACAGAGAGTAATAGCCAATTGGCAACCGCTCTCAAAGCGCCTAGTAAACACCGTTTTACTAGGTGTACTATACAAACTTTTTTTTTTTAATTAGCATAAACGAATAACAGAGAATGACCTAGAAAAACATTGACGATACGGACATTTTGTAAGGTTTCAAGGGTGGGGACGAGGAATATGCCTCCTTCCCCACTCCGCGTTATTGTCATTCCTACCCGCATTACCAAAATAAATCAAATAAATAAATAAATAAATAAGAAATAAGAAATTATAGTGATGTTGTCACTGTTGGTCTGCTACAGTCAAGTACAGGTTCCGTATAAAATTTATGGAGTTTTTGGGTCCACAAATTTGTCTCTTATTGGGCCCTAGTCCAATAAATTTGGTATATGGATGGCCCATATGGAAATGCCTAGTACCAAGTACCAACTACATTTGCAGCCCTATTATTTGACTCAACTCTAAAGACTTACATCTTTACCGAGTTGCCCTTTACTTTAGTTTTGTTTTAAAAAAATAATAATAATAAATGATTATTTTTTTTGAAATAATAATAATAATAAATGATTATTATTCATTGTGGAAATGCCTAGTACCAACTAAAGGTCCACAATTTTATTTATTTATTTATTTATTTTTAAAAAAACACATGTTTGTATTCAACTACATTTCTAATTTATAAAATATGAAATTATTCAAAATTTAATGTGAGTGATGGTAGTTTTTGGTAATGTTGGAGTGAATGTGTATGTTGTGATGGGCAAAGTAGATGTGGCCATGGTGGATATAGTTAGTGATGTGTAAAATAATCAATTATATTAATGGTTGGTTTTACGGTTTCTGGGCAGTTATGGGTAGACCAACATAATTGGTCAGATGAAGAAATAAAATATAAATAAGTTGAGGAAAAATAAATTGGACACAATATTTTAATATGGAAATAGAAAGTTAAAAATTATGAGACTTTTATAGTAGTTGCAAGACAAAATTCACTATCTTTGCAGTAATTTTGTACATGTACATTTTTTTTATGGAATTTCTAGAAAAAGAAAAGTTTCTCATGTCTAATGATTGAGCTGGTGGAGAGACGAAGAGGATTCTTCTAGGATGATCATTCTCATGTTCAATTATAGCCTTTTATAGTGGGAAAGTAGTATTACATATAGTAATTGGGTTTTCGTATGATAATTGTGTATTTATGGTATAGTGTAATATTTAATGGAATGAGGAGGTGATTTAGAAAATGTAAAGATATTTAGGTAGGAGTGGGTGATTTAGGAAATATTGAGCTATTTAGGTAGTGGAGGAGATTTAGATTGACCTGATTATTCTTCCTTAATTGTAAGATCGCCATGTAATTGACTTTCTTTTACAGTGCGTTTAGTTGGAGGGAATTTAAATTCATTTCCCACTTAATTCCACCTAATTCCGAAGGGAACTAAATTCCTTCGTTTGGTTGGAGGGAATTGTACTTCCGCGGAATTACAATTCCCTCATTTTCATGGAATTAGAATCCCATGGCCCCCCTAGGATTTTAATTTCATGAATTTTAGGAATAAAAAAAGATACTTTTGAGACAAAATTACCCCTCTCTTTTTTAACCTAAAATAAAATTGATGTCTGACCTTCTCTTTTAACTAATACAGTATACAATCTTCCACAACTATCAACAAGAAAGCCGTTCCTGAGAAAGCAATAATCATTCTAGGTCAACCTTAATCAAGTATGTTTTCTCAAAACTCTCAAATATTTAAATTTGATATGCGTATATAACGTATTTGTCTAAATTTTGAGTAGTATTTGAATTTTATATGTTATATTTTTTGTGTACTTGTCATTTAATATAATAATAATAATAATAATAATAATAATAATAATAATAATAACAACAACAATGGGCATTTTGGACTTTATATTACTTATTTTCTTTTCTTTTTTTTGGAGAAATATTACTTATTTTCATGTATATCAAACATTGGAATTGAAATTCCTAGTAATTTTATTCCCTCCAACCAAATACTGGAATTTAAACTCTCACTTTATTCCCACATTATTCTTTTCCCATGGAATTACAATTCCTTTCCCACCTAATATCTTCCATCCAACCAAACGCCCGGTTAATGCTTGATTGCCATCATAAATATTACTCCGTACTTCATAACTTTGATTGAATTGCCATACATATTGGGGCCTCCACGCCTTTTGGACCTTTCATCGGGCACTTGCCAAACCTAGCGGATAGACCACTCCAACGCCAACTACCCAAGCCCAAATACCCCACCCAATAGAGAAAAAAAATATAATCATCGGGATGGAGTGTATAAGTAGTCAAGCAGGTAACCGTTGAAATAGGTAGAAACGAGAAAAGAAAAAAAACATTAATTTTTATACATTGATATATGTAATCATAGGGGTGGGGGAGGGGGGGGAGGGCTAGGTGGTGAAGATATATAAGTAATGGTGAATATATAGATACACAAATGGAACAGTGATTATAAGTAAATTAGGTATGTTTCTTATACTTGGAAAACATGAAACAAATATTTTTTTTAAAAAAAAAATATTTGTTAATTTTTTAAAATAAAGATTTGTTATTTTTTATATCTAATTTAAAAAAACAATTAGTTTTAAATACAATTTTTTATTTCAACTTTCTATTTTTCTTTTTTTTTTAATAAAAACAAAAATCTCCTCATACCAAAAAAGAAAATCCTAAATGTTTTCCAAATTTATATTGTACCACCTCTGCGCCTCATAGGCTAGGAGCCTAACTAGTCAAGGACACGAGGAGTCTATTAACACTAATCATTCAAAATATGAAATGTCTCATCCACGTTTTCTTTTTAAAATTATATATTAATGTGTATTTTATTACATGGCCTATAGTGTTTTTTTTTTTTTTTTTGGTATAACATTCTATATCTTCATTGTTACAAGGCTAATGTAATATTTATCTATAGTAATTCAACCTATTATGAGAGAGATTTACACAGTTGGTCATTACAGGCAGTGGTGCAAGGGTGGACATGTTGTTTTTACAGTGTAGTATATGTTCATAGCTACGTTCTCAACCAAACTCGAACCTACCCCCTCTCACATGGGGTGCAACCGGGTGCCACTAGACCACAAGGTCTTTGGCAGGTTGTTAAACAAAAAAAAAATCATTTCCTAAGGCCCTACTAAAGTCTCCAGACTAGCTCCCTATAGTTACCATCAACCGCGATGCCCTGGTTCAAGAATTTAAACTTGACCATCTTTTGGCACATGCGCGAAACAAACTGTTTAGATTAGGTCACATTACACCGACAAAATTTGACCAGAATCTCTTTTACATAATATACTCACACTGCAAAAACCTACAATCTTGCAATTTGTAGTAACAATCTACTTAGTAAGTATATATACCATTTAATTAATTATCATATGCATTTTTTTTTCTAAAATAAAAGATTAAATGTTTTAACTTCCACCTCTTACTAGTATATTGCAATTGATATTTTTCCACACATGGTCCAATGAGATAAACGCCAACTTCTCCCAACTGTAATCCAACTTGATCCAAATTTCACCACATCAACATCACATACACTAATGCTTCCAATTATCTTATCCTCTTGCTTAAGATAATTAATTGTTGTACCAAAACACTTCTACCAAAGTGCACAACCACCAAAACAATAGTCATTAACTTTTTTTTTTTTATTTTATTTAATATTAAATATGGAGTAATAATTATTCCATATGTTCAAAGTTAATACTCGGAGGCATGTTTTTGCTGTGGGCCCTTCCCCAATCACCTCCATTTTAGAAAAAAAAAAAATTATACATAATACTTTTTTTTTTGCCCCCATCCAAAATATTTGACACTCCTGAAATGAGTAAATGGCTAATAGACTATAGGCTATACGCCTATAGCCTATAGCTAATATGGAGTGTGTGTATATATATATATATATATATATATATAAATTAGGCGGGCTGGCAGGTTAGTCCGACAATCCATCCACTCCATCAAGTCTGCGGATTAGATGGGTCGGAGCGGGCTAAAAAGCCTGTTATAATACGAGTTTTGATTTTTAGAGCTCACTCCTCTCTTTTGATGGGACTGAACGGACTAAATCCGTTTTGACGGCTCTACTTTCCTTCCACATGAATTAATCTTGCAAGATAAGCTATGCACTTTTTATCTTCTCAACTTTTGATAGCTGTTTGAATCACGGTTCACACAATAACTATTGCTGATATAGTACTTAGGTTTCTAAGTATTGAGTTGCTAAACCGAGCTTGACAATATTATTTGGTTGAACTCGTGAGAGTTGAAAAGAACCTAATATTCCATCAACGAGAGAAAAAAAGAAATAGGACAAAGCTAGAAACAACGTCAAAGAAAATTAAAATAGGATGAAGAAATTAAGCACGTTGATTTGGAATATATTAAAGAATTTGTGGAATTCCTAAGCTAAGCTAAAGGGTGGGTCAAATCTTGAAATTTAACGACCATCCAAATCATACTTTAGTTGAAGCTACCCATCCCGCCCAATAATTAAACAAAGATTGTGACGTACAAAACTTTTTTTATTTCGTCGCTAATTAAATATTAATCATTCAAACCCAAAATAAACTAATAATAAAATAAAACATTTTTTCCACTCCCAACTAAATCAACCCAGTCAAAGGCCTTGTGATCAAGTGACATAACTAAGGTCCCAATGTAAGGTCACGTCCATACTAAAAACATCTTTTTTTTTTCTTTCCAGCTAAGGTCACAATGTAAGATTCGTCCAGTACGGCAGTACGCACTCTCGTCCATACTAAAAACATCTTTTTTTTATCAGGTCATGAAGTGTCCTGAGCAGACCCTAACTCTTGGAAACACTTTTAAACCCATATCATACTCAGACTAATCCTCATTCGCATCCAACCAACCCAATTAAAGGATAAAATACTGGTCAGATTGATTTTTTCATACGAGAATGAGTTCAAACTCCCGACCTCAAAAAATTTTTTTTTTTTATAAACCCACTTGATGGGGCTCTTTGATAGTTGTAACCCACTAATGGGCTTCAACATCATGGCAAGATTATAATATACAATTTGGGGAAAAGGTGGAGACAGGAACAAGCGGCGGATTCCTCCGCCATCTTCCGCCGTTGGGAGGGGGCGGTTTTTAAAAGAAAAAAATGGTGGAATAGTCAAAGAGAGAGAAAGCGAAAGAGAAAGAGAGAGAGAGTGGGTCCCAGAGAAAAAAAACTTTTGGTTGGGTGTTGGATGAGATCGATCGAATTGAAAGCAATTATCCCACGAGATGCACGACATTCACATATGCTTTTCGTCCTCTCATTTGCATGTCCCTATCCTTAACCTACGAGCGTCCAAATGGGTGGTTAACCGTCCTCCTCGTTTCTCCCTCCACAACATCATACAACTCACACAGATATTTTTGACATGTGAAACTATGGATGCTGGCGTATACTTTGTCATACATACATCTATAATTGAAGCTAAGGTCCCAGATTCATCGCCCTCTTATGTTTTGTCAATGCTAGCTCCATTATCTCTAACCTAACTTCTGTCTTCCAAATGGTCCTTAGCTTGTTGGTTGTTATATATATTGTTGTATGTATTTCATGTTCTAAAACTTCGGATTAATTTGCATTTTGTAAAACGAGACTGACCTGGTTGAGTCGTCGCGATTAACTTTTTGAAAATTGTTACATATATATGTGTGTTCGAACTCTTTTATGGTTTTGAAGTTTGTAAGATGTTGTAAATTTAAACTCTTAGATATACAATATATATGTTGTAGATGTCAGAAAATATTCACTTTGGAATGACCAAAATAATCCAACAACTTGGCGTAAGTTAATTGCTTTAAATAGGTTTGGACATATTAGATGGCATGTTAATTATTCCAATGATACATTTCATTTATTGACTAAATCTTGAAAACATTGACAAAAGATTGCAGAGCCTAAACAAATTTTTTTTTTTTTATAAATTTGGTCTAATGGTAGGGTTTACTGAGAACAAATATTCGACATTTAAAAACTAATAAAAATTATAGAGTTATTAGGGATAACTTAAGTCAAGTTGGTTGAACAATTGACATGGTAAATATAAAGTTTTAAATTTAATACCCTGTCAGAACTGTCTATTATCGACTAGGATCACAAGGTAAGTTTCACTCAAACACATATTCGAAAAGTGAATATGAACTTTCCCGTTAATCAATGTCTGATTGGCACACATGAAATGGCTGTAAGGCATTTCCTTTATCTATTTCCTTAATTGTTGTTTGCTTCGTATTTAAGATTTGAAAAAAGTTGACTCAAAAGTCTCTCACATTCTTATTTTTTCTCTTCAACCTGACGCCAATGTTGTGTTAGGCAACATGTTATCCTAATAAGAATTGAACTTATGACCATTCTAACACAATGTTAGGCCTTAATCATATAACTATTTTAATTAAATTATATGCTCTGTCTTGATTAAATTCTTAATGTAAATATTTCTCTTGAAACTCACATGATAAAAATATCATATTATTGTAGCTACATCAATAAATAAAAATGAGGGAGTAAAATAGAGAATTGTTTAGAAAATGATTACTATTCACAAATGTTCCAATTTTTAATCCTTTTTAAATTTTTATTTTTGTTGAAAATGGGATCCCCCACTTTATTTTGGTATTGAGTGGGCTAAGCAAAGCAAGGGAATAATGCAGTACAAATAGGTACAGTGGTACAACAACATAGGTGCATGCAGCGGAGAATAATGCTACGTCCAACCTACTAGGACCCACCCCTATTACATAAAACATTAACTATTTCAAAACTAAGCCAAAAATAAAATTTTATTATTGTATCAGTCCATACCGTCTTGAGGTTGTTAAATCACGAGGTGTATAAATTGGCTCATAGAATTCAAATGTTTGTACACATATTATAACAAAACTAATTTTAAATCTATTAACTTATTTTGCATTTATTAGTGAGTAGTTAAGCTGTGTGTTAAGGTAATATATGTTTTATACTTTTTTAAAATTCAATCTTATAATTACTTATTTAAAATGATAATAGATTTGTCATCACAATACATAGTTGTT
>CM008345.1:9441066-9469072 GCA_002525835.2 Ipomoea batatas
GTCCATAGCTCCTATATCATAATCCATTGCATGACGTTGTCATCTATGCTACCAACAATAACCGAATTGCAAATAACACATACCAACAAAAAAGGAAGAGAACAAAAGTAAAGATGAGAGAAAAGAGAAAAAAGAGAAAAAAATGATAAAAGAAAGACTTGCTAAAAAGAGGGAGAAAAAAAAAACATCATTAATGTGCCTAGCGGGCGCATTCAACTGGGCACAGTGCTGCGTTGCACAAGACCAGGGCGCGAAGTCTTATTTTCTTTGGTGGGTCTCACACATTTAAAAAAAAGTCAAGTCTTTACAGAGTGATTTTTTTTCTCTCTCTCTCCTCACCCGCTCTCCTCCACATCAGCGTTATTTTTTCAAAAATCACCCCAAAAACTACTATTGCGGAGGGTTTAATTAAGGACTTCACACGTTAGCGTGTTACCTGCTTATTTTGTCTGTCCTATTTATTATTCATTGGTCAAACCAACTCTTTTTTCTTTCCTTATTTTCTTTAATAATTTTAATTATTTTTAAATTTTATTTTTTTGTGTTTAATAGTACTTTTAATATAATTTTTAAATATATAAATTCGATATATACGAATCATGGTTGAAAAATCGCTAGGCTCTCTTTGGGCGCCTAAGCAGCGATTAATCGGCGCCTAGGTACCAATTTATTTTTGAAAAAAATTTGTTTAAGATTTTTTAATTTTTTAAGACTAATAATTATAAAATATTTAATGCTTTAATAGTTAATATTAAAATATTAAATATTAACTTAAAAAACATCTAGAGTTTGAATAATTTAGGGTTATTTTGCTTAAAATAGTATTGTTTTGAGTGAAATTTCTCATTAAAAAAAAAAAGATAATAGCTAATCGGTCGACTTGACGACGTAGTTGGTGCCTAGTCGGCGCCTAGTTGGCCTAGGCAGTCAGCACCTAAGCGGCGCTTACTGCTTAGGCGGCAAAGGAAACCTAGACAGTCAGCACCTAAGCAGCCTAATCAACCAACTGCTTAGACCACCGATTATGGTGATACACTAGGCGGTCGCTCGGCGTCCCGACAAAATTTTTGCAACACTGATACTAATACTACACTTGCTCCATCATTTATCAAGTCTTTAGCCCACCCCTTAATTACACCATCAAAGTAAAACATATAATTTAATTACACACAGTGAAGTATATATAAATAAATTAATTAAATTACATCAATACAAGTTCTTTAAAATTAATTAATTCTACATTTATATTTTGATATATTTAATCATTTTTTTTCTGACTACAATAAAACCCCACCACACACCACAATACTTAGGATCTCATCATCAATTTTCTCCCACTAATGTGGAATTTAAAACTTCATCCCTCATCATCACTAGGAATCATTGTGTCTTCGTAGGGAATATGTATACAACTTTTTTTTTTTTCATTTTGTTTTATTTGTAGACAGCACTTTTCAATAATGTACTAAATTTTATGCACAGGCCATGACCATATTTCATCAGCAGAATTATTGTATGATTGGTCTCCACGTATTTATGAAATGGAATTTGGAAAATGACTTTTATTATTGCCCTAAATCCATGTATATATATGATGGAATTAATTCAATTAATTGAACCATGGTCCGAATAAACTAATCTAGGATAGCGAATAAGAACAAGATATTGTGAATAATAAAGAAGTAAGATAAAGATTACTTAGGAAAGTGTTGGCCGGATCGGAGTATAGCAAAAAAATATAGTGATTGAGCATGTCATATCTTCACTAAGACAAGGAATACATATTTAAACTAATTCACCTAACCAACTACCTATGAATAAGGCACTCCCATAAAATTAGGTATTCACCCATTCGATGCATTGGGCTACGTCATATGACCAGGGTTGTTGTGGGCCATCCGCAGGTGTTGTTGTTTCTGCTAGTGCCTCGAATCCTACTTGTTACACCCAGGCAATTCGAAATCTGGAGTGGTGGGATTGGGGCGTGAAGAGCCTTTAGGGTTGGGTCTTCAATCTTGTGGCGTTGTGGGGGAAGAAAATAAGGATGAATAGTAAGTCGTGTACCTTTTACCCACCATTTTCAACTTTTTCCTCAAAATTTAATATTTTTAAAAAAATATTTTCTATTTCTAATTATTTTCTTTCTTCGGTCTAAACACATTTTCTGTTTTTTTTTTTTTTATAATAATAAAAAAATTCTACTACCTAATTTCTCAAGAATCATATATATCCCTACAAATTTTTCTTATGGACAAGCTCTGTCTTGTTTGCACCAATATTCCAATGCCCACAATTTGATCCACCACTCTTTCCATCAATAACATGTTGTGAGTATATGAGGGGTCGAACTAAAATATGATCAAACAACTATTTTTCATAATCTAGTACATAAATATGTGTTCCCTATGATTTTTTTTAAATATTTTTTTCACCTTAATTTGGTGTGGTCCATAAATTTGTCCTTATCCTACAACAAAATCTTGTCAATATTCTTGTAAAAATTTGAACATCGTCACCCAACTCCTTAACACACTTCTTTTTAAAACACATTTAAATAGATATTCAAATGTAATAATATTAGGTTGAATCCCCAATTCTAAGGGTCCACACGTCCTGGGCCGATAGAGCGATAGAATATCTGGCAGAATGTAAATCACGGTAACTCAGTTGAATATAGAGATTAAATCTTTGTTTATTGTGCACAAAGAGCTCCTCACTTTGAAGGGTTACTCCACACTATCGTTGGTCAAACTCAATTTCTGATATTTCTTCTCAAACTTTACATATGTAACCAATTAACTTAGCTGTTAGTGGAGATCGGAAGGGCAAATCCCACCAACTATTAAATTACTCCATAATTGCAATAAGGGTGCAGAGAATCTCCTTATACTGTGCGTGCAGGCTTTTAATTATATTTATTTTTCTTTTATCATCACAATTTTTAATTTAGGACTCAACAAGTGGTATGGGAGGAAACATCGTACTACCTTCGCATGCATGTGATGCATTTATCTAATTTACAGTTTTTCTTCTTAGAATATAATGTTCTCTGTACAGTATAACCACTGTTTCAGAATCTTTTAATAATACTCATCTCTATTTATGCACCTAATACAATTAATTAAAACTTTAAAAGATATTACACCATATAATAATATCGTGATAAAAAAAATATCATTAACTAACACTTTCTAAAATGATCATTTTGGTCACAATAAAGGCAAAATACCTTCGCCCCTAACCATACACTCCGAGCCGACAGAATAGTAAATGAATAAATCACACTTACTCAGTAGTCCATTAGGTGTGAGAATCAATATCTAGTCAATTGTTATACTATGGACCAGAGTTCATATTACATTGTGAACCCTGATAACAAAATTAAAAGTATGTACCTTCGGTTAACACATTTTGTACATACAGTTAACAGTTTATATACATGTAAACAAATAACTTAATAATTGCTGACACATAATATGATAGTAATTGGTACAGAAACCGTCAACTTCAGGTACAGAATGTGTCAACTACAGATACAGAATCTGAATGTTATGTTGGACCAGAGTCTACAATGCAAGGTAAATTCTGCCCCATGGTACAATTTACCGTATCTAGTATCTACAAGGAGCACACAATATTAGGTGAAAGTCTTCCGTTACGATTGTTAGGACCAACTGTGTTGTTCGTGAGCTCTAAAATGATGAATTTTGAAGTTATTAATATTTTTTTGGTAAATTTACTGGGTCTTTCTCCGTCAGTTTAACGGTTCGGGTCCACCTACTCCCAAAATTCTTTCCCACAAAGAGAACTCACTTGGCACTTGAGCTACCCATTGGGTTAAAGTTATTAATGTTGCTAAGGAGAGAATTGTTCTTTCCTTCTTGTGGTTGTACTTGCCCATTGGTAAAAGCAAAAGCGTGGGCTTGTTTAAAGTCCGACACCGATTTATGCTTCCCCTGAGTGAGAGTTCAGCGAATCAAGGCCTTCAACTTTTGCATTTTTTTGGTCTAACTTTTGATAAAATTAAAAGCATAAAGAGTGGGATGGACAACACAAACACACCACCAAACAAAGGATCGTTGCAATTTTTCTTTCTTAGGTTGTATTTTAATGAATAATTGCGCTCACTTTTTGTGCTATGCATGTAGACTTGTAAACGAATTTGTATGGTGCTTTGGCAAGGGTATAGGATTATGGGTCGCTATTTCTGGCAAAAGTTGTGTGATTTTGTTTTTCTTTCGATGTAATGCGTTGTTTTTAATTGATAAGTACGTTTTTAGCACTCTGAATCACAATAATGTCGTCTTATACATTGCTTTTGCGTACTTTTTCATCGATTGGCCATTTGGTCATTCTTTCCACGACATTGTATTTCTTGTGGCAGTAGATTCATTAACGAATTCGTATATTGTGTACTCAAGGGTATAGGATTATTGATGGCTATTTTAGGTAAAAGTTGTGCACTTTTATTATTATTTGTTAATATAATTGTTGTTTTATAATTGTTAAATATGTCTTCAATACTATGTCTGATCGGTAACGTCTTATGTTTTGCTTTTCCGTACTTCTGCATTGACAACCATTCTTTCCTAGGTGTTTTACTTTTTGTGACACATAGAATCGTAAACATATTTGTATGTTGTGTTCGCAAGTGGTATATGATTATTGGTGGCCATTTCTGTTAAATATTATGTCCTTTAGTTTCCACCCAATGCAATGCATTTTTTAATACTTTAAAAGTAAGTCTTCAACGCTCTGTATCCATAGCGTCTTACTTTAATGTACTTCTTTGTTGATTAACCCTTCTTTCTTAGGTATTAGCACTTTTTGTGACGCAGTTGATATCTTTTTATTAAGAGTTACGCACTTATTTTTTCTAGATGTAATGCATTATTTTATAACTTATTTTTTCTAGATGTAATGCACTTAATTAAGTATGCCCTTAGTATTCTTTATCCGTAATGCCATATACTTTCTTTTGGGTATTTCTTTGTCAATTGACCCTTTTTTTTTTTTTTTTTTTCTAGATCTTGTGTATTTTGTGGCATAAACTCGTAATCAAATTTGGGTGCAACTTTAACAAGAGAGATGGCAAATTTTTTCCACTAAAAGTTAATGCAATTCCATTTTTTCTCTCAAAACAATGCATTATTCAACACTACAAAAGCCATCTCCTAATGGTTAGAGAGTAAAACAAGTAAATTCGTTCCTTTCCAACTCTTCTATCTTTTTTGCTTTTGTTTCTTTGCCATAGGAAGTGGGTATTGTGGGAAATTTCTTAAAAATTGAATTTTGTTGGGAAATGAATAAATTAAGTATTTTATGTGTACTTTTTTTTAAAAATATAATTAGACACATAAAATAAGATAAATTAAGTAAAAAAATTAAAAATTAGAAAAGGGTCAAATAAGCTCTCTAAATTTTTAAAAAGTGTGATTACACCCTTTAACATGATATATTGAAGTAATAAAGTTCAAAAACCAGTAAATAACCTGCTATTACAGGTCATTAGAGTTCCGGCATCAATTTTATTCATCTTCGGCAGTTGCCGAAATTAAGTACAATTTTGTCTAAATAATACTGATAAAATGAATTAGATGAGAAAAATTAAGTAAAATAAAAAAAAATTCAAAATTTCTTCTAACAACAATAAGCCCACATGTTACTGTCTAAAATATGTGTGGTCCAAGAAGATCATCTTTGTCCCCAAATTAAATCCGAAAATTTCTGGGGAAAAAATAAATATATTTATGGATAATAAACAGAAGTGCACCGTGCGGTGGATTTTTATCACGTGACGATACGTGCAGGTACGGACAAAGTACAACTTGAGTGGGTAACAGAACGCGTGAGAACGTCAGGCCAGACAATTCTGATTGAGATTTAAAATATAATAAAAATAATTAATGAAATTTTTAAATTATTTATTAAACATAAAATGTCGAACTTAAAATTTATAAAATTAAAATATAAAAAAAATAATTTAACCAATAAAATAATATACGTCGCAATTATTAGAAGAGTACTAAATTTATATGCACATGTCATTACTAAACTTAACGGTTTTTAACCAGAATGTTAATGCAACTGCAATCTTAGAGATTCGAATCTTATAAAATGTGTACCATGTTAAAAAAATTGAATTATATTTTTTCTGAACTTTGAGTCTAGAAGTAGGCAGGGTCGGTAAAGCGGTCATATCTAGTGCCCAGTGACTAGGGAATTATTGAGTGGAAGCCGGTAAAGCACCTAAGAGCCAAGTCCAACACCTAGCCAATTTCGAACTATGTGATGACGGTCTATAATTAATGAAATAAATTACGCTTTCGCTACTAATTATAACTTTTTGTGTGCATTGTAAGCGCTCCTAATAAGTTATATGATAGTCAGGTCATACGTCCGATGGGCAAGACGGATAAAAGTGTTATGTCTAGTACTCTCAAGAGGCAAACAGGGTGTCATATGTATTTAAAAAAAAAAAAAAAACAGTTTTTAAGAAAATTTTTGATTTCGTTTATGTTGGTAATATAGTAATAAATTAATAATTTATGTTTGGGAAAATTTGCTAGATTTGATAAAAGGGGAATTGGTAGGAGTCGGTTAAGGTGAGTGAGGGGTGGGACCCAGCACGCGTGATTGGCACATGGAAGTTGAGTAGTTGACGTAACAAAATACCGTTAGGATGGGTATGCTTTAACAGCCTGGCATCGCTCAAAAATATTGAACCTTTCTTCGCTCATTTCTGTGCATCCTCTTTTGTCGCCTTGCGCCAGCTCATTTCCACTCCACTAATACTTTACTCATTTATTCATTTTTTAAAATCATTATTTATATAAAGTTTTACACTCTTTTTTTTTTTTTTTTGGAAAACAAGTTTTGCACTTTCTTATTCACCACTTATAAATGGAGAATATTTATATTAACCACTTGGATAGAAGATCCTGTACCATTAATTTGATAAAGAGAATATTTAAAAAAAAAAAATCAGACTCCTCAAAGTATTTAAGTATGAAAATCATGATCTGTGCTTTTTGTATATTTATCGTTGAAGGGTTTATTTGCATATTCAAATATTATTTAAAAATAATATTTTCATTTGTTTTAGTTCTTTTGGTAAATATTTATCATAATTATTTGTGAATATAATTTTTTAATTATATATTCAAAACTCTTTTTTTTTTTGAATAATTTTTTAATTATATATTCAAAACTCTTTTTTTTTGAATACAACTGACCCTATTACATTGTAGTATCTGTTCATCTATACTTTTCTCAACATGTTGAAGCACAAAGAGTCAATGTCAATTTCGAGATCTCCACCACTGAGACTTGAACTCATGACCTCCCATCTGAGGGTGGCCACTACATGCCAATTGAGCACAAGGTGCTTGGCATATATTCAAAACTCTTAACTATTAGCTAACATAAAAAAGAAATTGTTTAAATTAAATTTTGATGTGTTTTATTTTATGCCTAACACTAGTTTCCGTTGAATGTACTCCCCAAAATAAGCATTTGCTGAACTTAATATTTTGGAGGAATTTTAATTAGAGATTTCAATTTAAATTTCTATTTCAACCATAACTATATTTTGATAACTCCGATTCCCTGCTTTGCGAGACTATATCTTAAACCCATGAACTCGTCCCATGACTCTGAGAAAGACTTGCAATGTTTGAAATAGAATCTCACCCTACTGTTGTAAGCAAGTCTTAAGTGAGATTTCTTATCTACGAGACCAATGCCGTGGAGGCACCATAACTATTTTTTACAATATATAACAATAAAAACATATACATTTCTGGTGTGGTTTACGAGTTATTACACAAGAGTGAAATTTTATCCCGTGGACATCCTTAAATATTAGTTGCAGGTTTCCTCATCACCCAAAAAAATATATATACCTAAATGAATTTATTATATCAATATAAGCATATATCAATATGTATGGTGTAATTTAAATATTAATGTGTATTAATATAATAAACCATTGAATAAAATTTCCATTAAACTTCCTTATCTACAACTTATAGTAAAAATGACAAAAAAGAAAGGATTTTGAGGGAAATATCTAAGGAAGGCCCCTTGCAGAAGCCTAAATGCTCTCCAGCCTGGCTCAGTCAAACCCAATTCCCCCCTACCCCCCCTATGGCTGCACTTCAATTTCAAAACCAAATTATTATTAACTTCCAAAACGGTCGGTGATTTTATTTTTCCTCTTATTTTAAATTTTTAAAACGTTAAATAATACCAGCCATATATTCATTCCTCCCCACACCCCTTATTAATTGAGTTTTTCTTTAAAAAAAAAAACAAACAAACAAACAAACAAAAGTTAACCTCTTCAGAGAGGTTGCAGCTGCTGAGTTCTGACCGATTTAAACTAAAAAAATTTATAGACCGCTCCTGTTGAGAGCGGTTGCAACTGCTGAGGCCTGAGTGCTGATCAACTCAAACTAAAAAAAATTGATAGACCGTTTTTATTAGAATCAAACTTATAACCCTATATATCGTACATGAAATAGTTTAAAATTTAAATAAATTAAAAAAAAACAAATAATTGTTGATAAATTGTTGATAAAATTGAGAGGGTGTGGGTAGCTTTTGAAAATGAATAAAGAAGTAAATATAATGTCGACTCTAATGTTTCAAAGCTGTACGCGTGTCCCTTGCCAGCTGTATGCTAGTAACTGCCTTACCTAGACTATAACCGGTCACTCCACCGGCCCAACCGGTCGTCTCTATCCATTCCTTCCTTTCCTCGTATATATACGCTTGTTTGGCAATAACCACTCTTCTCAGACTCACAATCTCCCCTCTCCTCCCCCAACTATACATACAACAACTGTATATATCCTCCCCTCCCTATATTCTCTCAAAAATCCTCAATTTTGAATTTCGAATTTTGAATTTTCTCTGTTGAATCGGATATGGCGACGATGATGTCGCAGAAGAAAGATGTGGATCGGATCAGAGGGCCGTGGAGCCCCGAAGAGGATGAGCTGTTGACGAGGCTTGTGGAGAAACACGGGCCGAGGAATTGGTCTCTGATTAGCAAATCGATTCCCGGGAGGTCGGGGAAATCGTGCCGGCTGCGGTGGTGTAACCAGCTGTCGCCGCAGGTGGAGCACCGGGCGTTTACGGCGGAGGAGGATGAGACGATCATACGCGCGCACGCGAAGTTCGGGAACAAGTGGGCCACAATCGCGCGGCTGCTTAATGGCCGGACGGATAACGCGATTAAGAACCACTGGAACTCGACGCTGAAGCGGAAGTGCGGGTCCGGGTCGGAGGATTCGGGTTTTGAGCCGCCGAGGAAGAGATCGGCGAGTGTTGGGCCCGGGGTGAATGTTTCCGGGTTTTATGTGAGCCCCGGGAGCCCCTCCGGATCTGATTTGAGCGATTCTAGCCTCCCGCAGGTTTTCCGGCCTGTGGCTCGTACCGGCGGGGTTTTCCCGACGCCGGTGCCGCAGATCGAAACGGATTCTGATCCTCCCACTTCTCTCACTCTCTCTTTACCCGGATCCGATAGCTCTGAAACTCCAACTAGCCAACTCGACTCTCCCCATATTGTTAAACCCCACGCGCCGCCATCTCAATCCCACGCGCCGCCGCCGCCGCCTCCACCTCCACCACCCCCTATTTGTTTCTCCCCCGTGGTGGCTCCAACTCCATCACAACCACCGCCGCCACCGCCACAACCTCAAAGCTTCGAGTTTTTACCCGCGCCGCCGCTGCAAGCGGCGGAGAAGCCGCTGTTCAGCCCGGAGTTCCTGGCCGTACTGCAGGACATGATTAGGAAAGAGGTCCGGACTTACATGTCCGGCGTAGAGAAAAACGGGCTCTGTATGCCGACGGAAGCAATCCGAAATGCCGTCGTCAAACGAATCAGCCTTAGCAGGATCGAATAACTGACTGACGGTAGTGCTTGTATAGGTCGGTCAATGTTAAGCTCGCCTGAACTCCGGCGATCGTTGATGGGTTGCTCTTCAGTCTTCCCTTGTAGAATTTCCATCAGTCTGTCTATAAGAAAAAAATAATTTTGCAGGCATATACAGATGAAAGAGACGGAGAGAGCTCTAAACAGTAGTTCCCGTCGATTGAGAAATCGCCGTTAAAGAGGAACCAATCGGAAAAAATGGACATTTTCCGGCTGAAATGCAAAATTGAATTCTGAAAATTTTAAGGGACTGGAAAGTAAATTCGGAAATTTCACATTAAATTCAGAAATGTTATTTTTGTAGTATTTCGGTTGAAAAATGGGTATATTAATATAACGCCTGTGGGGGCATAATGGACATTGAATGAAAATGTTTGTTAATTAACAACCATACGTTTCGTTCATTTAATATTTATATTAAAATCAGAAAAATATAATTATGATAATAATAATAATAATAATTGTTAAGATAGAGTACAGGCTGGTGAGGTGATAGGTTTGAATATTACCCTTTATCTCCATCAAAACGCATGCTCAATTAGATTCGTAACTCATCGAATCTTATTGAAATTAAGGTTTCAATTGAGGAATGATGTGATGTTTTGTTTGGCTGTTTTTGGATTGTCTTTATTACCACAAATTTTGTATGAGCCACATCTTTATGTATCTGGAATACATATATGAACTCAATAATACCCTATGGGCTTGTCCATTTGTTTTTGGAACCAACTTGGTTGACGTGAGTGATCGTGTACTCTTGTCTTTAAAGAGACGTCGGGAGCACAAATATTATATTCTATAGAAAAATATCAATTAAGTCAACATTTTGTCCCTTAATTGGGCTGATCAGTGCGAACAAAGATTACTCAGAGTATAATATGAGTTTAAAGGTGTCTCCTACAATTAGGGTTTGCTAAGGACATTTCGTCTTGTAAGAGATTGTTTCACATGGATGGTAGTTATGGTCTACTCGAAACACCTGGTCTTGTGTGAGATTGTCACACATGAGATGATCTCACACAATACATATTTGTTGTTTTTCAATGACTAGTTTGACAATAAATATTATTCCAATAGTTAGCGATGAGTAGGTTAATATTGTAAACTAATTCTATCTTCCATGTTGTTGTTACATTTGGGCTCTTATCAAGCCTATTAGGCTATTGGACTTAAATATCGGCAATTCAAGGCCTAAAGGCTTCACTCAATAATGAGTGATGCCTTCATGCATGATGAAATAATGTCCATTCATAACCTCCTCCCAGATAGAGTAATTAGCTCAGAATAATCAATTATTATGGATAGTCGGCTTCTCTACAAAAATTGGTAATACGTGCAGCTTCATGGCTGAAGTATGGGGTATTCGACTCTTGATCGCTAAAAACAGAGGGTTTGAGGATATCGCCATTGAATCTGACTCTGAAGCGCTGGTTCTAGTCTTGAACAAAGAGGAGCCCAATTCGGAGGATGCTAATACTCTGGTCATGGACTGTAGATCTCTTATGGAGTCCTTTCGCAGGTTCACCATCAACCACGTGTTTCGTGAGGGTAATCATTGCGCGGATCATCTAGCCAACTTGGGACAGCTTTCGTCATGGGGTACCACGGTTTGGAATGATCCTCCGGATTCGTTGCGTATGCTGCTTAGCTTGTTCGCGACATGCATCAGTTTGCATCTAGCAGAAGGCGTTAGTCTCTCTGCACCATCGGGGCCCTCGGCCCCGTTTTCTCACCCAAAAAAAAATAAAAATTATAGGATATTAACAATGAATAGTTATGCCTTCATTCAATCAATAATAGCTAGCTATATGTTGGTTCTTTATTGGAGCAACTGAATCTAAACCATCAACCATACAAATAAATATCAAGTTCAAATGGTCCAGACTTTATTAAAAACAATCATATAATTGACACCATACTAGAAGAACAAGAAACCATGGTACTGATAAGAGCATGTTTGATCATATTTTTACCCCATATTTAAATTCATTTCTATATCTAATTATTAATATTATGTTCATGATAATATTGAATTTCTTCATTGTGATAAATAATTACAACTTGACCAAAGATGATGAAGATTTGATATTTTAGCATAATATTAATGTTAGGAAGTGGCAATTCTAATCTTATTGTGTGTGTATATTTAATTGCCACATAATTGTTTTATTTGCCAAAAGTGGTGTAGGAATGATGGATGAGTCATTGTAAGATGACAAAAGAGGAGGCAGCTGGAGGATTTTCAGGAGTAAAGTGAGGAAAATTGTGGGTGGAATATTGCATCAAAAGTGGAGCTTAAAGTGGCAGAAATTCTGGAGCAGACAATAGGCGTCTCTTTTTGGCCAGAAACAGACGCCTATTGTGCAGAAACAGACGCCTATTGTATATACAAAAGATGCAAATGATGCCAGCTGGAGGATTCGAACTATGGACCATAAGGTGGCGGAAATACTTTGCCTTTTGACCAAACCAGCTAGGCTGAACATCCAATGTGCTTATCTACTGTACACAAATTATTTGTTTAATGTCTTCCTCATCCTATAAATACCCCTCTCCTCTCCCAACTAGAATAAGCTTGGCAAGATGTAGAATGTAGAGCAAACACTTGTTTTCCTTTCTTTTCTTTCTTTCGAATTTTCTTTCCTTTTTATTTTATGTAATGTTATTTTATTTCCTTATGCAATTTATTTTCTTCCTCTTTTTATTTATGCATTTTATGTTTATTTAGTTTAGTTTGGATTTGAGGTCGGAATTTATTATTTATCTTGATGCTACCTTGCTAATAATTTCATAAGGGGAAGAACTATAATCTTGAATCATAAGCTTGTACATTGAGGTATGTTTGTATCTTGTTAATAATTACTAGCTATTTTTATTGGCAAGTAATTGGAGAGTTTTGCTACAACGGGAGTTGGGTAAAAACTCAAGCCACCTTTGTACAACCCAAATATCTCACTACGGGAGTAGGAGACGAATTGGGGGGCTTTTGTACCTTTTGTTCTTCAAGGGTTTGTGGTTGATACGTCACGGGAGTGGGGCAACTCTTGCTCTAATTCAAGTTTCGAAAGGATCTTGAATTCTTTAAAGTGTATGCCCTCTTGATCCATGATTAATGTTCTCCCTAGTCCATAAGAATATATAGCATCTTGATAATAATAATTCCTAGCTTAAATCCTTTTCTTTACTTTTTATGTTTGTAGTTTGTTAGTAATTTCATGTTTATGATTTTGCTTGGATTCTCATTAATGGGTTAAAAAGCTCCGAAAATAAATAATCACACAAGTACGTGCCATAGCGCCAATCCCTTGCGGAACGACAATACTAAACCCGAACTATACCTCATTTTTGACAACGATCAGGTACATTCAAATATTCAATCAATAGTAGTCCACGTTAGTTAGTAGTTACTAAATTAACTGTTTGATCAACTTGACTGGCAGCTCGGGATGTTCTTAATCTTCATTTTCTGAAAGGAGCATATGGACCACCTGGCTCATGGTAGGTCTAGCATCTCTATCTTCCTCTGAACACTTCAAAGCCACATCCACAAGCACTTCCATTCTCTTCAAATCATACTTTTCATCCAAACCAACATCCACTATTTCCTCAACCCATTCTCCATTTTCACAACCACCATTCCTCTTCTCCCTCACCCAACTCACCAACCTTCTCTGCTCCACCATGTTGTTCTCTTCGTCGCCACAAAACCCGAACGGGCTCTTCCCCGTAATCATCTCCAGCAACACGATGCCATAACTGTAAACATCAACTTTGCACGTTATAGGCAAGTTATAAATCCATTCAGGAGCCATGTATCCTCTAGTCCCTCTGATCCTCGAAAAGTGTGGCCCGTTTGTGTCTCTTCTCAATAACTTGGACAACCCAAAGTCTATGACTTTGGGGTTGAAATCAGAGTCCAGAAGAATGTTCTGTGGCTTCACATCACAATGCAAAACCCACTCCAAACACTCCTCGTGCAAGTATGCCAAACCCTTTGCTGTTCCCACTGCAATTTCATACCTGGTTTCCCAATCCAGCTTGTTCCCATCCAGGTTCTTGGCTAAAGAACCATTCTCCATGTACTCATAAACCAGAAGCCTGTGTTTTCCTTCTGCACAATATCCCCAAATTTCAATCAAGTTCATGTGGTTAAGCTTCCCAATTGTGCTCACCTCCGCTAGAAACTCTTCTTCTCCTTGATGATTGGCTTCTTGCAGACGTTTAATGGCGGCGATTCTGTTGTCTGGGAGTTTTCCTTTGTACACAACCCCACTGCTCCCACGCCCAATCTCCTCACTGAAACTTCCCGTGGCCTTCTTCATCTCTGCATAGCTGAACTTCTGAAACCTGTCTGCGATCTTCCGGTAACCAATCATGGCTTCTTCGGGGATTTTCCGGGTTTTAACCCAGTATGTTATGAGACACAGGATCTCAAACACTCCAACAGCGCAAGTGAACCAAAGGAATGATTTCACCCACGTTTTCTGCTGTTTTTCTCTGTAATTTCTGCCCAGAACCACGACATTATCCTGGATTCCCTCGCACTGGAGATCACTGCTAACATCGTTCAAGAACGCAGCTTTTTGCGGGACTTTGAGGTACGTTGGATTCTTGAAGTCCGGGGAGCGGTACCCGTTGAAAAGTAACGCCTTGTGTAAACAATTGTTTATTCCATTATCATCTAAATTGTACTCAAAACCTCTGCAACGACAATTGTCCAGGCATTTTTGCCGGCACTCTTCTAGGGTTATGTTGGGGATGAACTTAAAATCGTACCCGTAGAATTCCACATGATTTAGCTCCACAAATCCGAAATTAGTCAAATTGGAATTGCCATCGCAGCTTAATTTGAACTCCGGTTCACACCCATATGCCCAATCCGTTTTATTCTTTGCCCTATGTCCCGGCAGACAAGAACACTTCCTCGTACCGGAGTGGTTTATGTAATTGCATAAACTGTTGAGCCCACATATACCATGAATCGTACAAGGTTGTGAAATTGCCTGCCATGTAACCTTCCAAATCTTGTTTTTAAGGCTATAGACTCGAAGGTTACCATCGCTGTCAAGTTTCAGAATTCTCGGAATGGACTCGCCGTGGTCGGTGGTATTGAACTTGAACTGGTCCGACGAGGAGAAATGGCCAAAGGGGTTAAGAACGGCGGTTTTGGAGCTGTTATATGTTGTTCTTCCGGCTGCCCACGATACAAGCCACGGGCTTGGCCAGAAAACGCTGGTGAGCCCAAACCCGTCGTAGAGGAGGCGGAGGACGTTGTCGGCGTCGAAAAAAAGTTTGTAGAAGCCGGAGGAATGATTGGTTAAGCTTCTCGCGGATACGAGGTTTGAAGTTCCGGTTATGGGTTGTTGAGGGAGAAGAATGTCTGTCGGTGAATCGAAACTCTGCCACAATGGGATTGGAATTGTCGGGTCTTGGAGAACAAGATTGCCGTTGTCGAGGAGTTTAAGGTGGACAGGGGAGTACGAGGTTGTTTGGGTGGACCAGACGTCTGTTTGACCGGCGTCGTTTAATACGAGGTTGCCGGATTTGAGGAGTGAGAGCTTGGATTTAACGCCGTTTACTGGACGGTCCCTGTTGGCCATCCATACCACGGTGTGATTGCCGTCTATCAATGGTTCACTGAACCAAATGGCGAAGGAATAAGCGTTTTCGCCTACGTTGTAAAAGCCGGCGGTGAAGTTTCCGTTTGGAGTGGAAGTGAGGAAATCTTGCGGTGCGGAAAGAGATGCACCGTTGTTTAAAGTGGGGGTTTGTGAGGAAGATGAAAGGTGCGAAGCTAGAAGGATGATTAGAATCTGCAAATTCATTTTGATGTTTGAAGGTTTTGTATGAACTCTTGAAGTTTTGAGTGTATAAATAGCAAGAGAAACAGTGTGAAAATTATGGTGTTGCTACCGTGAATTTAGCGGCCTATTAGGTTAGTGTGTATGTAATGAGTCCACCTTGGAATCAAGTGACCAAATGAAATGATATCTATAAGAATTTGTAGTCTTGCCCTAATAGACCGCTGGGTTAAGAATTTGTAGTCTTGCCCTAATAGACCGCTGGGTGAATATGGTGGTGGACTCCTTGTGAAACAGCGGACAAATAAACGAAGATTGGGAAGAAAGACCAAAGATCTAGTTTCTCCAAAACTGAGGGAGGCACCTTATGCACAGGTCTTGTGGGAATTGAACCCAGATTCTATCAAAATTCCTCCCCACAAAGAGAGCTCACTTGCCACTTGAGCTACCCCATTGGGTTGATATCCGTAAGAATTTCTATCATACATTCATACCTTCCAGGGTGGTTTTTTTTTTTTTAGATTGATTTTGGAAATAAAATATTGGCGTTACTTCCGGTACTGTTATTTGCTGTGAGAACCAAATTGACCGCCCCGAGGCGGGTGATTTGTTTAGGGTGTGTTTGGAACGCAGGAAAATGACTTCTGGAAAATGTTTTCTGGAAAATGAGTTCATTTTTCGTGTTTGGATGTACTTTGGAAAACTGTCTTTAGGTGTTTAGTTCATTTTCCGGAAAATGAGTGGAAAATGAATAGAAATATATAATTATATAATTTTATTCTTTTATTTAAAATATAAAAATATATAACATAATAATATTTATTATAATATAACTAATTTAAAATAAAAAAAATTAAAAAAAAAGGGGGGGCGCCGGCTGCCTGGTTTCCGGCAGGGACCGGCCCCCTGCCGGAAACCAGAGCCGGCGGACTGGTTTCCGCCGGAAGTGAAGGGAGGGACGGCAGCCGTCCCTCCCTTCCATTTTCCCATGGGGGAAAATGACTTCCGGATAATTTTGGGGGAAGTCATTTTCCCCCAAAATGGGGTTCTTTTCCGTGGTCAACGGAAATTGATTTCCGTTGACCACATTTTCTGGGTGTTCCCAAACACCCGAAGCCCGGAAAATGACTTCCAGAAGTCATTTTCCGGGCTTCCAAACACACCCTTAGTTTGTTTATTTCTAACTTATTGAGAATTCCACTTGGAAAGTGGATGGATTAGAAAATTCAGTATCTATCAATTTGGTCAGTAATAAATTTTTAGTATATTATTAAAAGTGTATATTTAGTATAATAAAAAAAATATAACTTATCATGATCCACCTTACAAGATATAATGAACTATATACCATGATATAATGATTGAGGGAAACCCTAGTGGGTTCTTTTGACAAATTATTGCACAAAATCAAAAGATAGTTGGTCTGTGTTTGCCCATATCCTAAAGAAAATGTTGACGACGCGTGGTAGTAGTGAATGTGGCCTACACGTAAGCACACATTTAAACTGCTCACAATAGTATGGAGAAATAATAATAGCTCCAACAATGGCTGTGACCGTTAATACTTTGTGTAAATAGTTCATAGGTTCTCATATCCAGATACCCAATTATTTTGTACTCAACACAGGCACTAAACCAACACAAGAATTAAATTACTGTTCCACCGAGTTAGCTCAAATCGTCAACCATTCAATGTTTAGTCTTACTTTCAGTGACATGGGGAGATTTAATTTGAACATCACTGGGAGAACTTGAAGAGTCACGGATGGACTTTACCAATCAATGGTGGGGAAGACGTAGGTTGAAGCATACATGTGACTGGAAATCTGGAATCATTTTGGCATCAACTGGGTTTTTCTTGGAATCATTTGGGCATCATTATTTTTCTCTCCCTTCTACTCAAATTAAATTTCTCTAGATGATGTATGGTGAACGAATGTAAGGAGCCAGATGTCATCAATGTAGTAGTTATATGTCATTAGATCTTTTGAACCCTAACCAAACTTAAGTCATAATTATATTGATTGACTGTATATACATATTACAAAGTTTGGCAAAAATACGTCTCATTTTTTTCAATTTGATCTGTTTTAGTCTATCATAATATAAGAATGCTACTAAATGTACTATTCGAACAATTTAGTTGGTGCGTTTTGTCATATCCTTTTTAATCTATCATAAGAATATAATGTTATTTGCATTGGATAACATCACTGCACACTCTACTAGACATTACGTATGTAGAAAAATAGAAATAAAACAAATAATCTTATTATTATTATTATCACATAGTGATATATATCAATAAATACAATCCTCGCACAAACTTGATTCGGAACAAAATACAAAGATAAACCAATACAACCGAACAACACAAATAATGTGATTAAACAAAAATACCAAAAATTAAACAAAATTAAAACATTAATCAAAGTAATAGCTATAGGTATGAATGAAGGGATTAATGATTGGCCCCTTAGGTTCATTCATATATATTTCGCTTCCTTAGTGTTCTTATCCAATTTTTTTGGTTGATTTTTTTTTCCCCAATGGGTTGGGGACCATGCAAGAATATGCATGCGCCTGGAATTAATTTCTCCCCAACCATTCAAAGGCTATGAAAAATTAGTTCTTTCAAAGCTATCCTGCCAAATTAGTCAGGTTTTGATTTGATAATCACAAGATTATAAATTTGATTTGTAGCGAGAGTGACCTATATATTGACTTCTTAGTTTAAGACGGTATCATATGATTATTTGTCGGTTAGAATTAACAAAAAAAAAATAAAAATTATTCAATGCTATTTTAGGTAATGATTACAAATTTTTACATTTTTTAAATGGTCCTACTTATTGACCTGGAATAGTATTTAGATCATGATGAGGTGGTTGGATTTATTAATTGTACTTGTAAATGGTTCCTCCAACCTCCGTATGAAGAATATGTAAATGGTTCTTGCTGGTATCAATATGTTTATTTGTCCGCTAGAATCACAAAATAATATTTATTTAATGCATACTTTTTTAGGTAATGATTACTAATTTTTCACAAAATTAAACATTAGTGGCACAAACGCGGTCTCTTTGGTCAAGAGTCAAGACTGGAAATTCTTATAGATAGCATTTCATTTGGTCACTTGATTCACGACGTCGTTTTGATTAATGAAACATACGGATGAATTCGCGCCACTCACTTTCTTTTCATATATACTGCAGTTTCTTTTCTATATATACCACTCAGTTTCTTTTCAAATATACTGCAGTTTCTTTTCAAATATACTGCAGTTTCTTTTCATATATACTGCACTTTCTTTTCATATATACTGCACTTTCTTTTCAACATAACTGCAGTTTCCTTTCAACACAACTGCAGTTACTTTTGGATATAACTATAGTTTCATTCGATAATATACAACTGTAGTTTTATATGAAAAGAAACTGCAGTATATTTGAAAAGAAATTGCAGTATATTTGAAAAGAAACTGAGTGGCGCGAATTCATCCGTCTATTTCATTAATCAAAACGACGTCGTTTTGGGACCGCGGTCCACAATGCATTGTGGACCACGGTCCACGATATAATTTGCGCTTGATTCCAATGTGGAGTCATTACCGCTAAATTGACGGTAGAGACACAGACACCGTAATTTACACACTATTTGTCTTGTTATTTATACACTAAAAATTTGAGAGTTTATACAAAGATTTAAACATCAAAATGAGTTTGCAGATTCTAATCATTCTTTTAGCTTCGCACCTTTCATCTTCCTCTCAGACCTCCACTTTAAATAACGGTGCATCTCTTTCCGCACCGCAAGATTTCCTCACTTCTACTCCAAATGGAAACTTCACCGCCGGGTTTCACCAGGTAGGCGAAAACGCTTATTGCTTCGCCATTTGGTTCAGTGAGCCATTGATGGACGGCAATCACACCGTGGTATGGATGGCCAACAGGGACAGTCCGGTGAAGGGGTCGAAAATCAAGCTCTCACTCCTCGAATCCGGCAACCTCATCCTGAATGACGCTGGACAAATGGACGTGTGGTCCACCCAGACAACCTCGGACTCCCCTGTCCACCTTAAACTCCACGACAATGGCAATCTTGTTCTCCAAAACCAGACAATGTTATTGTGGCAGAGTTTCGATTCACCCACAGACACGCTTCTTCCTCAACAACCCATAACCGGAGCTTCAAACCTCGTCTCCGCGAGAAGCTTAACCAATCATTCCTCCGCCTTCTACAAACTTTTTTTCGACACCGACAACGTCCTCCGCCTTCTCTACGACGGGTTTGGGCTAACCAGCGTTTTCTGGCCAAGCCCGTGGCTTGTTTCGTGGGAAGCCGGAAGATCAACCTATAACAGCTCCAAAACCGCCGTTCTTAACCCCTTTGGCCATTTCTCCTCCTCAGACGACTTCAAGTTCAATACAATCGACCACGGCGAGTCCATTCCGAGAATATTAAAACTTGACAGCGACGGTAACCTTCGAGTCTATAGCCTTAAAAACAAGATTTGGAAGGTTACATGGCAGGCAATCTCAAAACCATGTACGATTCATGGTATATGTGGACTCAACAGTTTATGCAATTACATAGGCCACTCCGGTACGAGGAAGTGTTCTTGTCCGCCGGGACATAGGGCAAAGAATAAAACGGATTGGGCGTATGGGTGTGAACCGGAGTTCAATATAAGCTGCGATGGCAATTCCAATTCGACTAATTTCGGATTTGTGGAGCTAAATCATGTGGAATTCTACGGGTACGATTTTAAGTACATCCCCAACATAACCCTAGAAGATTGCCGGCAAAAATGCCTGGAGAATTGTCGTTGCAGAGGTTTTAAGTACATTTCTGATTATAAAGGAGAAGGAATAAACAATTGTTTACCCAAGGCGTTACTTTTCAACGGGTTCCGCTCCCCAAGCATCAAGAATCCAACGTACGTCAAAGTCCCGCAAAAAGCTGGGTTCTTGAAGGATGTTATTAGCAGTGATCTCCAGTGCGAGGGAATCCAGGATAATGTCGTGGTTCTGGGCAGAAATTACAGAGAAAAAGAGCAGAAAACTTGGGTGAAATCATTCCTTTGGTTCACTTGCGCTGTTGGAGTGTTTGAGATCCTGTGTCTCATAACATACTGGGTTAAAACCCGGAAAATCCCCGAAGAAGCCATGATTGGTTACCGGAAGATCGCAGACAGGTTTCAGAAGTTCAGCTATGCAGAGATGAAGAAGGCCACGGGAAGTTTCAGTGAGGAGATTGGGCGTGGGAGCAGTGGGGTTGTGTACAAAGGAAAACTACCAGACAACAGAATCGCCGCCATTAAACGTCTGCACGAAGCTAATTGTCAAGGAGAAGAAGAGTTTCTAGCGGAAATGAGCACAATTGGGAAGCTTAACCACATGAACTTGATTGAGATTTGGGGATATTGTGCAGAAGGAAAACACAGGCTTCTGGTTTATGAGTACATGGAGAATGGTTCTTTAGCCAAGAACCTGGATGGGAACAAGCTGGATTGGGAAACCAGGTATGAAATTGCAGTGGGAACAGCAAAGGGTTTGGCCTACTTGCACGAGGAGTGTTTGGAGTGGGTTTTGCATTGTGATGTGAAGCCACAGAACATTCTTTTGGACTCTGATTTCAACCCCAAAGTCATAGACTTTGGGTTGTCCAAGTTATTGAGAAGAGACACTAACGGGCCACACTTTTCGAGGATCAGAGGGACCAGAGGGTACATGGCTCCTGAATGGATTTATAACCTGCCCATAACTTGCAAAGTCGATGTTTACAGTTATGGCATCGTGTTGTTGGAGATGATTACGGGAAAGAGCCCGTTCGGATTTTGTGGCGATGAAGAGAACAACATGGTGGAGCAGAGAAGGCTGGTGAGTTGGGTGAGGGAGAAGATGAATGGTGGTTTTGAAAATGGAGAATGGGTTGAAGAAATAGTGGATGCTGGTTTGGATGGAAAGTATGATTTGAAGAGAATGGAAGTCCTTGTGGATGTGGCTTTGAAGTGTTCAGAGGAAGATAGAGATGCTAGACCTACCATGAGCCAGGTGGTCCATATGCTCCTCTCAGAAAATAAAGATTAAGAACATTTGGGGCATAATAGTTAATTTAGTAACTATACTTTTTATTGGCCTTATTGGTTCCGCAGGTCAACTATAAACAATTTAAGTTAGTTTATTTTGTTGTGGTTCTTTGTTGTCTAAGGTTACAAGGCCGACACCCTTGACCTTTAAAATCAATACCTCATTTTTAGTTTATTCTATAAATTGTAACAGTGCAATTCTACAATACAATTGATTGTAGGGTAATGAGTAATGACCTCTATGGAGGGTTACTAAGATGTATGCATGTTTTCATATAGTCGGCCACTACAATTAACTAAGTAACTATAATTGTTTTCTCAATAATATAAGGCAAAATATAGGTATACAAAAATGTCTGAATGCAAGAATTTCATTAAAACTGATCTAATGTATATACATATTACAAAGTTAGCGAAAATACGTCTCATTTTTTAAATTAGATCCTTTTTAGTCTATCATAATATAAGAATGTTATTAAGTCTACTATTCGAACAATTTGGTTGTGGTTGCGCTTTGTCATATCCTTTTTAATTTATCATAAGAATATAATGTTATTTGCATTGGATAACATCACACTACTAGACATTACATATGTAGAAAAATAGAAATAAAACAAATAATCTTTCTTTTTATTATTATTATTATCAGAGAGTGATATCAATCATTACAATCCTGGCACAAACTTAGCTTGATTCGGAACAAATACAAAGACAAACCAATACAACCCAGCAACACAAATAATGTGATTAAACAAAAATACCACAAATCAAACAAAATTAAAACATTAATCAAAGTAATAACTATAGGTATGAATGAAGGGATTAATGATTGGCCCCAGGACTAGGTCCAGAGTGCATGATTTACCCAACACTTTGATCTGTAGGCGTTAATCTGTGTCCTTTTCCCATCGGACTCGGCCCTGCTGTCTTGACCGTCACGAAAGTCTTACCAATTGCATTCTGGAATCTCTTATGCTTAGCAGCAGTGAGTGGGCGAGCTTCATCTGGGCGAAAGAAACAGCTGAAAAAGAGAATGAAGATGAAGAAGAACGCAAGAGACTTATGAACTCTACCCGACATTTCGATAAGTGCGATGATATCTTTGTGTTTTCTGCAATTAACGTTGTTTTCAATTCAAGAATGTTTTTGTGCATCGAAGGTGAGATGTTGGGTTTGTATTTATAGTCTGAAACTCTGCATGCATGCAAGGTGGAGATGAAAATAAATCGGGTAACTATTGAAGGAATGTGCATGTGAATATGCATGCTGAAATTAAAGCTTTTGAAAATTCTTTGACAGCATATATAAAAGAATGTTAGTTGGTCGGTTTTAGAAGCAGCAGGAGAACCTTAATTTGACTTGTTCTGTATTAACCAACTTTGGAATGTTTTGTAGGTTTTGATAGATTCGTAATCGCCGATGTAAGCTTACCAGTAATTTGCAGTTTCTGAGAATTAATGATGCCCAACTTTACATTATTAAAAAATTCACATGGTGGACTTAAAGGTGATCAATGACGAAGCATATATGATATATGCAATGGCTTTGTTTAATCTTTTCTTTGGCCCGGCCAACTTAACCAACATTATATTATATTCTCTGCCTGTTCTCTTCCTAGGCAAATTAAATCACATTGGGCTCTTTTGAGAAATCATCACTAACAAAACTAACGATTCCACCATAATCGCAATCGTCAACTTAACTTTGCATGTTGACTATATATTGCAGCAAAATCAAAAGAAAATAGTGATTGTGGGAGATCAACCAAGTCCACAATAAGTTACTCTCATGTCTTATTTACTAAGGAGTATTTCTTTTTAATGCGATTGACTGTATACATGTATTATAAATCTATATATACTTTCTCAACCTACAAAAGCCCTACAAGTCAATATTTTCCCCACTAAGATTCGAACCATGACCTCAGAAAGAGTCATCACTTCATGCCACTTGACTACAAGGCCTTTGACATGTTTACTATTTATTACATTATTAGTCAAACTAACTTTTTCTTCTTTGTCGCTTATTTTATTTGGTATTTTCAAATTATTTTAATTTGTTGATGTTTTATAGTACTTTTAATGTAGTTTTTAAATATATAAATTTTATATACTAATACTAAACTTTTTTTTTTGAGAAAATACTAATACTAAACTTAATTTTATGAAAAATTAAATTCAAAATAACTTCAGTCAAACCTTGTTGATACATAAAATAAGAGTGGTCAACTACTTATGATAAACAAACTAACTGGTCCGGACCATACCTACTTAGTGGATCACATCTCATGAAGATGCATGCTTTTTGTTTTATTGGTGTCTTAAAGTTTACAGGATGTTGCAATGTTCGCTGGTCGGTCTCGATGGTCAGTCAGTCGGCTAAAATGCTATGTGGTCAATCGGAGTCAGGTATGCACCTGGTGTGTGTGTGTGTTGTTTTTAAAACTTAACTAGTTTTTTAGTTTTGTAGGATGATAAAGTGCTCAATGGTCGGCCTTCGGTCTTAACGGCAGGCCTTCGACCGACGTGGTCAACTTTCAGATTCAAATGGTCAACATACATATGCTCCCCCACTTCACACCAGTCAATTCCACTTTTCCACCTCTCGGTGGTCGGTCTATGTTCTCTCTCACCTCTAAGCAGTTGGATTTTCCACAAAAGTTGTCGGATCTCTTGTAGAAAGTGGACAAATTTCTTGTAGAAGTGGTTGGATGTTTTTGGGAGGAGATCGAATATCTTATGGAGGTGGTCGAAATTCTCTCCCTAGTTAAATATTGTGTTTATAGTTGTACTCTTTTTTCCTAAGCTAAGTTTTTTCCAACTAGATTTTTTGTAGTCTAAGGTTTTTAATGAGATAACTAACACAATTTGTGCCCCCTATACTCAGCTTTGACTTAGCGGGTTCACCATGGACTGCTCGGTTTAACTGCTGCGTCCAAAAGGACCGCCAACTGAACGGTGACGCCATCCAAACGATGCATTGGCAAGAAGTAACTGGTCAGGAGAAGACATGACTTTTAGAATAGAGGAATTGGTCAAATGATATTTTTGAGATATTTTCTTGAGACATCAAATTTAAGAAATTTCAAGAAAGTGAGACTGGATGATGGATGGTATACTGGGCTGACCGAACGAATCAATCAACCAAAAGGTCCTAGGTCATATAGACCAATCCGAGAAGGAATAAGCAACTTGGGTCTATTCATAGTTTAATAGAATTAGGCTCATTATTCACAATGTAATAAGGATTGAGCATGCTCATTACTCCTAATGTAGTAAGATATATTAAGACTTATTATTTCCAATGTAACAATGGCTCACAATATGAGGCAGTCTAGTATTTCTATTGTTTATAGGGCTCCTAGAATATTTATAAATAAACCACCCCATTTTGAAGAATACAAAATATTTATTCTCTCTAAATGATCTCCATAATATTTATATATTTTTCAATATACTTGTTATTTTAATGGTTGTGTTGGTCAACTGACTACCCAAAAGATATAAAACTAGCAAGGGCATTTTACTATTTTTGTCTCTTCGATCAATTATTTTTTTCAATTTTATGCGCAAGTTTTTTTCGTCTCTTCATTCGTTTAAAGTCCAGGTGTAATTGTATTTCTGATGAACAACTTTGTAGTTAGGTCGCACAAGTTTGACAATAGCATTTGAAATAGTATACCATGAGTTGGTATGTAAAGTGATATCATACATTCCAATGTCTTGATCAAACACTATTCCTTGAACTCGAGTTTCCTAAATTTAAATATATCATTTATGATTATACTATATGCTTTCTTTGAATGGCCGATTTGATCTTTATTCCTCATTATTGTAAGAATTATTATTAATATTTCAAAAAGAGAATCTAAATAAAAAATACAATAATTTACTAAGATAATGTAGAGAAACTTATTAATAGAAAATATTAATTCATACATTATGAAATAAAATATAAAACATTACACTTATCAATTATATTAGTAATATCAATAATGAATAAAATCCTCGTACAAATTTAATTCGAAACAAATATAAAGATAAATCAATACAACCCAACGATACAAATAATAATCTGATTAAACAAATATAAGCAAACCAAAATACCAGAAACAACATTAAAACATAAATCGTCAATGATTAGCCCCAGGACTGGGTCCGGAGTTCATGATTTTCCCTAGACTCTGATCATCTGTTAACCTGTGCCCTCTTCCCCCCGGACTCGGCCCACCTGTCTTCACGGCGGCGACAGTCTGGAAACTCGGAGGCTTAGCAGCAGTGAGGGGGCGAGCTTCCGCTTCATCTGGGCGAATAAAGAGAATGGAGATTATCAAGAAGAACGCAAGAGACTTATTATGAACTACTCTCCCCGCCATTTCGACGATCGACTAAGTACGATAATATCTTCTTCTGTAATTCAACGTTAGTTGTTTTCAAGAATGTTTTTGTGCATCAAAGGTGAGATGTCGGGTCTGTATTTATAGTCTGCAAGTGTGCATGCATGGTGGAGATGAAAATGAGGTAAAGTATTGAAGGAAGGTGCAGGTGAATATGCATGGTGAAAGCTTTTGAAAATTCTTTGACAGACAACATATATAAATAAAAGAATGTTGGTCGTTTTTAGAAGCAGTAGAATCTTAATTTGACTTTGGGTTGTTTTGATAGATGCGTAATTGTCGATGTAAGCTTTGCACTTTCTGAGATTTAACCACGCCTTAATTAATTATAATGATGCCTAACTTTACATTAATTAAAAAATTCACATGGTGGACTGAAAGGTGATCAATGACGAAGCATATATGGAATGGCGTATATTCTCTGCCTGTTCTCTTCCTAGGCAAATCACATTGGGCTCTTTTGAGAAATCATCACTAACAACTAACAATACGATCCCACTAGTGATCACTAACAAAATACTTATTTAGCGGCGATGGTATATAACCGCCCGTTAACTGTTAAGTATATGTTGCTAAAAAATCAATTTGTTGTAGCGATTGTACAATTAGTTAATTGGACTGCAACCTAAATGATGGAATGGTCACCATTGACCTACTAAAGTTTCCCTTCAATCTTTTTCTTCTTATATGTCATTCCCTAATTGGACAAGTACCTTTATTTTAATTAATAGTAGGGTCACGCAATTCATGGACACCCAGTAATTATTAGTCACGTCATAGAAAGAATTGTTAAGGATAAAATTTGAAGGGGTAAATAGCATTTTTTTCTGAAGATTTAGAGTTATTTGCCGAACCATGCGTGGGTGAACAATTGTTACTACTATATTAATATTGTTCATCTATGGACTATTAGGGCATTTTTCACCTGTAATTTTTTGTTTGTTTTTGCTGGTTTTTAAACTAAGTTGGAGGAAATACGTGAGAGGAAAGAAAAGGAAAATGAACTACTGCAAAACATGATTATTTGTGGGACGCATTGTCACTAGAAAAACAAAATATGAACGTACATGTTGTTCCCAGCAAGCACATGTACTGTACGTACACATCCTCTTGGCGGGTAAAATGCTTTAAATTTTTCTTGTTCGTATTCTCTGTTTTTCCTCTCTTCCTCTATTTTACATGGCTTCTTAAAATTAAATTTGTGAAAAATCCATGAAAAATGGAGATGCTCTTATGAATAATTGTGTTCCCTTGACACTAGCTAAAAATTAGTTAACTAACCTAAGTTGTCAATAGCTAAAGGGTAGCTCCCACTAGTAGTCGAACTTGAAATCTTATGGTTACCAAATTAACTGTCACGAACTTGGTTAGAGGTTGAGTTCAAACATCGCACATACACTACTTAGATGTTACATATGTAGAAAAAAGAAAATAAAACAAATAATCTTTTTTTTTATTATTATTATCACAGAGTAATAATATCAATCAATAAAATCCTGGTACAAATTTAATTCCGAACAAATATAAAGATAAATGAATACAACCCAACGATACAAATAATCTGATTAAACAAATACAAGTAGTCAAGTACTAGGTATCATGCATTGAAGGGACTAATGATTGGCCCCAGGACTAGGTCCAGAATTCATGATTTCCCCTACAATCTGATCATCTGTTAACCTGTGTCCTCTCCCCCCGGAACTCGGCCCACCTGTCTTCACGGCGGCGACAGCCTGGAAACTCGGAGGATTAGCAGCAGTGAAGGGCCGAGCTTCTGC
>CM008345.1:9492215-9507849 GCA_002525835.2 Ipomoea batatas
CCATGGTGAGAGATGTACTGTGAGTTCCCGCTGTGAACATCACCATTATCACTCCCTTAATAACCTCATCTGTGTAGGTTTCCGGTTCAGCTTCTTGCAATAATAGCAGAGCTTCAATGATTGTCTTCTCCTTCTTCTTCTCCTTATTCATCTCTATAGCTTTCCGGCTTTCATCTATCAGACCTTGGAGGAAATAATCTCTCTGTTTCTTCATCTTTACTAACTTCTTCTCCGTTCCCTGAAACCCCACCCACCTTAGAACCGGAAAATAATCGCAAAGACTCATCACCGTCGGTGGCCCAAACATGTCCGCCGGCCCCGACCACCGTTTTCCGGCGACCATTCTCATCATCGCCGAGTAAACCAAGTCCAGGAACAGAGCATTCAAGTTCACTTTCCTGAATTCTCCGCCGTGGCCCGCGGAGGCGAGTTTCTTGGCCTGGAAACGGGTTTCCTCGGCGCGGGCGGCGGCGGAGCGGTTGACGCTGGCGGAGGAGAAGACGTGGGCGGCGGCGATGCGGCGGAGATTGCGCCAGTGGTTGCCGTAAGGGGAGAAGCCGAGAGTGGAGTGGTTGTAGCCGAGGTGCTTGCCGGCGAGAGATTTGGGTCGGTTCGCGAAGATGATGTCGTTGGTGGTGAAGCACTGCTCGGCGGCAGAAGGGGATGAAACGACGACGATTGCGCGAGAACCGAAGCGGAGGTGGACGACGGCTCCGTGTTTTTCGGAGAGGGCTTGAAGTGCCCGGTGCAGCGGCGGTTGGAGGAGGTGGAGATGGCCGAGGATTGGAAGCGCAAATGGAGTTGGTGGGGAGTTGTTTTTCCTAGGTTTAATTAGGAGCCAAGAGATTAAAAGTATGAAGATTATAATGCATAATGACCACCCAAAGATCTCCATATTTTGGAGAAGAGGTTTGAGGCTTTCCTCTTTGGTAGTAAGAAAGAGAGTTTAATTTGGAATTAAAGGTGTATTGGACAAAATGAAAAAGAGTTTTAGTCGATTAAACATTAGTTTTGAGGATTCCAACACATACAAATAACATTAATGTGTTTCGTAGGGCGAAAACTAGAGAACTATCTTTAGTCATAATCATAGACCATGTGTTCAGGACTAGGTAGGTATTGGCCTCGAATAGCCCAAGTATTTGGTATCAAAGTGATCGACCAGCGCTTAGAGCTCACCACAATGGATGTAACTTGTGCAGGCCACAACCCATGCATTTGGTATCAAAGAGACTGACCAATGCATAATTAGCCTATCACATTAAGTGTAACTTCTACACTGTGACTACCAAGGGTCGATCCGATATTCTTATCCACAATCTACAATCTAAGAACAACTGGGTTGTTCGTGTGTATTTTCACAACAGAATTAGCATTTACGAGTTGTTTATTTTAAATTTAACACACCATTACAATCAAATTACCATTATTTCAACTAAAATTATGACAATCAAACCTTAGACACCTTTCATAAAACTAACACCATCCAACTAAATTTATGATGATCTGACCTTAGACACCTTTCATAAAAGTAACACAAGTATTATTATTATTATTATTATTATTATTATTATTATTATTATTATTATTATTATATTGTTGGAGTGTTTCGTGGGAACCAATTAAAAGTCAATTTAACAGATGAACAGCGCAGCACTATCATTGACTATGTTTTTAATATTAGTACAAATCCTGTTACAGAAATCTGTTTGGGATATGTCTGTAATTCTGTCACATGACAACAGCTGACAACATAAAGTTACAGCTATCTTTTTTTTTTCTTTAAAAAGTTAATTTTCCCGGTCTGGGAAAGGATTAAGATCTACTCAAAAAGATATGTAAGTTGATGAAATTCAGCTCTAAAATATAATTAATTAAATTATTACTTACTTTGAGACTTTCCAAAGATAGAGAATCCACTTGGTACTTGCTTCCATAAAAAAAATAATTAATTAAGGGTATGTTTTGAAATCTAAAAAAATATTTTTTTGAAAATAATTTTTAAAAATAATTATAGCTCGTGAGTTAGTAGTATTAAGAATAATTAATTTTTTGATATTTAACTAAATGTCAAAAAATTATATTTTTTTATTTGGCTAAAAGTTAAAATATTACTTTTTTAAAAAAAAATCCATTTTCCTATAAATGAACATAATAATAATAATAATAATAATAATAATAATAATAATAAAAAATAAATAAATAAAGAGATAAATGCGAGAGAAGATAAATACCATAAAATAAAGAATAAGAAAACTGTCTTCAAACAACAAATCAAGAAAGACAAATTTAGAAAGGCATTTTTCGTTAAAGCCTTTTGACCAGAATAAATATTTTTCTTTTGACTTTATTTTCCTTGAATACCACCACTAAAATCAATAAAATAACTTCCAGAAGTCATTTTTTAAGTTTCCAATTGAACCCTAAATTAATTAAATTTTACTAAAATATTTCAATTAATATGTTAATCGATTGATTAATAAAAAATTCGATTTGATTAGTTCGGAAATGAGAAGTTAAGACATTTTAAAAATTTAATTAATTTAATTTCAATTATTTTTTATACCAAACATCTTTTTAAAAATTATTGATACAATCAACTATTTGTTAACTGATAACACAATCCGCTATCCACTCATTGCCAAATAAGGCGAGCCTCCATTAAAAGCAGTATAAAAACAAAGTTAGAATAGGAGACGATTTTAAGACATTTTTCTTACAATTGACCGAAGAAATCTGTAACACCACTCGTATATTCTAGGCCTCATTTTAAATTAATTTGGAAACAAATACTTGTTTTCAATAAATCTATCACTCTAATAAAGAAATACAATTCAAATTGAGGGTGTGTTTGGTTAACATGTTTAGCTATCAGAAATGAGTATCAAAGTCATTGTTATTATTTGGTTGACAGGTTTTTAGAACACTACTTTGTGTTTTGATTACCCCTCAATTGAAAAACTCATTTTCTAATAAAATAAGGATTTTCATTCCATTATTCCTCTCGACCACTTCCCATAACTAATTAGATTTTTGTTTTTATTTTTTTATTTAGTGGTGCATTGGATGCCTTTCTATTACAACCAATTGTCTTGATTTTTTGTTCTTATAACTTTAAAATCTTTATTCTCATTATAGGATCATACATAACCAAACAAGAATATTGATAATCATTCCCATTCCACCATACTACCAAACATACAAAATACTTTAACCAAAATACATTACCATTACCAAGTATTTGATACCTATTCTGATTCCAATTCCATGTGCGAACCAAACACTCTGTGAGTTTATTTAAAGGGAAAAAGGGACAATAGGCCCTTAAATTTTATTTGAAATTACAATTAGGTTCTTAAACTTTAAAAAAAAAGTACAATTAAACACTAAAACTTGTCATTTTGGTGCATCTAAACCTAATACCATGTCATCCACCTGGAATAATCAGTCATTAGGGTTTCAGCGACAATTCCAATGATAATTTTGGCAACTGTAAAAATTTAAAAGAAAAAAAAATTAAAGAAAAAAAGAAGCCGAGTGACCTTCTCCACAGGAAGTTGCATTTTTATTTTTGATGACGGTGAACATTGAACAGTGGTTAGCGGCGATCAACGATGGTTAATAATGATAATTTTACCGTAAATCATACTTATTTGACTCATTTTAACAAATTCGAGTATTTAATTACACTTCTTAAAATTCAAGGCCTAATTGTACTTTCGAATAAAGTTCAATAGTTTATTTGATCATTTTTCCTTATTTAAATCACGTAAATACATCACACTAATGATAAAATTAAATCCAAATATGACATGATCAAACCACTACTTTAGAAAGATGATATAAGGTCACAAGATCCTTGATTATTCCATACATATATGAAATAAACAACGATAATAGATGTAGCACAACTCAAATTTGAGAGAGAATTTGAAGACTATTACTTGGCCACACTATTATATTATCGCCTTTACAATTTTTCACTATTTTCTAAGTATATATACCCCAACACCCCTAGGCTAACTCCACCTATTTAATTTGTAGTTAAACTAGAGCATAATTGTATCTCTGCTCTACTCTCACTTGGTCACTATTATATTATCGCCTTTACAATTTATCATTATTTTCTACATCCCTAAAATTTCAAATCACTAGCTTTCAAAATATAATATAATAATAATTTAATTATAACATTTAAAAGGTATTAAAAAAAAAAAAAGAGTTAACAAAACAGATTTGATAGTCTTGCATTTTGTGAAAATTTTAAAAATTCCATGTATAAAATTTGAGATCTCAGTGTCATGCCAGTGGGGATATATAGTGTGTGGGTAGCATATAGTGATACAGACATACAGTACAACATTACCAAATTGATAACACTAAATTGTATGGCCGGGGATAGTGTGTGGGTAGCATATAGGGATACGCAAATTATATGGTGGACCATGATCATAGTTGATACTGCAGTTGTGTTGAAAAGATATTGCAGTTGTGTTGAAAGGAAACTGCAGTTGCACGGAACCAAGGACATTCATCTGTTCAACACAACTGCAGTATCCTTTCAACACAACTGCAGTATCTTTTCAACACAACTGCAGTATCCGTTCAACACAACTGCAGTTCCAGATGGATGACACGTCCTCTGTTCCGCGCAACTGCAGTTCCCTTTCAACACAATTACAGTATCATTTCAACACAACTGCAATATCAACCATGACCCATGGTCCACAGTATAACAACCGATAGGGATACGGACAATATTACTTTAATTTTTTGGGGGTTTCTATGTGTGGGTAGCATATAGGAATACAGACATACAGTACAACATTACCAAATTGATAACAGTAAATTGTATGTACAATCATAGTATTGGACAGGACCACCCATGTTGAAAGTAGGTAACAACAACGTTTTGCATGTGCTGCACCAAAACAAAGAAGATAAAGGGGGCCGTAATTAGTCTTCAATTAAACTATTAAGATCCATCCACACTTAGTGATTCATATTGTATTTGTAGTTAACGTGTTCTGTACATGTAAACAAATTACACTTTGAGAGGTTGTCACACTGTCACTTGTGAGACTCGATCCGTGATTTCTTCTCCCAGTTGAACTGCCCATGCTGGCTCTTCCCGAACACCCTACCTATATTCTTGCTTGTACTATTGATTTTTTTTTCTTTTCACTTTTCTTTTAACAGTAAATTACGGGATATGTAGTTTCAGCTATATGTCCCCAAATACTTGTATACCAATACCTACAACAAAGTCAAATTCAGACTTTTTTTAAATCCTTTTGCACCCTACAATTACTAGCTAAGTAAAGCTTCTTAACTCAATTTTGATTTGTTGACTAGTTGAGTTGTACCCATAAGCAATAGTATCTTAACATATTGGTATGAAAAAAGTGTGTTTTTTGAATAGTTTGGCCTAGATGGACAACCTCTCTAATAAGTAATAACTGAGGTGTTTTAAATTTAATTAACTCGGAGATAAAAGTTATGACTGATTTTTAAAAGAGCAAATTGTCATTTTGGTCCCCTGAGTATAGGGGTCCTATTAATTTTGGTCCACGACTTTCAAAAGTGTTAATTGCATACCACGACTTTAAAATTTGTATCAATTTTGATCACTCCGGCGAAATTGTAGGCCAAATGTCGCCGGATTCTCCGATCAGACTTAATTGTAGGGGCAAAAATGTACTTTCCATCCCTAAACCCAAAATAACCCAACCCAATCCCAACCCGGTTCAGCTCACTCCTCCCACCAGAGATGACGGTGACGAGTGGAGTGACAATTCTGCCAGATCTCGGCACCGAGATCCTGATCCCGGTGTGCGCTGTCATCGGCATCGCCTTCGCTCTCATCCAGTGGGTCCTCGTCTCCAAGGTCAAGCTCTCCCCCGATAATTCCGCCCCAACTGCCAAAAACGGCTTCTCCGAGTCGCTTATTGAGGAGGAGGAAGGCATCAATGACCACAGCGTCGTTCACAAGTGCGCCGACATCCAAAACGCCATCTCCGAAGGTATAAACCTTAATATTCTTGTTTGATTTGTGTTGTCGGTTTGGATTTGGGATGGCTCTTGTATATTTTGTTGTTTGGTTTTTATGTTTTGAGCTGAACTAAGCTACATTTGCCGCATATGAATGTAAATTTCTGGTGCGTATATACTTATGTTCTCAAGTACATGTCTTCTCTATGAGGTTTCCTTTTCCCTCTATCTTGATTGCATACACTTAATTTGTCCTTGTATGAACTGTGAAGCAAAGGAAGGGAAGGAAACTATCTTTACACTCTGATCTGGTTTTGTAAGGAACAAATATGTGAAATTTCGGTTTTATTTGGTTAATTCGACATCTAGTGAAATTATGTGGACTTGTGTTTGCACCCCTAAGGATCTTGCTTCTTTGTTTAATGTATGTTGCTTTGGCTGATTAATTATATTATGGCTTCTTCTTGTCTCATGGTTATGGAAGCTTATGCTTTGGATTTTGGGAATTGACTTTGTTCAAAAGGGAGGAGTGAGCTGACCGGGTTGGGTTTGGGTTGGGTTATTTTGGGTTTAGGGATGGAAAGTACATTTTTGCCCCTACAATTAAGCCTGATCGGAGAGATTAAGAGAATTCGGCGACATTTGGCCGGCAATTTCGTCGGAGTGATCAAAATTGATACAAATTTTAAAGTCGTGGTATGCAATTAACACTTTTGAAAGTCGTGGACCAAAATTAATAGGACCCCTATACTCAGTAGACCAAAATGGCAATTTGCTCTTTTTAAAATGTCAATATAGTTAAGCTTAAAATTCAACTTTCCCTTAACAAAAATAGTTGATAATAATTAGAATGAACCAAAACTCTTACACACTACCATAAATTTGATTTTTAGCTAAAAATCATGACGATGACAATAAGAACACCAATAATAACAATGAGAACAACAACAACAACACAAATTCTTGTGACAAAAAGTGGAACCGTCCACCTCAGGCGTCCCCACACCTCGACCCGACATTTTATGGAAGAGTAAATCATGATAACTTATTATTAATCTGTTGTAATAAATTTCACCACTGCAACCAGTTGAGCTGTCGAGTCATGCAGACAACAACAACAAGAATTCTATCCTTTAAAGTTGGACGAGAAATTGATGACAATTCTTGCGCAAAGTGCACACTACTTCCACTCGCTCAGCCCTTTGCAAAGCTTCTCGAGAGAGACGAGCAGCGGACATTTTGTCCTCGCCAATATTTTCCCACTCAAAACACTGAACAAATGCCCCCAAAGCCAACAAGACAGTCCTTAATCCCATATTATTCCCGGGACAAGCTCTTCTCCCCATTCCAAACGGAACAAACTTATAGTTCAGCCCTTCCCCATCCCCTATCACGGCCTCGAATCTCTCTGGCTTGAACTCTCTCGGCTCTTCCCACACCTTGGGATCACGATGCATAGCCCAAGTGTTCACCACTAGTATTGTGTGTTTAGGAACATCGAAACCCGCGACTACACAGTCTTGTAATGAATAATGAGGTATCAAAAGTGGAACGGGAGGGTATAGCCTTAGGGTTTCATTAACAACACATCTTAGGTAAGAGAGTTTTGAGAGATCAGACTCGTTTAACAAACGTTCATGTCCTACGCTGTTGTCAATCTCATTTCTTAACTTGCCTAACACCTCCGGGTGAGATAAAAGAAGCGACATTGCCCATTCTATGGTTGCTAGTGATGTCTCTGTTCCTGCCACAAACATAGTCTGCACAAATTTGTTCTAATTCCATTAGTCCAAAGATATATTTTTCCCAAAATTTTATAATCTTAATGCAATAAATTGTTTAGAATGTGCATGGAGATAACTTATTTCCAATTTTAGTCAATGACTTTTAAAGCTATTAAATTTAGCCTTGAATCATTTTCAGTTCTAATCAACCTATGTGAATGGTTAACCGTGAGAGTGAAATTAGGGCTGTTAGAATAAGGAAATTCGGACTTTGTTGTTCGCGTGTGAGAAACAATTAGCATAACGGTCATAACTTTCTAATTTTACTCTCAATGTTAATGATTTACACAGGAAAAACTAATAGGGAATTACAATTGAAAATGATTTGATACTTAAAGCACTAAATTGGTAATTTTAAAATGAGCTAATTACTGAAATGGTCCATTGACTATAGCGAAATTACTTATTTAGTCATTGGCTATTTTTTTCAACAATTAAGTCTCTAAACTTTAAAATCTTAACCAATTTGGTCTTTCGTTTGTTTTGCCGTAGACATCCGTTAATTCCGGGCCAAATTGATCATTTAGCTATAGTCAAGAGATCATTTCAGTAATTAACTTTTCGGAGAAAATGATGTATGTGATGACCGAAATGGTCCCTAGCTTGACTATAGCAAAATTACAAATTTAATCCCGAGTTAACAAAGGTTTACCGACAAAACAAACAGATAACCAAATTAATTAAGATTTTTAAAGTTGAGAGACTTAATTCGTCCCAAAAAAAAAAAGTCAATGATCAAATCTATAATTGAGCTATAGTAAATAAATGATGGGTTAAATTAAAATGAAGACAGGGAAGAAGTAAGTAGTTTACCAGTATGATACTCATAACAACATCATCTGTGTAAAATTCAGGCTCCGATTTTTGCAGACGCAACAGAGTTCCAATCACTGTTGTTTTCTCCCCGCCGTCTGAATCCGAAAATCCGACATTTTTCCGGCAAAATTCGTCCAGAAGGCGGCTGACCATCTCGATTCTCCTGTCACTCACGGCCGCCATCTTCTTCTCCAGGCCTCCGTACCCAAACCACCTCAAAACCGGGAAGAAATCGCAGGCATTCATGCCCAGAATACTGGCGAAGAAAAGCTCTCGAAGCCCATCAATTATCTCCCTCCCTTTCTCCCCTCCCATCTCTTCTTCTTCCACAAACCGTTCCCCGCTTATGATTCTCATCATGGCATTGAAAGTGAACGCGCCGGCTAAAGAGGTGAAATCAACGGCTGAGATTTTTCCGTTTTTTGTCAGTCTGAACAGTGATCGGATCACCGTCCGAATCTCGTACTCCCTGATAATTGAAGATCTCTGGAGGCTCGCCGCCGATAACAGCTCGACGGCGGCGAGGCGGCGTTGGGTTCTCCAGAGATCGCCGTACGGGGCCCACACTAAGGCTTTGTAGTTGAAGGAGAAGTTGTCGCCGGCCATGGTCCGGGGGCGGTTCGCGAAGACGATGTCGTTTTTGGTGAAGCATTGTTCGACGGCGGCCGGGGAAGAGACGACGAGGAAAGAGCGGCAGCCGAACCGGAGGTGAAGAACCGGGCCGTGTTTGGCGGAGAGGGAGGCGAGGGATTGGTGAAGGGAGTTTTTGATGAGATAGAGGTGGCCGACGATTGGGAGAGCGAGTGGAGTCGGCGGTGGGTTTTTGCCGTGACCGGAAAACAACATTCTTATTAGTACGATGAGGAGAACAGATAGTAACGGTGCAATGTAGTATTGGATCTCCATGTCGGAAATGACAATCAAGCTTTTCGAGTGGCTTCCATGTTATAGGGCTCCAATGAATTTTAATACAGTGGGAACAAAGTAGTAATTCAAATTACATTTTTTGACAGAGAAAAATAAAATTAATGGGAATGAAAAGGGAATGAGGGGTATAAAAACTAAAATGTCATTGTTCAGTAATAACCAAGTTAAGATCTTGTAGTTCAGTGGCACTGAGTTGCACTTCCAAAGGGTAAATTCGAATCTGGGTGGAGACGATAGTTATAAACAGATACTGCACACACAGTAATTCAAGGATAAAATTACATTTTATCTTATTCCGAGTATACTTTCATACGTATGTCAATATATGAATACAGGTATTAGTATAAGGATGAACGTAGGATTTTATCTTATTCCGAGTATACTTTCATACGTATGTCAATATATGAATACAGGTATTAGTATAAGGATGAACGTAGGATTCAATTGATTGAACGTAACTGATTACAGAGTCCTAGTACATGTATAATAGAGGTAGCTATAACTTCCCTATTCTATAGGTAAATAACATTTGACTAGTAACAAACAATCAGACTAAATAATATAAAGTAATAAATATAATGTAACATAACTCACATGCCCCCTCAAGCACAAGGTTGGAGGGACACAACATTGAGCTTGTTACGTAGAGTCTAAAAACGCGGAGTGGGTAGAGGTTTGGTGAAGATATCCGCAAGTTGATCCTGAGTAGAGACGAAGCAAACCTTTAACTCCCCGGAGGCAACTTTGTCACGAACAAAATGGTAATCTACTTCAACATGTTTAGTTCTAGCATGAAATACTGGATTCACAGCCATGTAAGTCGCGCCGAGATTATCACACCATAGCGTCACAGGCTGACCAGAATAGAGATGTAACTCGCGGAGCAAGGACACAACCCAAGTGACTTCAGCAGCTACATCGGCTAAGCCTTTGTACTCAGCTTCAGTGGACGAACGAGCAACTGTGCGTTGCTTCCTGGAGATCCAAGAAATCAGATTAGAACCATAGAACACTGCATAGCCACTAGTCGACTTTCTGTCAATCGGACATCCGGCCCAGTCAGAATCAGAATAACCATGTAATGTAGAGTGTGCTGACGGGGTAACCTGCAGACCCATGTCTAACGTGCCTTTGACATATCGTAATACCCGCTTAAGTAAACACCAGTGTTCTGCAGTAGGAGAATGCATAAACTGACAAAGCAGGTTAACAGAGAAGGATAAGTCTGGGCGAGTGATGGTGAGATACTGTAGAGCGCCCACTATGCGACGGTATTGAGTGGGGTTATCAAACGGCTCCACAGAGGGTGATACGGACTGAGTAACTGCAGCTGGTGTGGCCAAAGCTTTACAGTCAGTCATACCTGCCCGACTAAGAATATCTTGCATATAACGTTTCTGAGACAAAAGATAACCTCCACTGTATGCCAAAGTTTCGATGCCGAGAAAAAAACCTGGTGTTCCTAGATCCCTGATTTTGAATGTAGAAGATAAACGACTGAGTATAGAGTCAACCAAGGCGGAGTCGTTACCCATTATGATTATGTCGTCCACATAGGCAAGGAGATATACCCGAGAGTCCCCAAAAGTATAGAAAAACAACGACACATCGGTTTTGGAGGCAGAGAAGCCTGTAGAAAGTAAGAAATCGTGTAGGCGCTTGAACCAAGCGCGGGGAGCCTGTTTTAAACCGTAGAGAGAACGTTGAAGATGGCAGACATGATCTGGGTGTTGAGGATCTTCATACCCCGGCGGTTGCTTCATATAAACAGTCTCTGGTAAATGACCATTCAGAAAGGCGTTGTGAACATCAAGTTGACGCAAGGTCCAGGAGTGAGTAACAGCCAGCGAGAACAATAGCCTGACAGTGGTAGGTTTAACGACTGGACTGAAAGTGTCAAAGAAATCTTCCCCTGCAACCTGGTTGAAACCCTTTGCAACGAGACGCGCTTTATACCTTTCAATTGAACCGTCGGCCTTACGTTTGGTGCGGAACACCCACTTGCACCCTACAATATTCATGAGCGACGTTGGTGGTACTAACTTCCAGGTATTGTTGTGGAGTAACGCATTAAACTCCTGGTCCATCGCGTCGCGCCAGTGCACGTGTTTGACAGCTTGAGTATAGCAAGTCGGATCCGTGGTGGTATGAAGAGCATAAAACTGCTCACCAGTGCCTCGTGTCTTTCTGCGAGTCCGCATAGCATGGCCACCAGTTGTCGTTTGAGTAGTCTGCGGACCAGTAGATGATGTAGATAATTGAACATCTGACTCAGTTCGGGATGTAGAGAGTTGTAAGTCCGGAGTGTTGTCGGACTGAGGCGGCATATGTAGCGGGATTGAAGGCACATCTGTACGAAAAGGAGCAGTAGCCCAAAGTGCAGTAGGCGTGTGTGGTGGTTCAATTTCCTGCACTTTAGCCTGAAACGGGAAAATATTTTCATCAAAGCGAACATGACGGCAGATATAGACTTTACTAGTGTTTAGGTCTAAGCATCGGTATCCCCTATAAGAAACTGGATAACTAAGGAAGACACAAGGTGCAGACCTATACTCGATTTTGTGACGATTGTAGGGCCGTAAATAAGGAAAACACCGACACCCAAATACACGAAAGAAAGAATATGGTGGATGGACATTATATACTTTGTAATGAGGACTCTGAAAGTTTATGGCTGATGAGGGTAGGCTGTTGATTAAAAAGGTGGCTGACTCAAAGGCAAAGTCCCAATATTTTAGTGGTGTGGCACTTTGGGCGAGTAAGGATAATCCTGTTTCAACAATATGCCGATTACGGCGTTCTACCCGCCCATTTTGTTCGTGCGTATACGCACAGGATTGTCGGTGAATAATACCAAGAGATTCAAATATAGTGTGTAAGCGACGATATTCGCCACCTAAATCAGACTGAATGACTTTGATAGAACACGAAAAGCGTCGTTCTACCATCGCCCGAAAAATTTGAAAGATTTTATAAATATCAGTTTTTACAGTCATAGGATAAAACCAGGTATATCGAGAATAATCGTCTACGAATAACACAAAATACCGATATCCTGAACTAGAGATTACAGGAGAGGGACCCCAAATGTCTGTAAAAATTAAATCGAGTACATTGCTAGTGTTATTTTGCACCCTATCTAATGGAAACCGAGACGACTTGCCGAGTTGACAGGCGGAGCAAACGTCTAACGAACCTACTTTAGAAGACGTGACTGGCAACTGTTTTAAAAGACGTTGTAACACTTGAACATGCGGGTGACCCAGACGCTGATGCCAAGTGACAGGTGAGGCTCGGGCGGTGAGATAGGCTTGATGATTATTTGGAATGGGTAACCGGTAAAAACCACCCGACGTGAACCCCTTAAGCAGAACTGCCTGAGTTGTTGAATCCTTCACAAAGAAGCAATTATTGTGAAATTCAAAATAAACATGATTTTCAGTCGTGAATTTATAAACAGACAGTAATGATAACGACAAATTAGGTACGTGAAGAATATGTGACATTTTAAGGGGGTGCGACGCAGATGGGATAACCGTGCAACCTACACTAGATATGTCCAAACCTGTACCGTTTCCGACTTTCAGAACATCAGACCCCGAGTATGGTTCTGAATGATCAAGCAGATGCGCATCAGGCGTGGCGTGGGAGGTGGCCCCCGTGTCGGGATACCAGGCGTCGGCCGACACCGTCGCCGGCGAGTCACCGGCAATGGCAGCATGTGCCTGGTTCGATGGGCGATCATCATACCTCCGAAAACAACTCACGGCGGTGTGACCGTGAGATCTGCAGATTTGGCAGCGCGGTACACCGCCCCTGCCGCCGCGGCCGGAGTTGCCATTGCCACGGCCTCGCCAGTTTCTGCCGCCTCGACCACTCGGCTGACGGCCGCCGCCACCTTGCGATCCAGAACGTCCGCGACCGGCGTAGAACGCAGTAGGGGAATTCTGCGGCATCGAGGGATCACCAGCGACGAACTCATCTGCATGGAGGAACTCCTGCGCCTGCAAATGATCCGCCAACTGCGGAAGGGTTAATGGCGCCGCCGATGCAGTGAGCGTGCTCGCCATAGCACGAAATTCCGGCCGCAATCCCCTGAGCACGTAGAGAACCTGTTCGTCAGCGGTTAGGGGCCGGCCGGCGAGCGAAAGTGCCTCGACAATCATCTGCGCTTGGCCTAGATACTCCGCCGGCGTCGAATTTCCTTGGCGAAGCGTCTGGAATTGTCCAAGTAAGCTGAGGCAGCGTGTTCGTGATTGTGAAGCGAACGCCGCAGTGATGGAGTCCCAAACTTCTCGCGACGTTTCTTTGCCAACCGCCAGATACATCACTTCGCTCGTAAGCGAAGAGACGATCAAGGATAAAATGGCTTGATCTTGTTGGATCCATGGGAGATAGGCGGGATTGGGCACCGCCGGCGAGAGTGGCTGGAGGGCATGGCAGCGAACCGTCGATGTATCCTACTAATCCTTGGCTCCGCAACAATGGGAGAACTTGCGTCCTCCAATAAATGTAATTACGGGTGTTAAGCTTTATGGAAATGTGGTGAGTGGCCGACGAAAGGGAGGGGATCGGCGTTGATGGAATGGTGAGTGAGGGGGTGATCGCACCGTCACTTGTCGGAGCAGCCATCGGAAAGAGAGGTTGGAGAGAATAAGGGAAGCGAGGATCGTTTTCCGGCTGATACCAGATGAACGTAGGATTCAATTGATTGAACGTAACTGATTACAGAGTCCTAGTACATGTATAATAGAGGTAGCTATAACTTCCCTATTCTATAGGTAAATAACATTTGACTAGTAACAAACAATCAGACTAAATAATATAAAGTAATAAATATAATGTAACATAACTCACAATAAGGAACCTTAATCTTTCATGCAAACCTTTTCCCTTCTCTTCTTTTTTCTAGAAACACCCTAGAAATAGAGATGAATTCAGGGCCAACTTTACCTACAACTTCTATACATATTTTGTACACTGAAATGCATGAGGGAATTAACATCATCATTAGCCATCTTTGTTAAATGGTGAAATGACAAAAATATAAAAGATGGAACAATCATCATAAACAAATAGAAGTTAAGAATGTAATGAGACAAAAAAAAAATTAAGTTAAAAATGACAATAAAAATAATTAATAATTAAAAGTAAAATTTACTCTTTTGTTATGCATGTCTGGTGTTATCGGTAGCATATAGTGGTACAGACATACAGGACAAGTTTACCAAATTGGCAACACTAAAATGTATGTTCAAACAACATAGTATTGGACCCCATGTTGAAAGTAACATAACGTATGATACCATACATAGGTGTAACAATGTTGGGGCAATTATTATTATTATGGAGTGAGTGAGTGACGGCTGCTGGCCACTTTTATAGTTTATGTATGGAGAGTTACATCCATTTTAAGAATTGAAGAGTGACGTAATGAGTGATTTCTGTTATCCTCAAAATGCAAAATTTTTTGTCTATGGAATTGTGAATAGGTAAATTGACAGCTTTTTATGTATGTAGACTAGTGCTGTTCACAAAGAGCTCAACACATTTAGTGAAATTCTCACACTATGCTTGATAGGGTTTGATCTTAAGTTCTTACTCTATGAGTGAGTGTCGTTAATTTTTTTTATTTACAAGAAAACGTGTAGTTGCTTTCTAAAAGTATGTTTTAGGTGAAAAATACATTGTGACTTTAGATAAAGAATTATAAAGAGACAAATCAATTTAAGTATATAATACATAACTTATCGACTTAAATAAAGAAGGCTAATAAGCCACTCCCCAAATAAATTTATCTTAATTCTCTGTGGTAGGAATAGTCTAGTAGTTTCGCTCTCCACGTTGAAAATGGCAATCTTTTAAAGTGGCTGGTACAAAGTACAAACCAAGAACCTTAACCATTTGAATACTACTTTTGAATATTTGGAGAAAAATGTGAATATTTTAAAAGGTATTCAAATATATAGCAAATACTAGCTAGTTTGGGAAAAGGAGAGGGATAAAGATGTACAAAAAATTGTCTTTTTATTTTATTTAAATTATTAGACATACATAAAAAAACACTTTTTTTTTTCTAAACTACTATTTTGTCTATTTGTCCATTCTTCAAACAC
>CM008345.1:9523605-9535673 GCA_002525835.2 Ipomoea batatas
ACGGATTATATTGAGTATTTTTTTTAAATACAACTGACCCGATTATATTGAGTATAATTCAAAAAGTTTGGAGTTCTACCAGGTAGTCAGGTACAATGAAGACAATGTACTCTATAAATTTGAAACCTTTTTGCATTAACTTTTTGATTTTGTTAGGTGCAATTGGAACTAGCGTTGATCAACATCTTAGAATTTTCTTAAATTTATATAAAGTACTGAACATTTGATTTCTGTGTAAATATTACTCCGTATTATGTAATGAGTAGATGAATATTACATATTGGTTGTGTTAATATTACGAAACCTCCTCGAGGAATGTTGTTGTCTGTTGGGAAGGTAATGGGTAGTCAAGATTACTCATGTATTTAGAGAACAAAATATAGTTATATGTAATTCGGGTATTCACTTAAACAATCTTCTAGAATACCCGTGAAGATAAACGTAACTATTTCATTAATTCATAACATAAAACGTTTACATCAACGATCAATGAAATGGTAAACCATTCCTTACAGTCAGACATAGAAACAACTTTTCTAACTATGCTATAGAAAACTTGAATCGCAAACTGTTTCATAACTAGGAAGCTATGTTCCTTCAGGGAGCTTAAAGCTTCATTAAAGATCTGGGTCTTCGTCATCATTCTTTTTTGCTCGCCCAGGATAAGATCAACACTTGCCGAAACCAAACTAAACGATTTATGCTAATGAAAATGAAAAGCTCGTGAAAGTAACGAGAGGAAAAATGCTCGTGAAAGTAACGAGAGAAAAACACAATAATAGAGAAAATAAAAAGTGGGTAAAGTCAAAGTAGGGTTGAGAGTTCAAGACTACCAACACAAACCCCAATACCTACCTACTATAATTTTATTCAAAGGGAAAGAAAACCGAAGAAGAAGATCTGTGTGGCGGTGATCGGAGGCGGACGGAGCTGCGACGGTGGTCGGGGCGGAAGAAGAGCGAGAGCAAACGTAGAAGGTGACCAAAACCGCTGGCTCAAAGCTCCATTAGAGCTCCGGCCGGAGGCCGGCGGTGGAAGCCGAAGTTGAGCAACAGAGAAAAACGTTTGGTTTTAGAGAGAAAAGGGAGGCAACATTAGGGTTTTCAGTGATATAGCCTATAAAAGTTGAGCAGCAGAGAAAGGCGTTTGATTTTAGAGAGAAAAGTGATGCAACATTAGGGTTTTCAGTGATATAGCCTATTTTCTAGAATACCTCTTAAAGACTTTGACAAATAATGGTGATAGTGCCTGGGGTTCAATTTTGCCTCATGTGAGGAATTGAATTATTCATTACTTTGATATTTCTATTGTTTCATTTTGTTTTAAAAAAGAAAAGAATTATATCTAATAAAAATTCTTAAAATTGTGTACACCTAGAATTCAGTATTCCAAATATATAACGAAAATGGATTAGTGACTCAGGTCGGCTCTTAAACTTTATACAGGAAATCAATTAGGTTCTTGAACTTTTAAAAATTGCAATTAAGCTCATCAACTTGTTATTTTTGAGCATCGAAGCCCACACACTAAACAATGACTTGTAATAGCAGGTCACTAGGGTTTCAGCAAGCTCCAATGACGTTTTGGCTACTAAATCTAGTGACCAACTATCGCCTTCTACTGCACAAGAAAGTGACCAAAATGGTCGATTTTTGCCGAAGAAGGATTTGGTGGCCTTTTGCCAGAGGGTAGTCTTCTCCAAAGGCAAACCCACAACTGCCAATCACCGGGTTTAGTAGGTGGAACGTTGGACTTCACTCCAGAATTTCATTCACAGAATTGAAGCAACCAAAAATACATCTGATACCTGTGGCCATTCAAGCTGTGGATAACTCGCCCTACTTCAACATCCCATAGCTTAATGGTTGAGTCAAAGGAGGCACNNAACAGGTCACTAAGATTCTAGCGAGCTCCAATAAAAGCCAGCAGTAATAAAAACCACCTAAAAACCATCTTCCCCATTTTTGTAAAAACCATAGCTTGTTTTTCTTTGTTTTTTTCCCTGAAAAAACTCATTAAAATCCACTAATGTTGATGCTCTTAGTCTGAGCCCATGTCTGCATGTACAAACAAGCCCTCGATTTGTTTATCAAGACTCGAGAGTTAGTTTCACACCTTCATGATAACTTGGAGCCAAGAATGCCTCAAGGAGAGAAACAACAAACTTGCCATCAAAAGGAATTCCTCGGATGGACAAATCTGCAAGGATATGCAAAACTTAAAAGGACATTATTTGCATTTATCAATTATGTTTGTAACTGATTAAGGTGATTAAGTTTGTAGCTATTAGATGTTAATAGCCGATCATAATCTATATTAATTACTTCGGAATTATATAATTTTTCCCGACAACAAAGGAAATGATACGCTCACATTCTTACAACAATACACATACTGCATTTATAAATTTTCTACTCCCAAACACTTTTCTACATCTAAATTAAAATATCTCTATTCGAATTTATGTTAGTATGACCATTGAACTTTAGTATAAAACCAACACATATAATCATTAGCAATGCACTATTCACACCTTAACATTAAAAAAATTGTAATTTTTCATACTAAAAAAATAAATAATGTTCACTTTTTTTATGTGACATTTGTTTTAAAAATTAACTCTATATTTTTATTAACTATTCATAAATTTATCAATCCCAACTAATAAGGAATCTATACAATAATTAAATACATAAATTGATTATATGGGACGAGGCACCGATCGCGCACACACTATTTTGAAGTTTTGGACAAAATCATAACGGATCTATTATGGTTTGTCACAGTGGGTAGTGCTGAAAATACATTTAGTAGAAAGACAATAGTTTTGGACGGTGATTTTAGACATATTCTTCCCATTATTCCAAAAGCAATTAGATCATTAGTTGTTGAAGTCACTATTAATTCTTTCTACCTCTGGACGAATTGCAAGGTATTGAGGCTCACAAAGAACTTGAGACTACGAAGTTTAGCTTTAGAGGAAGATAGACATAGGGTTGATTGGTTTTCAAAAAGGATTGCAAACATTAGAGATGAAATTGCAGGGGTTGTATACAACGGGTTGTTTGAGATCGATATTCAAGCAAAGTTTTTGTTGAAGTGTGGACCCAATCACATTGTAACTATAGTGGAAAGCACATTTCGAAGCGTGAGATATGTCATGCTTGATGAGTCGCACTTAGAAGGCCAAACGATATTCTCTCCGACTTTAGATGTCGTTGATCAAATTAATCAGTATATGTGTGACATGAACACTGTAGAATGACAGACATATATAAGTTGTGACTTTTTGTGTAAGGCAGAATCAGACAGTAAAAATCTATAAGAAGTACACACTCCTGAATTCCTAAATAGTTTGAGATTGTCTAGACGCCCTAATCATTTCATTGATATTAAAGGTTGGTGCACCTATTATGTTATTGCGGAACATAGATCACTCTCTTGGTCTTTGCAACGGTACTCATCTCATCGTCACAAGATTGTCATTCACATTGTCGAAGCAAGAATAGTTAATTGGACATATGAAGGAAATAAAAATTCTTATCCCCCGGATGTGTCTCACTTCTTCTGATACGAGATTGCCCTTCAAGTTCCAGCGTAAACAATTCCATTGATGCTTGCATATGCCATGACTATCAACAAAAGCTAGAGCCAAATACTAACTCATGTTGGGTTATTGCTCAAAAAATTGGTGTTTAATCACAATCAATTGTACTGGTTTTTTCCTGAGTCACCCATCCTAATGATATGAAGGTGTTAGCTCTAGACGATGATGGTCAAGATTCTGTTACTACTACCAATGTCGTCTACAAAGAGGTTTTCAATAATGTGTAGTTTGAATATTATGTTTTTTTTTCAAAGAGCACATTTAATTTGCACAAGTTATACAAATCCTAAAAGCTGATATATAAAATCTCTAAAGTTTCAACACTGAATTTTTACATCTACACATTAGCTATTAATTTTGCAATTATTTGGTCGAATTCAAGCAAATATAACATCACAAAACATAATCGGTCCAACCCATCTTTTCAATTGCACTATATAATATTTGATGTTATAATTTATATAATTATATATCAATCCAAATATTCTTAAAATATTATAGCAAATCCATTCTGTGTATCACACATGTGAAAATACTAGTTTATTTAAAAGTTACAAATTTATATCACCCAACCATTATAAAAAAAGAAAAAGAAAAAAAGAGAGACCATATTTAGATAATGACTAACTTGCCAATGTCTTGACGGATATGTGACAGTGTTTGGGATAGGCGTTTTGAGGAAAGAGTTTTCTTTTCCCAAAACGCCTTTATCTATTAATTATTTTTTTCGCGTTTTGAGGAAAGAGTTTTCTTTTCCCAAAACGCCTTTATCCATTAAATTTTTTCCCATAATTGAGGAGCCTTTTCAGCTCCTCAAGCCTTCTGCCCATCCAATTTTCGAACGGGCAAAAATTAGCAAAATTAATTGGAGCCTCAAGGCTCTTTTATATAGGAACCTCAAGGCTCCAACTCGGCAACTCCCACTTTCCCAACGATGTGGGAGAAGTGGAAGATAAGGGCGTGCAGGCTGTAGCTCCACTTATTTTTTTTGTTTTGTTTTGTTTTAATTATTTATAATGATAATAATAATTGTAATTATTATTATTATGAAATATATGTATAGTATTTTATGTCATTTTAATTGTTAACCGCTAATATTAAATAACTAATGTTATCAAATAATTTTTTACAATCTGTTGATACAATTCACTAGTTAAACTCGCTAATATTATCCTCTATCCGCTAACCATAAACCGTTAATTGTCAAAAACAAGACTAATTATAAGTCCAAAATGGGCGACCAAGTGAGTGAAAATTGGTCCGATTCTTATTTAACACCTTATTGGTCCAATTTCTTCATTATCCAAAAAAATTGACAATAACATTCACAATAAGAATACAAATTATAAAATAATTGTATGATTCGTTATACGGAATTATTAAATATAAAAATATTCATAAATGTCATGATTAAGTTTATGTATAAGATTTTATAAATATTAGTAATAATAATAATAATAACAAAAATCCATATTCATAGAACTAAAAGTTCAAAATGTGGAAAACCGATTTTAAAAGGCTTTGCTTACTCTCTCTCGACTCTCGAGTCTTCACTACTGGAGTTTCAACCCATTAAAAACCTCATTTTTTTCCTTTCTTTCTTTCTTGCCCATTTTTTGTTTCTGTAACGGCGATGGAGAGGCGGCAACAACAGCAGCAACAGCAGCACTGGGGAGTGAGAATCCCGTCGTATCTTCAGCCTCAATCGCACCAGAATTCTCCCCCGCAGCAGCGGAGCAGCTTGCCGGAGATTTACGCGAACCCGCCCGACGTTCATGGGCTCGAATCAGTTCTCTCCAATCTGCGCGTGTCGTCGGATTACGGGCTCCGTCGATACCACCCTATGGCGGCGCCGGCTGTGGGGTCCGCGTGGGTCGGCGGCGGTGCTGACGTGTCCCCCGGGTTGCGATCGGACCCTGGGGCTGGGTACCAAGTGATCAGTGGCAATGGTGACGTGGAGGGTTTGATGATGATGAGGAGTAGGGCCCACAGTCGGAATGTTGGGGATTTCTTGAGCTTTGGTGGGCCCCACCACCAAAATCTGAATGTGGGCCCGGCCAGGAGCTGGCCCACTACTGCCGCGGATAGCGGCGGCGGCGGCCGGAATCTCGGTGACGCCGCCGCCGCCGCCCAGCCGTGGCTGTGGTATGGCGGCGGAGGGGGAGGAGGAGGAGAGCCTCCGAGGTTGAGAAGCAGTGAAATGTTTTATCATGAGCAGGACCCTTTCTTGCTCTGCAAGAAACCATTGCCAGGAAACCCCACTCTCCCATTCCCTAATTTGAACCAAAATTCTGCTCAATCTATGGATGGTTCAATGCCCAGAAATCTCAGCTTTTTGAACAATAAGGATGAAATTCATCAGGGAGCCTTGAATCTTGAGGATATTCGAGGAAAGATAGTTTCTTTAGCAAAGGATCAAAATGGGTGCAGAATATTGCAGGATAATCTCGTTTTCTTCGACAACGAAGGAACCGAGATTGTGCTGTCTGAGGTTATAGAATACGTTGGCGATTTGATGAAGAACCAATCTGGGAGTTACCTCATTCAGAAGCTTTTCTCAGTGTGCAGTGAAGAACAAAGAACTAATATTATTTTAGCTGTAACTAAGAAACCGTTTCAGCTCGTTGCAATTTGCCTCAACCCCTTTGGGTATGATTAATTCTAAATTTTAATTTTGAAATGTATAATATGTTTGCCTCCAGAACAATAAACTGATTTCGTGTGTGTGTTTAAGGGCCCGAGCAATGCAGAAATTGTTGGAAGATCTTAGTTCGCCGCAGCAAAGATCCTTAGTAATTGCTGCTTTATGCCCTGGTGCTGTTACATTGGCCTCTGACCCCAATGGCCACCTCGTGATTCTTTACTGCTTGAAAAATTTCTCCTTTGAATACAACAAGGTAACGGCTAATAGCTCTCTTTACCAGATGCTGCTAAATGTTGATGAAACTTATGCTTTTATATATTGTTTTTTGTTTATGGCCATATGTTGGGTGACAAAAATGTTGGTAGAGACTTACATGTGCCAGTTGATTTCGTTTGATGTCTGTAATTGTTAGTTATGTTTGTCACCTATAACCGTTATATTTTGCAGTGCTTAGTTGATTATGTAAAACCTAATAGTATGAAAATATGGGAACGGTAAAAAGTACTCTGTATTTAAGTTAGGATTTACGTGCAGTTAAGATTAAACGTTCCTTCAAGCTTGATAATGTGTCAATTCACTCCGAATCTATATATTAATTGAATGATACACTCTTCACCCCTCTTTTGAAGTTCTCTGTTTCATACTCTTCTTACTACAGGATTGACCAAAGTCTGTATACAACCATTTATCACATTTCAACTGTTTTCCTCTAGCATGAGGCACGGTTCATTTTCTGTTACCATCAAGAACTGGATTGATAGGCACCATTTCAATGGTTCCATTCTATAACGCCATTTTATGGGTGTTGCAAATTGTGTCTCTTCTATACTGAAATTTAACACTTCATTTGGCATAGAAAGTTGTCTTGGATAACATCCTAGAGTTTTTTGAAAGAAGATAACATCTTAGAGTTCCTTTCCCTTCTAGGAATCTCACTATGCACGAGCAGTAACTTTGAGCCCCACCCCACCCTCTTTTTTGTTTTGTTTTGTTTTGTTTTTTTTTTTTTTTTAAATTTTAAAATCATGATTTGGCCTGAATTTGTTCATACTCGACACATGAAAGTTGTAGATCTTTCTCTTTGCTTTCAATAGAATCGTGAATAGAATCAATCCAACTTTGTATGAAAAAGATATATCCGAATTACTGAAATATGTCAAGGTTGTCCAAAAGTTGTAGATTTGCATCATTTGTTTGCCATTGAATTTTGGGCCTCCATTTGGACTCATTGAATAGTGTAATTAATTAATTTTGGTTAAAGTATATCTGCCACACCGATAAAAGAGTTTCCTCCAAATTGGGCTATGCTTGGCATAACCCATATCCTCATCGGCTCATCACAAGTTATCGAGACTTGGGGATAATTAAAAAGTTGTCCGTAGGACCCAGTCCTGAGGCCTTTGCTTCATTTCCAGCAGTCACATTGAATTCTCCCTCACATTTCTTCTCATCTTAGGATGCATTTCATATGCGGTGACTGGTGAAGGTCTTCTTGCATCATGTTATGACCATAAATACCAAATTTATGATACCTTGCCATATTTACTTCATCTAGACCCATCACCTATGCACCTCAGTACCTCACTATAAGGTGTTGGTCTAATAGCCTCTCTCTGCTCTTAGTGAATACACATACACCCCTCACCGCTCTTCCCCGGCTTTTCTATCTTATTTTACTTGTCTGGTTTCTTTTCCCGAGGACCGATCTTTTAAAATATATTTCTTAAAATTTTGAAATTTCCATTCTTGAATCAAGTAATGCTTTTCATATAGTTTCTTAATATCTATTTCTTAGTGTCTACTAATAAATTTATTAGTGTCAAAAAACATAAAGATCAATCAAATTGGCTCACAAAATAGTGGCTAAGGCACATTACTCGAGACAAATGTAGTAAGTACAAAGGATTGATTATGGCAATCTGCACCTTCATTCAGATTCTAGGACCAACTAAAAACTTAACAATCAGACTAATATTGTCCATTTTTGTCAATAGTCAAGAGACCAACACTATTTGATTTTAAAGTCAAGGGGAAAAAGTGAAATTGTCACTATAGTTGAGGGATGGGGACCAAAAACAAAAATAGTTCATATAGTTTAGTATTGCATTTTGTGAATAATCTATTATATGCTTCATATGTGTTATGAATTATTGGTTTAAATAAGATAATAATTCCCGACATTTAGAAGCTATATTATTCAAATTGGTATCTGAATTATCTAAATATCTAATTAAATAAGATTTGTTAGATACTGCTACTTTTACATCTGGTTCGTGAGTCCATTGTATCTTATACTTGATGAGAGATCTCTATTAAATACTCTATAGGTTCTCGCACAATTAGCAGTCTGACAAAAACTATATTTGGCAGCATCTTATCAATGAAATCGCAAAGAACTGCTTTGGGATTGCAACCAATAGAAACGGGTGCTGTGTGCTGCAGTCATGTATAGAAAACGCTTGTGGAGAAGCAAGGAAGAGTCTGGTAAACGAGATAATAGCAAATGCTGTGCAGCTATCAGAAAATCCCTACGGGTTTGCTTCTGAAACCTTTGTTTATCCTTACTTTCTGGGTCAATCACTAAATAGCATGCTTCTCGTTATCTTTCACAATGCCCAGCAACTATGTCGTGCAACATCTGCTGGGACAAAATATACCAGGAGTAGAAGACAATCTGCTGGGGCGGCTCGAAGGGAAGTTTGATTCTCTCGCACGCAACAAATATGCTAGTAATGTTGTCGAGAAATTCTTTGTCAAATCGGGAGAGCAGTCTACTAAAATTATCAAGGAGTTGATCTCAAGCCCAAATCTTTCGATGCTTCTAGTGGATCCTTTTGGGAACTATGTCATTCAGAAGGCATTGAAAGTAGCAAAGGTAAGCTTATTAAGCCATCTTATTCGTAGCAGATTATGAAACACTGGCATAAATATCTGAATTCATTTTAATTCTAAGGTTCTACATTGAACTTTTCAATCCAGTGGTTGATCTAATGAACTCTAAAACCAAACGAAGATAATTTTCCAAAAGGCATGGCATTATTAGAGCCTTTTTAACTATTTTTTTTTTAATTAACCTTAGCTTTAGCCTTTTATCATTTAGTTTTTATTTCTTTGGCCCATTCGAATGAGCTTAGGTCTAAGATTTCTTGGTTACAACTTACAAATAGGTTTCCACTTGACTCTACAACACTTTTGATTAGTGGCCTCATTTTACACAGGTGTTCCTTCTCCCTGCATCAAGAATAATAATCATAAATAGCGATATTCCTAATTTATTGAAAGCAGGATGGGCTCTGTCTAAATAAGTTCTTTTTATTACACCTGTCATAACTATAGTGGATGGATGCTGATATTTATCTGAAATCTTCTGAAGTTTCATGTGTTGAACTGTTGAAGTACTCATTATGATATCTAATATTCAAACTTTCATGAGATTAATGTCTCATTTTACAAACTAACTTTCCTTTTCACCAAGAGCATGCCTCGTGTTTCTTTGCGATGAATTTCTGGGAGGTTCTTGTTGCAGAACATGGGCAATTTATATCGTGGACCAGGGTCCACACTGCACTGTGGACTGTGGACCCTGGTCCAATATACAAAATTTGACTTCATAAAGTATAAATTCATGTTCATAATTCACAGAATTATATAGCTGAGAAACCATAAACACTTAACATAATACACAGAATTCATGTTCATTATATCGTGTTTATGTGTGTGTGCATTATGAACATGACTTTTGTGCATTATGAACATGAATTTTGTACCTTATAAAGTCAAATTATGTGTATTGGACCAGGATCCATAGTGCACTGTGGACCCTGGTCCACGATATAACGATTGGTAGAACATGTGGCGGTATTTTCAACCCTAAAACGGACTAGAAGCAAGATGACACTATACCCTTTTTCTTCCCTCAGCAATTCATACGTTCGTTTAGGAAAGAATTGTATAGGAAACACATACATCAACTCTATCTCGTGAATGTCTTGTTTAATTAACCTGGTTTCTTGATCATTAACCCGTGTTTCTTGTTCTGCACATGTAGGGCGAGGTCTTCAATGCACTCATTGATCTGATCATGGTTAACGCACCATCCATGCAAAGTAATATCTATGGGAAAATGATCCTCGCTTGTTTGAGTAGGGGCGGTAGGGATATACATGCAGGCAGCAACATTCTCTATTCTAAGTAGCACGAATGGGTTCGTGCGTTATTGATCTGTCGGTGTGTAAACTGTAGCGATGTGTTCTGTTGTTTGTGTTTTTGACTGAATTTAGCACACTAGAAAGAAAGGGATTTGGGAAGATGCATGGCGAAAGATTTGGCGCCGCAGAAGCATCATAGAATGTATTTTTTTATTTTTTTTTTGTTGGGATTTTTTTTGTATAATTTGCTTTTGTTTATTTTTGTTGATGGCTGGATGGCTGGCTATTTGAGATAGGGCATGTAATAGTTTTTCTTGACTGCCACTCAATAAATGCTTTCAGCTCTCATCCTGTATAAATCATAGCCTCTATCTAGTCTTCATCACAATTCACAAGGTTTCTTCATTCTTTACTTTGATTAACTGAAAGCTTGCAGTTGTTATCTGCTGAAAGTATGCTCTGAATTCTTCTTTTTTTTTTTAATTGACGAGGAAAACTCGTGCCACTGTTCGAGAGAGTGTTTCGGGTAAATTTGCTTTGTCGGCAAAATATGACAAATCATACCATAGACCAGAGTTGACCTTTCATTGTATGTACATAGTCCAAAATGATATTTTGCAATTTACAGATTATGAGCATAATATGTTAATTGTATTAGACTATGTAATTTATTCATTGAATTAAAGAACTCAATTGACCTATTTTGATGAGTTTGAAGACGGTTAGGTGTTTGACATGTACTTTATTTATTGAATTAAAGAGCTCAATTGATCAATTTTGATGAGTTTGAAGATGGTTAGGATCAAATACTTGTTACTATGTCAAAAGTTAGAAGTTGTCTGACTTTATTGCCACATTTGTGAGAGACAAGGTCCTCTCCTCTGGACAACTATATAGTTATTTGCTCAACAAATTATGTCAACCACAATCGTGATGTCATCAAATTATAAGGTATTTGACTTCTTTTTTGTTTTGTTTTGTTTGTTTGTTTTTTTTGTTTTTTTTTTGTTTTGTTTTTGTTTTTGTTTTTTTTTTTTTTTTGTTTTTTTCTAAACTAAGCATTACCAACATATAGGCGATTCAAATATATAATGCATTATATTTTCACGTACAAATGTACAATATTATAAAATTTTTCATAAATTTCGTATGGTCATATATCTTTTCTTTAGGGGTCCTTTTTTATGGTTTCTTCTTTTTGTTATTAATAGAAGTGGTTAGGAAAACGATATGTGCCATTTTCTATCCCAACTGGGTTTCCTTAACTTTTTTTTTTTTGGATTATCTAGATTGTGCCGAACTATATTCTAGATTTCGATAAATTCTGCCTACAAAGAGTACATTCCAATCCCCACTACATACAAGAAGCATATCCCAATTCCGATCAAAACACTGCTATGCCATTAGAAGCAAGTTTTAAGTGAAACTTTTCATCTACTAAACTAATATCCTGCGTAGCTTTCCTTAACTTTACATACTCCAATCGTTGCCTGCACTTTTAACTTTCAGAATTCTTAGGTTTAACCTTTCTAGAAATATAACCACCTTAAAACCAATGAAATAGTGTCTTATTACCTTTTGAGGTCCTACACGAGTACTCGACATAAGCAAGAATAGTTTCGGTGTGAAGAGCTCTGGTGTAGCTGATTGAGAAAACATGTGGTCTAAA
>CM008345.1:9536049-9548601 GCA_002525835.2 Ipomoea batatas
TCCTCGGCATCTTAGGCGCGCCGCTCGCCCCCGTGCATGTCACCAACAACGACCCTTTGCCGCATCTCACCATCAAACACACCCCAATTGTCAGTCTCTGTCTCTCCCTCCACCTTTATTCTCACTATATATTTTCTTGTTTCTTGATTCAAAATTTCTAATCTTTATTCACTTCACTAGGGTAAATGAGTAAATCCCATGTTTCTTGATTAAAATTTTCTATCTTTATTCACTTTAGTAGGGTAAAAATGGTAAATCCCATCTTGTTATCTTGGTAAACCAGTCTAAATTATTCATAAGTCGAACTTGTAATTTTGTGGTTACTACTGGGTTGCACCACTTTACTATTATTTGAATTATCTGGTTTGATTGTACTGGTTAACTATGCATGCTTTATGAGGCATTTGGAGCTCAAATTATGATTAGTTGAAGTAATTAACTCTGTAATATGCTAATATGGGAGCTATTGATAGTGACAATTGGCAAACCTAGTTTGAACTTTGAAGTTATATTCCTAAATTTAATGAAGGAATTTAGTTAATGATACTGTTTTCAAATAATTAACAAAATTTAGTTAAAGGGTATGTTAATCTTCATAGAAAAGGAACAAGCATTAGACACTTTGGTGTAAAGCATAGATAGAGTATAGATAGCGATTAGGGAGAATAATTTCATTACAGGGTATATTAGTCTTCACAAGAAAGGAACAAAGACAGTTTTTTTTTTTTTTTTTTTGGAGTATAGATATAGATTAACTTGGATTGAAGCAAATTCAAAGCTATGCTTGCAGTAAAATGGATTTCTTGTAGCTATTTTTAAGGTACGGTAATGTAGTTTGTAGATATGCTGTCAGTTCTTGTGGTTGAGCGGGTTTTCAGTGTTATTTAATAATGTAGTTTGGTATGAGGTTTCTGTGATTCTGTCGTTTATTAGAGTTTCAGTTATCTGCAATGGTGGTCCTGGGTTAGGTTTAGGTGTGTTTTTTGTTTCGTGAAGTATTGTTTTGTTTGGATTCTTCGAACTCAATGCCGTGCCTGCAGGAAACGTCGTCAGCTCAGTACATCTTGCAGCAGTATATGGCGGCTTCTGGAGGCCAGAAGCTTCAGGGTATCGCCAATGCATACGCGATGGGCAAGCTGAAGATGTTGGCCTCAGATCTCGAGACAGCCACCAAGGTTATAAAGAACAGGAACTCTTCGAAAACGCCTGATTCTGGCGGTTTTGTGCTCTGGCAAATGAATCCCGACATGTGGTACATTGAGCTTGCGCTTGGTAGCAATGAAGTTCACGCTGGCTCTAACGGTAGCCTCGTTTGGAGGCATACGCCTTGGCTTGGCACACACGCTGCAAAGGGTCCCGTCAGACCCTTGCGACGTGCGCTTCAGGTGATAGATAGTCTTTGTGCATTCATCAATCCCGGGGAGTTTGTGGTTGTGGAAATATTAATTAAGGCCTCGGTTTTGCTTGTAGGGACTGGACCCGAGAACTACTGTCAACATGTTTGCCAATGCAAAATGCACGGGCGAAAAGAAGATCAATGGCGAGGATTGTTTCGTTCTCAAACTCGCTGCTGATCCACACACATTGAAGGCCAGGAGCGAGGGACTAGCCGAGATAGTAAGGCACGTTATCTTTGGCTATTTCAGCCAAAAAACAGGACTTCTCGTGCACTTGGAAGACTCCCAACTCACCCGAATCCAAACAAACGGAGGCAACGCCGTCTATTGGGAGACCACAATCAATTCATTCCTCGATGACTATAAGCCCGTCGAGGGAATCGTGATCGCGCATTCAGGGCGATCAGTGGTAACCCTCTTCCGCTTTGGCGAAACAGCCACGAGCCACACGAAGAGGAGGATGGAAGAAGCGTGGACCATCGAGGAAGTAGCGTTCAACGTCCCCGGCCTATCAGACGAGTGTTTCATTCCTCCCGCAGAGCTGAGATGCAGTTCCACCGGTGAAGCTTGCGAGCTCTCTCAAGGGGCGAGAACGAAGAACGCCTGCAAAGCTACAGTTTCTGCACTCGATAAATCGCACAGTGGCAAAATCAACAGCGTCACATTGGATGAATATTTGAGGTGAAGTTTTAAGTTTCTGTATCCCAATCTGGCAATCTGTACATAGTTACTCACAGGATTATTTAGAGATTACTTCTCCAAAACTTTATCGTTCCTTACTACAATTTGGTTTTTCAGTTTGTAATACTTCCCAGGATGAATTCCAATTGTAAGGCTGGCGATTTTGTATCTTCTATAATTCTGTAAAATTCTGCCCACTAGCATCCTCTGAACTGTTGTTTCTGTGAATAAAAAGTGGATTTAAATTTTTTTATTTTTTTTTTGAGAACAAAAAGTGGATTTAAATTCTTGATTGGTTCTTATATATTGGATTGATTATTGTTCGTTTTACCAGGTCGACCCAACATAAATTCCAAGAACATGCGCTCAAGATTTTCTTGTGAGAACAAGATTTTCTTGACACCTATCACGTAACCGAGAACAAGGAAGAAGACTTGACACTTACCATTTAATTCAGAACTCATTAAAATTTCCTATAAGAGATTCAGTAAAGATAATAATTTCATTTTCTCCAATAAACTATTATGACTTCTCAACTATAATCCCAATCAATCAAACAATTTGTTTCTTTTTTGACTATTCAATTCAACCAAATTATATGGTTTTAAGCAGACATAAATTTGCAATGAGTGCCAAGGCCGTGGGTGTGTAACAATGCATGATGGGTGATTATTAGCAGAGGGTCACGCTGTCGCTATATATGCAGTGGAGTGTGGACGAGCATTATATTATATTTTTTCACTCTTTTAAAATATACATTTTTGCACCCACTCTAATGATTTCTAAACCGTTGACGCCGTTGGTTGTGTACTTAGAAAAATTTGGGCATGAAAGTGAACCATAAGAAAGAGATGATTAATGATTGTACCACCCAGGTTTCTGTGCTGTCTTTACACACCATGACACCAATATATTATGGACGCATGCACCAACGCCAGGAAAATGTTAACCCTAATAAACAACTCGTACACTCCGCTTAGCTTTTTAATGATTGGATAAGTAGAAAAGAGAGAATTGGCATATATAGACTAGTGATAGATTTAATTAGCCTGGGGTACGAATTTATAAACCCGTTAAATGAATGATAATGTGAAGGAGTAGGAAATAATAGCCAATGACCTCATAGGTAATCTAGTGGCGCCCGGTTACACCCCATATGGAAGGGGGTGGGTTCGAGCCTCAAAGATAGATAATGTCTAATGTCTTAATGAGACAATAAAGAAGCTTTTTATACATGCTAAACCATATAACCGCCCCCTAACACGATGGAGCAGTTATAACCACGCTTTGACTGCGCCTGGCCCTAAGACTGGGTCCGCAGTTTGACCGGCCGAGGCCATATGGTTGAGCCCCCATGGCCGAGGCCCTATAGCCAGGGCCTCGTAGCCGAGCCTACATTACTGAGCTCTCATAGCGGGGACTCATAGCCGAGTCCTCATGACTGAGCTCCCAAGGCCAAGGCCCTTTGGCCGAGCCCCCATAGCCAGGGACTCGTAGCCGAGCCCTCATGGCCATGGCCATATGGCCGAGGCCTTGCCCTAGGGCGGTCCGGGTCAAACACGAAGCTCAACCTGGGGGTCCCGGGTCCTCCCGAGTCCTTCTTGCTCCGTCTTCCCGGATCAGTTTGTTCGATCCCATTCTAATATATTCATCATCGTACCGATTTTGAAAAAATAAGAGTCATATCTAATGGTTCAATTTGAATCCTTTATATATATAAACCTTTTTTTAGAAACTTGGCCCCCTGCTCTTGTGTCGTTACCTTAGCCATACATGATTAGGACTAGCCTTTAGCGTTAAAAAATGAAATTATAAATTTTATATCTCACTTGCAACTTAAAATAATAAAACTTCTCCGTAGGAGTAACTCAGTTGGTTCGACCGATCACTTTAAAATGTTGCTTTAATGGTAGTGTAGGGATTAGAATTCACTGACAACTTAGCTAGGGATCATTGGTGACCTTGACCAATCAGAGGTGATGAAGGTCCCTTGTACACAGAGTACACAAGCAAGGGTGTGGCAACCTAAGGATTGACAGAGCGACTCACAGTTTATCTCCTCCAAGCTCCAGGTGTATAAAATAATAATAATAATAATAATAATAATAATAATAATAATAATAAGGGTTTTGGGCTTAAAAGGAATCAAAGACTATTAAGGCCACAGCAAATCCACCTTAATATGGGCCTAAAGTTGGATTCGGGCTTAGTATTCAAGTTTCTTAGGTTAAAAGGCCCTTGGGATAAAAGACAAATAAATGAATCCAAAATCTAGTTTCTGGCAACCTTAATCAGCACTTTTTTTTTCACACCCTCATGACACCATGCAGCCATTCAAAAGTTTTGAATCTCCACCAAAACACAATTAAACACTCATAACCCATGATCTTACCGAAGCACACGATAATCTGCAACTCTATTATATTCTCGATAAACATGGATGACTCAAATAACCCGGGCCGAATTTTAAGGCGTGCAAAATGTGTAACAGCACAGGGCCCCCAAAATTTGGGAGGCCTAGTCTAGCCTTTGGCCTAATAGTTAGTATATGTATTTGTGCTTATATTGGCTCAAAATTAGATTTTTTACATTTTTTCTCTTTGCAATTGAAAAACTCTAAGTTTTTACCATCGAACAAAGTGACTAATCCTCTCGGTGTCATGGAGATTTGGTTAACAAGAATTAAATCATATTTGGGTCTAATCACTCATGCTAAGATATTTTCCCATCAATTAACAAGAATTAAATCATATTCCACTCATTCAGCCACAAGATTACCTTCCGGGGCAATCAAATAAAATCTTTAATCATATTGTCGGGTCATAACTTGGAAGAGTTCTGAGTTTCTGAGTTCTCCAAGAAAAGCACAACCACCTTAGCTTAGTCGTTTATTGACTAATGGAAGTTTCGAAACCTGAGATGCAGACTTAGATTTGATCAGTAGATTTCAGATTAATCTCCTTAATTAATATACAGTTCAGTCTTAAACTTTTTTTTTTGAAACAAGTTCAGTCTTAAACTAATCTGCCTATTTTCCACGCCCACACAATTATCAATAAACAGAGATTAACTAAATGCTTTCCGACGAATCACATGTCGGCCTTCTGACCTCTGAACAGAATGATTGGTTGTGCAGCTCAACATTTTTTTATACGATGATCTTGTGTTAATTAAGGTTAATTGTCAGTTTTTTTCCACTTCTGATCAATTTAGTATAGCCGCATTTTCTCGAGACCTTCCCCATTTGTACTTATATTCTATTTATAATGTGTGTGTGTGTATATATATATATATATATATATAGACACACACACATTCTCATTTATATTTGGCTGTTTTTACTCGTAAAATAGATTTGTGTAATTTACATTATATTGATTATAGTCATATACAAAACCATGTAATTGATGGTTAAAGAAATTCAGAATGAGGCACTGAGAAGGACGACGACTACACATTGATTTTGAATTGTACGTATGGCGTTATTTAGGCAAGGTTGGCCGATTTTTGCAAGGTTGGCCGATTTTTGGCGTCTCACTTACCGGTAAGGAAACATATGTGCGGATTATTTGACTAACCTAAGTCAAGTTAAGGGAGCAATTGGGGCAAAATCATTTTTAAGTTCCCTCCAAAAAGCATTAGACATATGTTTAATGATCTAGATAAGATGAAATTAAATATGAATCTCATAGAATTAGGGTTTAAATATCGTCAAATTAAATTTGTGATATTGTTGTATTACATGTTAATTTTACATTTTCAAAATTATCCCAAAAAAAAAAACATGTGTGGCAAACAGAATGAACATAGAAAATTGGAAATGCGGAAGCATTGAGAAAAGGAAGGGGCAGGGGACCAAAACTTCACTTCGGATATGAAGGAGAACATTCTTTAAAAGAAGTTCTAAGTGGTCCCTTCTTAAGCCTCATTGCAACATTTTTGTAACATATAATAAATCTATATATATATATATATATATATATATATATATATATTTTAAAGATTCAACTTTATACTGATATGTTCACATTTGCAAGAAATTATCCTATCTTTCTAGGTTATTATACACATTTCAAGTGTGGTATCATGTCACATATATAGAAAATATATATAATGGTCCTAATTCTCTACCCCGTGAAGCATGTATAGTAGGTTGGGGTAACAATCTTGTAGCCCATTAGAATATTATAACTTTTATTTGTGTGCATATGTTATGAATGTCTCATATGTACGTAAGTACGTTACTGAGTACATATAGCGAAGCAGAGTAACAATATTTGTCTCTAGGGTTCGCTGAGTGCGTCAGGGGTGCAAGGCATTGCCCAATAGTACGGTACATAGACAATTTTGGAAATCCAAATAGACATATGATGTTATTCTTTTTTTTTTTTTTTTGTAATAGAAAGACATGCATGTATTGTTCTCATACTATCCTAATTCAAGACCCATATGTCATATATATACTCTTCAACTATAATAAACTTTACTAATCAAAATATAATGACCATTAATCACTATAGATGTAAAATTCAAGTCATGCAATCAACTCACTGATTATTGCCTTCAGTCGTGACATCAAGTCAGACAATAAACCACTACATATTTAATATATAGTTAAAGGAAGTGCATATTAATTAGTTGTATTGTATATTTAACGAAATTATATGACATATTTTGTATAAAGAAAAGTTAGTATAATTTGATCAAATATAAAGTATACCGACAAAGAATTTTCATATATCCATGGGTTATCTTTCATCTTATCATATTTCTTCGTACGTGCATGTGATATTTCTATGATTAGAAACAATAGATTTCAAGAATCCTGATTGTTGGCATCATGACAAAACACAAAAAACCACAAGTTCTGGAGAATTATGTCGTCATTGGGTGTGTTTGGAAAGCAGGAAAATGATTTCTTGAAAATGAGTCATTTTCCGTGTTTGGATGAATTCTGGAAAACTGTCTTTGTGTGTTTGGTTCATTTTCCAGAAAATGAAAAACAAAAATTTTTTTATTTTTATTTTTGAGAAACAAAATAATTTTTTTTAAAGAGAAAAAAATTACAACAAATTAACAAACAAGAAATCAACACAAATTAACCAAAAATAATAATTAAAAAAAAAAAAAAGAAGTCACGGCTGATTTCCGCAAAAATCAACAAAAAAAAAGAAAATAAATCAACAAAAAAAAAAAAGGAAGAAAATGTTTGATGATAGGAAGATGATAATGGCAAGAGAAGAAAAAATGAGTGTTGGAAGCCAAAAGCAAGAGAAGAGGAGAAGAGGAGAAGAGGAAAGAAATGAGAGGATTTGGAAAATGACTTCCCCCCAAAAAAAGGGGAAGTCATTTTCCTCCAAATGACCCTCATTTTCCATTGACCATTGTGTTGTTTTCCTTTGACCATGTTTTCCTTGGCCTTCCCAAACACCATAAACCCGAAAAATGATTTCCAGAAATCATTTTCCGGGTTTCTAAACACACCCTAAGGTTTACATTCTGAGGCATAGGAAACAAGCTAAGTAAAACCAGAAACATTGCATTTATATATCCAAACAGGATTCACATAATATGATACATCAGACAACATGTCTGTAAAACAATGATGAAGTTTACTTCGATTTTTCTAGTACAATTTATCTCTCATGTAGTCCTGCGTAGTTGTGATCGAGCTATTATATAGCAAGGGGTAAAAACGTCAAACAAAAACTGAAGTACAATAATTTGAAGCACACAGTACAGTACAGAAACAGAAGAGAACAGGAGAAGAACGAAAATGACTCACCATTAACGACAGCTCTCTTTTATGGTAAAAGTAGATGCTACCTTGAAGCCTGCACCATGTCTTTTCCACATAAGACAAAATACCTTTTGCAACAGAGAATGAATTCATGAACTCATCAACCTAGATACAAAGGTATACATTTTATTCTAATTAGCCTTCATATTTCCTTCTTTTTTAAAAAAATAGTCGAGGACCGAAGTAATTATAATTTCAATACTCAACACCAAACTGTAAATTTCTATACACAGAAAATCCAACCTAAATTTACAATGTTCGTGACAGTAATTAAACTTCGTCCTAATAGGGCTTCCATTTGTATCACTCATTATCCCACCATGCTGATCACTAACAAGAGGTAGTTAGCGGATGTATGTTTATTTTTTATCATTCGACTATAAGTTCATCATTTCAGAAACCTTTTAAAAAGTTTAATTACGAAAACAATCTTTGAAACATAACGAGATTACTCTGTCGACAATAATAATATTATTTGGATAAGAAGATTAAAATACTCTTCAAGTAGCTCAATCATTATTAAACCAAGTGTAGTGACAACTTGTTCCTGTAACAGTCGTAGATGAAATTAATTAAGCTGTGTACTAAAGTTGGAAAGTTCCCTTTTTAGTGCGCATTTGTTAACTAAAAATAATAATATTTTCATTCTCATGCGCCGGTGCCTGTTTCCACTCACAAAAGCTCATCAACTTACACAGTAAAACCCTAACAAATTAAACCACAAAAACTCCAACCCAGAGATCATACATACATACCCTAGAAGAGACAGCAAGCTAAGACAACCTTAATTAACCTCGTACCATCATCAATGAATTCTCCTAAGAAAACGGAGAAAACCCCAGGCTGTTGTTTCTTCTGCATCATGAAGGAACAAGACCCCACAATCAGAAAACCAAAACTCAGAGCCTTCTTCAAAGCCATGAATTTGGTTCAAGATCAAGAACTTGTGGTGGTGCTGAGTGGGATATGGAGCATTGCCATGGCAAACCCTAACGACGGCGAGCTCCCGGCGGCCGGCGTTTTGAAATGCATGGCGGAGCTGATCAAGAAAGCCCTGGAAAACGCAGATTGGCTAATGAGAGACCAGAACATTTACGTCCCATACTATGCAGCCCACATCATAGGCTCTTACACCATGAACAACGCCGCATCCGCCGCGAGAGCGGCGGATTCCGGCGTTGTCCCGCCGCTGGTGGCGCTTCTAAGGGGGAAGATGACATGGGTGGAGCAAAGGGTGGCCGTTAGAGCGCTCGGGCACTTAGCAAGCTACGAGAAAACCTTCGAATCCGTGGCGATTTTCGAGCAAGAAATCATCAAATTAGCCATGGATTTAGCCTCCACATGCTTGGAAACCGTGTATAACGAATTTGTGAGCATTAAAGATAGAGTGAGATTTAAATACCATAGAGATTTGGTGACAAGAGGGGTTGGGGGATTAGAAATGGAGAACAGAAAAGCTGAGGAATGGGCTTCTCAGCTTCAATGCTGGAGCCTTCATCTCCTCAACTGTTTTGCAGTGAAAGAAAGGAGTTTAGATCTCATCTGCACCCCAAAATTCTTGAGGGATTTGAGTGGGATGTGGGGAGGGTTAATGAACCACTCTTCTCCTGGGGGTATAGGGCTAATCAGAGTTCTTTGCTACAACAAATTTGGGAGAAAATGCATATCTGAATCCCCAGAAACACTCAAAACTCTCTGCAATCTCTCAAGATCCTCAGATGATTGGCAATACATGGGAATTGATTGTCTCCTCCTCCTCCTATCTGATATGGATACTAGGTATAAAGTACTAGAAACCTCAGTTTTGTGTCTTGTGGATTTGGTGGAGCTTAGAACCCTAAGGGGAAGACTAAACCTCGGCGAAACAATCACAAGACTTCTCCTCAGTGATTTCAAGAAAATCAGATCAAGAAAAGTGAAAATCCTCAAGAATTCAGAAGCTGAGAGGGCATTGGGAGAACTGTGGGGTTTAAAGGTGGATAGGAGGAAAAGAGAGCAATCTATGAGTGAAGAAAAGCTTGATGAGAAAAGGGTAATGGCTACTCTAATGAAGCAACAAGGGCACCATAGTTTCAATTTGGGGAAATTCTCAGAAGCCCTAATCACATACACAGAAGCCTTGGACTTTTGCCCATTGAAACACAGAAAAGAAAGGGCTGTGCTTTACAGCAATAGAGCTCAGTGCAGGTTGCTGATAGGGGAGATTGATGGAGCCATTAGCGACACAACTCGCGCGCTTTGCCTCTCGAATCCTCCAAACTCTCATGCCAAGAGCCTGTGGAGAAGATCACAGGCTTATGACATGAAAGGATTAGCTAAGCAGAGCTTGATGGATTGCATCATGTTTATCAGCACCTGTTTCAGGTCTGAATCTGCAGTTAATTCCAAGAAGGGTGTGAAGATCATCCCTTATTATGCTGTCAGGATGATCACCAAGCAGATGGACTCCACCTGGCTCTTCTCCAACTGTAATGGAACACAAAAACACAACAGCCTTGGTGATAATGTTGATGACAACAACAAAAGCAAAAGCAAAACCAGAAATTGCAGACAGCAGAAAGCTAGGTAGGTTTTTCAAGGCCTGTTGAATGATTGATCATATACATATATGATATGTGATACATGTTATATATGATAATATGAGATTTTGGGGCAACCCCAGCCAAATTGGTCGAACTGTTGACTTGGTAACCATAAGGTTACAAGTCAACTCGGAATTGCCTATTGGCCCTGACAGGGTTTACCCAATCCTCACCCTCAGGTAGTGGCGGTAGGTTTTGGGGGGCAGGCAATGCCAGCTAAGTTGATCGGGCTATTGAACTGGTAACAACATGGTTACAAGTTTGACTCTCAATAAAAACAGATTATTGACCTTCTTGGTTTGAGCTGGCGGGTACCTAGTGCACACCCTCGAATAGTGACTGAGATCGAGTTTCTCTGGAAGATTTGTTCTTTTCTAATAACCCATCTGTGTGGTTTGATGTTTCTGCAGGATTGCCCACTATCTTGAAGAAAGCTGTGATGGCTGAAACAATGTGAGTCCAGATATGCAGGTAGCACTAAGCATAAAATGTTGATATAGTGGCATTGCCACAGAATATTTGTACCATTTTTATATGCAGTCAACATGGTGATCGATTTGCCTGAATCCTTTGTACTATATATTAATTTGTTTCTTTTTTGTCTGGTAACATATGATGGTACAAATTAAACTGCGATCATCAGATCACCCATTATTCTGCAGATCTAGCTTGGATGTGGGGTTTGTGGTAAGGACCACAAGTCCATATTCATTAAACAATTACCAGAAATTGGAATTTTAGTTGCAATTAAACAATTACCAGAAATTCATCACTGGTTTCATTATATTTTACTTATACTGTCTTCTTTTACTTTTTTTTTTTTTTAGGGTTTCATATTTGTTAGGTTTAGTAGTTGCTCTCTCAATCCCTAAGTTAAGGTGTCCAAAAGGAGTGACCAAGTAAGTGAAGTATGATTCTCATACTTGGATATTCCAAGTTCGATTCTTGTCAATTCTTTAGTATGCAAGTGCTCAAAGTGAGATCGAGAATGTGTAAGACTATATATAGAAATAACTATGTTCTAAAACATATAATAATATATAAGTACTACATAGGAATGGTAGGATTACAATTGTTAGACAACGAATTCAAAGTCTAAGACATACATACAATCCTATTTTGAAAAAATGTTCAAATAAACCCTTGAACTTTATACAAAATAAATAATAATAATAATAATAATAAGTCCTTGAACTTTAAAAAGTTGTAATTTAACACACTAATTTGTCATTTTTCTTTTTGCATTGCGGGTCCAATAGCCGATTATTCACTGGTGACTAGGGTTTTCAAAACGAAAATGTATAAATTTATATTACCAAAAATAGTATTTATTTATACTATCATTTTAGACCAAGTATTTTGACTACCATTTTTACAAAATTGCAAACATTTATTTTAGTGACAAATATAATCAATCTCTCATATATTATCTTGCATTCATATACTTTGAATTACTGATTTAAATAAACAAATTCAACATTCAATTACATATGCATGAACATCTATCTCCTATATAATATTGTATTGATATACTTTGAAGTACTTATTTAAAAATAAATATTGGGCATTATCCTATTCGCGCAACGCGCGTGAAAAAACTAGTTCATTTATAAAAGTTTATTTATCTAAGAACTATATTGATTAGATAGCCTAATTTTTTTATTTTTATATGTGTGGAATTCAATTACAAGTTGAGATTTCATTTGAGTAATTATATTAAATATAAAATTTTATTATGACTTGAATAAAAAGTACGGAGTATTTAAAAGTATAAATTACTAAAACTCCTTGGTAAACTACATTAGTAATTAGAGTACAAATCATATTTATTCTGAGACCTTTGTGATTGCCTACCCTAGATACAACAACATACAATTAACAGTAGACAAAAACTAATTTCTTCAATAGCAATCCAAGTATTCAACATGAGATAGTGTTTGTCCTTGACTTTTATTATATTGATGGTCATTGCATATGAAAGCATTAGTGAGAATTGTCTTTTTGGAATTTGAATGACAATCTTGGATATGACGGGTAACTCAGTTAATTTTTGGTGACATTAAAAAAAAACTAAGAAAAATCAGTACGGGTA
>CM008345.1:9570654-9583538 GCA_002525835.2 Ipomoea batatas
TTTTTTGTTGTCAAACCACATGGTGTACAACCAGTGACATATCCAGGATTTCGGTTGAGGGAGGGCGAAGAAGCAAGCGAAGAGGCTACTGATGACTATGTTACAGTGTAATATATGTTCATAACTACTTTCTCAACATATTGAAGCACAAAGAGTCATCAACAGTCGCCTCCACTGAGGCTCGAACTCACTCTTTTCCATGTGGGAGTATAAACCGAGTGCCACGAGGTTCAAATATCAAATACGAATAAATTCTTAAATTACAAAATACATTATAAATATTGTTTGATATAGGCGGAAAATAAAACACATCAAAACTTTATAAAAATATTCATAACTCTATATAAAATATAATTAATTTGATAAAATAATTCAAATAGAAAACACATTATAATTATACATCTTATCATTAATATATATATTAAAAAAAAGCAATATGTACGTATACAACTGAAACGTTTGCAAATAAAGCAAGCATTGCAGCTAGGATTCAAACCCTCACCATTTTCTAAATAAAACCACACGCCTACCAACTCTACAAGCTTATCCATTGTTACTTTTCATCTGTTTTCTTATATTTATATATAAAACATGTACTATATATACATATATACATACAAAGGCTATATATGGGGTGAGGATGGGGGTGGGGTGAGTGGGGGCAGCTGCCCCCAAGGTGGTTCCGTCAGTGTGTACAACCCAAACTAATTCCCATTTGTACTGGATTAGACCGACCTAATTAAGTGACAAAGTGCTGGCGAGAGTGTTGTAAATCTAATTTAAAAAGGCTAAATCACATCTCCAAAGGTGGTTTTGTGGCTCTCACTAAGACTTTTGTTGAGGATGTAAATATTCAATCAAATATTTTCATATAATCTACATTAAAGTCATGTAATTTACGTTACCTTTTCATTGTTGGTCCACTCCACCATCCTCATCTTTTCCACAACATTAATTATCAAGTTGACTATGCTTCATATTACACATAATAATTTTCACACCGCCTATTATAAACGCTTGTGAGTATCAAATACTGACTAACATTCTTTCTTGTCGCTAGTATAACCATTGTAAAGGACGGAAGGTCACTACAAGAGTACAAACTAACCATTCAAATTTAAAAATCTCATTAGATATATATCTATATTAAAACATCATCTCATTAAGTTATAATAATTAATTTTAAAATTTAAAATCTTCTTCTCTCTGTACATTTAATATTTTCAAGTCATAATTATTTTTAAATTTGAATTTTCTCCCTCTCTCTCTACATTTAATATTCATTTCAATTAAATTATCTTTTTTTTTCAAATTTTTAATTTGATTGGTTAGCTAGAATACTAAAGATACAATTTTTTTTTTTGAAAATAGACTAAAGATGCAATTATGTCTTCAAAATAAATTCTCAATTTTCATGAACCATTGTACACAGTAGTGTACAGATTATTGTTAAATTTTGAAATAAAATTGACTCAATTTATCCCCACATAAATCTTGATGGTAAATTTATAGAATCTAAAATATAATCAAGCAAAAAAAAAACTGGGTTATCAAAATTTTAACTGAAATAACGAATCCATTTTTGTACTTGAAAATGTGTTTATCCCCACTCGCGCGTTAACTTAAAAAATCCGTGTTGTATGTTAACTGCTACCGCCAACCCAGGGTACGACCTTTCCGCGCGATCGTACAAGTTTGCGAAGCGTTAACAGTTACACTCCGACATCTCGTCTTCCGGCTCCTTTTCACCGTATAATTTCGCCGGTGGTAACGGTCATGCTCTGATCATGCTTCTCTCTCTTCAACAGACATTAATCTGGTTCTCTCTCTCTATATATGTGTGTGTATATATGCACGCATTTATTTATCCATACTTCCATTTGCTCTGTTTCTATAACCTGCTTGTGCTGGTAAATTTGGATTGTTTGAGTTAGTTTATGGGGAATTAGGGTTTTGGAGTGGGGAATTGAAGTAGTGAGTGGGAGATGTGAAGATTGTGGAAGGTAGGAAGGATGGTGACAGCTGTATCGACGGCGACGGCGACTCTCAATCCTAAGAGGCGGCCATTGTTTCCGTCCGAAGCTGAGAATGGACAGCCGAGGAGGAGACCGAAATCGAAGGAGGTTAGTTCAAGGTATTTGTCGAGTTCTTCGTCTTCTAAGACGTCTTCTTCAATCTCCTCGACGTCGAAGCAGCGTGAAGCGCCAAATGTGACGCGGACGGGGAGATCACCGGCGATTCCTGTTCAGAATTCGGCTACGGTTAGCCGGTCGCAATCTGTGGGCAAGCGGAGGCCTGCAGGGACTTCGGAGATGTCTGCGGCGACGAAACTGCTTCTGACTTCGACGAGAAGTAAGTCGGTTTCGTTTCAGGGAGAGTCGAACTCACTGCTCGGAACTAAAGCAAAGCCGGTGAAAAAGTTTGCTAATAGGATAGATACCTCAGAGAGAAAGAGATCCGAGAAAGAGACAGAAAAAGTGAACCAAATGAACAATGCAAAGCGCATTGCCCCGGGGAGAACAAAGCCTGCGAATTCGAGTTTGAACAAAGGAGCAGTCACACAGATGGAAAGGCTAGTGAAGGATAGGATGGAGAGTGCGAGGGCTATTGACAAACTAAGGTTGCTGGAGAGATCAAAGTCTGTAAACTCGAGTCTTATGGCTCGAAGCTTGGATTGTGGTAAATATCCTGGCACATTTGTATCTGGAGATATAGTTCGTTTGTCACAGAAATCAGTCACTGGTGAGATTAACCAATTTAATGTTGAAACTAAAGAGAAGGTTATTGAGCCTCTAAGGGACGTGCCTATTGCTAATCTGAATTCTAGCTATGGATCAGCAGAAGAAGTAGCTTGTGATAGTGAGAGTGTCTCATCAGGGAGTGGTTCAAGTAGACAGGAATGCGGTTCTGTTGTTTCTCAGTTACGAGGCCGACACAGTATAGTTAGGTCTGTGCGAGTTTTACAACAGGATAATGGCAGGACGAGACAAGGAGTGGAGCCTCATTCACCAGTGTCAAGAAACAATGGATACACAACACTGGCTCCTTCAAAACAAATAGATAACAAGAAAAGTTTAAATGAAAGCCGAGTATCATCCTTCAGGGATATCCTAGCTACTAGAGGTTTTTCCCCTTATATTCGATGTCGTTTGAGATCAGGATCCCCAAGCAAGACTTCAACTCCATCAACAAGCTATCCGCTGAGGGGGAATTCGAATCCCGCTAGAGCAACAATTGGGGCTGCCATTACAACGCCTACTAATGTTGGCAATACACCTTCAACTTTGAGCTTTGGTACTGATGTAAGAGGGAAGGCAGGAGAGAACTGGTTTGCTGATGTGCATGAATTCAGGCTTTTATATAATCGGCACTTGCAATGGCGCTTTGTCAATGCAAAAACTGATAGTGCTTACTTCAAACTGACAGAAACAGCAGAGGTAAGCTCTAAACTTGCTAAGTTTTTCTTATGTGTCTGAATAATGTAAGCCTTGCATAATCATTGTTTTGTGGTTATAACTTAATATGACCCTGTATTAGTATTTAAGAACAAATGGAATGTTAAATAAGCTTATGTGCTGGTAGTATCTGACTTGTAGATTAGTTCTACTTCAGAATGCTAAAGTTCTAAACTGCATCCCAAAGTCTGGGAATGAGGTATAGAACGTTATAAATGACAGTATAGGAAGAGGAACTAGGGGTATAAGCTGTTGGAGACAATTAGGTGTTTTAAGTAATGATTTGAGATGGATTACTAGTTGTATAGTCAAGTTGATTGAGTCATAAAGAAATGAAATTTGCATCATTTGAAGGATTTTGACTCATTCAATGATTCTATAGAGAAAATGAAATAACATAGAGGCTATTAAGTCCATTAGGATGCATATTGTATTTCAATACACTAGTGTTATCTCTAGTGTAGTTTATTTGGGGTGTACTTGAACCCAATCAGACATTGCAAGCTCGAAGCTCAGCGAAGCTCTACTTTTAGAGCTCAAGCTTCAAGCTGGTCGAGCTCACTTTATTATAGTGATCGATATCATGATTATTCTGTCCCTTTAATGTAAAGCTTACCTCTTTGCACAGCGGAACCTATACAACGCCCAGTTGGCTACTTCAAAACTGTTGCATTCTGTTAAGTCCAAACAAACAGAGCTGCTTTTGTTGAAACAAAATTTGAAGTTGTATCGCATCCTCAAAGGACAAGTAAAGACTCATTTTCTTTTCCTTTTTATTTCCCCATGTTAGAAATGTTTTTAATTTTGTTCAATATCTTATGGTCTCTAGCTTTATGAGTTTGCATGTATATTTTCTGTCTTAGTATGACATATCCTTTACAAATGATCCTTTATTCTAATGAATGCAGGTACCATGTTTTGAAAACTGGGGTCTGATTGATAAAGAGCACTGCAGTTCATTGTCAGCAGCTATATGTGCTCTGGAGGTGAGCACTATTCGTCTACCAGTCGTAAATGGTGCCCGGGTATTCTTCTCTTTCGTTTTTCGTCATTACATGTTTGGTTTGTTTCAACATTGACAATATCACATTGAGTCCTAAGAAAATTCCATTCCTCGTTGGTTTAATTATTTGCAGGCAGATATTCAAAAGCTAAAGAGTGCTATTTGCTCAGCTGTTAATATGGTGCAGACAATGGCATCCTCAATATGCTTGTTGCAATCCAAGGTACAGAATGCTATTTTTTCTGGATCCCTAATTTAAATGTCCAGTCGGATTTTTTACTTCGTTGTCCTGATCATCAATTTCAACTGACCTAGAGTAAAGATACATCACCAGTTCTTGTTCAGAATCCTGGAAATTTCAACAAAGTATAGATCAAAAGACAATGTTAGCCTCATTTCAGTGTGTTCAAGACTAACTCCTGTCTCAATGAACCAATTAGCTCTTAGATGATCATCAATGAATTGAACTTTAATGCACTACTTAGAGTTGTGAAGGGAATTCTAACATAACAGGTTCTGGCATGAGCTATAAAAGCCATTTAATAGTTTGTTTCTGAAAAACAAAAGAAAAAGAACAGACAAAGAGTCTGGAATTCTGTTTCATCAATATGTAAATGTTGATTTGGCAATTGGCATATGACTCTGGTAGCTGTTAGAATAGACTCCTGCAAATTTAAATATGTATTCTCCACTTTTGAAGGTGATTGCTGTTTGTAAAGTTGCAAACCATATGCCTCCCTTGCCTTGGGTTTTGATCTATATTTCTAGGTCCTTCCTATTTAGATAAGCTTTTGAAAAGCTAATTAAGATAAGTTTGCATAAGGATCTTTCTAGAGTTGTTTTGATTCATGATCATTTAATTGACTACAGGTTGAGCAGATGAGTTCATTGTTGATTGAGCTTTCTAGTACAGTTTGCAGTGAGCACTCCTCACTTGACCAATGCAGAGATCTCTTATCAACAGTGACAGACATGCAGGTAACTATGGAATTTACTCATCATATAAGGCTTGAAGCTCACAAACACAACTTTTAAAAGCAAAGAAAAAAAAAACTTCCTATCCTTGAAATAATAAGTGCCAATAGATGTCCACGGGAGAACTCAATTGGTTCTTGGGTGGTAGATTGTAGGTAAGGACACAAAACCGAGTCCTGATAACTGCAACATGGGAGTTAATCCATTGCTGTGGGCTCCTTGTGAGTTCCAGACATTAATCCTCCCACTTAATAGGTCTAAGTTATCGTAATTTATCGCTTCACTATCTTGTCGAAACGGAGTGTAGGACCCTGAACTTATAAAGGCATCTACTTAAAAGTTAAAACTGACACAAGATTTTACTGCAGGTGAAGCAATGTAGTCTGAGGACACATCTGTTACAACTAAAAAATACACAATCTTGTTCAACACAACTGTAAAGCGGATGATTGAAATGCTAACATCACAAGGAACTTCTTAACCAAACACCACCCCTATGAGCAGTGAACCACAGGTATCATTGTCATTTTAGAAGTCAGTGGCTTCAAGGTGGTGGAAATTTGCTGTGAAATCCATTCTCTGCTTGTTTAGCTTTGGCAGGGCATAACTATGGCTGACAGATTTCGCAATCTAATATGTCTCTCTCTCATATGAGTGACATTCTCCATTCTTCTATATCTACTAACATGATAAATTCTTCCAAGAAATGAAATTTTGAGAAAGAAAAACACAGCTTGATTCAATGTAATTTTAATGTTAAACCAATTTTGTTGAAATCACATTCATAAAAATGTTGCATTCTCACACGTTTCTTGAGAAAATTATAAGAACCAAATTCTCCACTTTACTAAAAACTTAAAAACAAAATTTACACGGCTAGTAACTAAGAGACTAAATTTATATTACAAGGCAAATTATTGTGTGGACCACGGTCCAAAATGACGTCGTTTTGACGTTTAAAAAAATTATGTGCTCTACGCGCTTATGTGTCAGAATAATGAACCTTCTGAGGTAAGATAATATATTTTATGAGTTAAATAATGTAATTTATGTGTTAGAATGAAATTTTTGGAATAAGATAATGTACTTTATAAGTTAAAATAATGTACGTTGTGTTACAGTAATGTATTTTATAAGTTAAAATAATGTTTTTTTATGTGTTTTTGGACCATGGTCCATGCAATAATGATTGTATATTACAATCACAATGAAAAAATTAAATGTTATTTAAAAAAATAATTATCGTAATTATATTATACATTTTCTTTAAAAAGAAAAAAGAAAAAAATCTGTTGTTACGCGGATTCATTGAATCATTTCCAAGTTTGCAGTAGTGATTCTTTCAGCTACAGCACAACACTGGCTTCAACCAATCATCAAACAACACAGAAAATTCCATTTCATATGGAGATGAAAAGAAGTTTAAAGTTAATCCCAGGCGATTGGGTTATTCCTGATGAGGAAATTAGCTGTCTCTCAACTCTTATCATATTCCCTACACACAACACTCATGTGTTGTGTTCTCGATACACAACTCAACATATATCTGTTGGCGGAGTTCGGTGAAGAGTTAAATCCAGCAATTACTGGTTAGGGAGATTGGTAGGCAAAGACTTAAACGATAAATCTGCCAGCACCCTAACTTTAAAAAATGTGACAGGATAAAGAAGTAAAGTTACGTTTTTGTTACGAGCTATATATAGCTTTTGGCATAATAATGGTAAGCGTTTGATCCAAATAAATAGTATCAGAGCCAGATAAGGGAATTTGTGTATAAACTCTTTGACTCCCGGCTAATTAAGCATATCTCGCAATTAAACACTTCTACAAATTGTTCAGGATACGAGCGGTGAAGCTCTCGTGATTAGGGTATAATTCATAAGAGTTGGGTGTTGTGTTGGACCATCCATTTAATTTACCATATACGGAGTATCTATCAATCCCACATATATCTTTCTTTAATTAATAATGGGCGTGCCAACCGACTTATTGCTTGAATTTAATTTGTATTTTTAGGGTGCCGACCTGACTAAGCTACAATTCTAATGGAATTATTAAGAAGTTAGTTGAACCCAACTTCAGAGCATGGCCAGGAATCTTTCAAAGGTAAGGTAGGGCCTTCTCTAAACATGGGTTTTGCTAGTCATCAATTGGGTGCTTAGAATTAATGGGTTTCTAGATTAGATAGATTCACCCACTTTTAATTTACCCATTTTAGAAGCATACAATAATGCCTAGCTAGGAATCACTTATTTCTATATACAACTTGCCCCATTTGTACCACCTTTTTATTGTAATGATCAGAAAAACTCCTGTTCTTATACCGTGGACCAAGGTCACAAAACGACGTCGTTTCAATAAGTGGAGAAACGGCTTCCGTAAATTTCCGTAATTGATACTACAGTTCATCTCAAATGATACTACAGTTGTGTTGAATTGATACTGCAGTTGTCGGATGCCGTTTATCTGTCTGGAATTGCAGTTGTGTTGAACTTATTGTGTTGAAAGGGAACTGCAGGTGCGCGGAATGGAGGCAATTTCATTCGTCTGTTTTCATTAATCAAGATGACGTCATTTTGTCACTTGGACTACAATGTTTGGTAGACCGTGGTCCACAATAAAATTTGTGGAAAAACTCACAATCACTATCTAAATGTATTTTTTAGATATATCCCGCTCATACGTAATAACTTGTAAACTACACCAAAAATGTAAATCACACTAGAAAAATCATGTGCAATGAATTTGACCGACAGAGTGTTGATAAGAATCAAACTCATAACTTTTTAATACAAGAATTACATTCGGCCCAAATACCCAATAAGCCACCTGATTAGGCAGCATTTGCACCACATATTTGAACTTTATGTAATTAGGGGTGAGATGTGTTTGGGTAGATTGGAAGTATGAGCTATAATTTAAGGCCATGTAAACCGACCTAATTTAACCAATTTGACTTTTGATTAGGTAGGGATCCTATCCTATCCTAGTTCTATTAGTAGTTAGTGAGCTGGGTTTGGCCGATTTGTAATTTTGTTTAGTATGATTTGAATCTTTTAATTTAAAGGTTAAGAAATCTTTTCTGTATTATTATGAGAGTATAAATCATAATCTCTAATGTATATCTTACTTAAGGTATATCTTTTTTTTTTAAGGTATATCTTCCTTAAGTGCATTTTATTAGATCATGATGAGTATATTGTCATATATCAATCATTATTGCATGGACCATGGTCCACACAGCTGTGTGGATCAAAAATAAAAAGTACATTATTTTTGTACTAAATGTACATTATTTTTGTACTATAGGTACATTATTTTATGGTACATTATTTTTGTACTGAAGGTACATTATTTGATATATACTATCAAATAATGTACCTACAGTACAAAAATAATGTACCTTCAATACAAAAATAATGTACTTTTTATTTTTGGTCCACACAACTATGTGGACCATGGTCCATGCAATAATTTGCCGTCATATATCAACAGATTCATTTTGAAACTTTACCTAGTACACCGTCATAATTATGGCGATTATGTCAGATCATTTTTTTTTATTTTCTAAACCTTGATTAACTCAAATGAATGGATTATATTATTTCACATTTTTATAAATATTGTTTTTAGCCAAAGTCCTTGTGGTCAAGTGGCATGAAGTGATTCTCCCAAGTGGAAGGTCATGGGTTCGCGCCTCAGTGGGGGCAATGTTGACTTTGTTGGGCTTCAGTAGGTTGAGAAAAGTAGTATGTGTTCGAGCCTCAGTGGGGGCAATGTTGACTTTGTTGGGGTTAGTAGGTTGAGAAAAGTAGTATGGGTTCGAGCCTCAGTGGGGGCAATGTTGACTTTGTTGGGCTTCAGTAGGTTGAGAAAAGTAGTATGGGTTCGAGCCTCACTGAGGGCAATGTTGACTTTGTTGGGCTTCAGTACTTTGAGAAAAGTATATGGACACGCAATGTTGACTTTGTTGGGCTTCAGTAGGTTGAGAAAAGTATATGGACACATACTACATGTAACAGGTCAATAGTATTCAAAAAAAAAATATTGTTTATATATATATATAGGAAATTGATCATGTAAGAACATGCTTTCAATAAAAAGTGATGGTTGATATAATTCATCTATTTAAATAGATCAATGATTTAAGATTGACAAAAAAATAAAAAGAAAAGGAGTGGGTCAGTTTTATAAATATTACAAACTTAAAAGCAATAATTATAAACCCAATATTTTTTTATTAAAACATTCCCTCCTAAATCATTGATAGAACTGATGAACAACGGTGATGCATCTTCACTTTTTAGAGTTCTATTATATAAACTCTCAAATCTTACTTCCTGATGTGTGGCACTGATAAGCTACCTTTTTCATGTGGGCCCCAATACACTACAAATGTCTACTTCTTCTGTGTGTGGGAGTAAAAGCGGAGAGTAGAAAATGGGGGTACACAGTATTTTTCCCACTTTTTAATATATGTATGTATTACACACGTCATTGAAAAATTGTGATGAAGTTGGAGGAAATGAATTGAATTTGGACAAGTAGTGTACCAACATACAATGTAAATCATCTTTTAGAGGAATAGATAGATGATGATGATGAGGTGGTGAGTAGAACGTGTTGGATTGGGCAATAGTTAAGCATGTAAGGTCGTCGAGGTAAAAGTTTGTTGATTCATCGTCATCGTTGTCTGTCAAACATTAATTTTGAGAGGTTCACATTTCCTGGAGAAATTCACATGGCGACTCAGGAATAATGGACGCGGTTTGCCAGCCCACTAATACCAATCTTTATGCCAACTCTTTCCCATGCCGCCCGGTGACCAAGCAATAACCATACCCAAAATTTATGGAGCGATAGTTTCGTCATTGAACGAGTGAAACATGATTTTTGTACTAGAAAATTACGTGCGTCTTTAATTCTTATTAATACTTTTTTCATCGATTTTCACACAATGTCTTCGTTGTAGAGTTTATTTTTCCTGTATAGTTTATGAGCTATTACACAATGACAGAGTTTACACAACAAACACTCTCATGGTGCATGCGTGGTGGCCGTTGCGAGTTAATAGTTCTTATTTACTTGCAGTCGTTGGGTGCATGGTTCGTTAGATGGTTCAATTCCTAAGCTACCATCAGGGTATATAAAATTGGCTCGATCTACATTAGTGTAAAACTACCTTTAAAGAACTTATAGGCGTGGCAGGATAATTGGACAGTCACCTGATTCGGAACCACCAGAAGAAAACCAACGGTCATGAACGAAAACATTTACTCCAGCACCAACCTATTCAATAGGAGACAATTATGATGAATATCACATTTAATGTAGACTCGGCTCCTCATTATTATAGATTGTCACTTAAGCATAAGAACGTTTGGAGTCACTAGTATAAGAATGAGACTTTTCATTAGACAGGGACACATTCAATACCTTGTACTGAAATACTTAGCAATTGAAGCTCGAGTACTTTCTATAATTACTCTGGTAACTATATTACCGTCAAGGCGATTAAAGTATATCTTGCAATTTACTTATGCCGTCAAGACTCTAGGGCAAGGACATGTTAGGTAGGCTCTATTAAAGTCATGTAATGCTTGTTGATAAATTATTTGTTTTAATATATCAAAATCAATCATTTATACTACAAAGTGACTTTTCCCTCTTCTTGTGATCTTGTGTGCGATAGTGTGAACTTGTCACGTAAAGGACTTTATGAGATATGCACAATTACTACAATAGTCACAGCTATGCCGCTCGACCACAAGGCCTTTGACATAAAAGAAAAAAAAAGGGAATTATATTATAGTTTAATAGGAATGTGATATGAGGACTCAGAATATTAGATACATGATGGTATGTGATTTGGCACAACAATGTCACGTCCGGTGGGCAAATTAAAGCTAGCTGATCTGAATTGATTGAAACTTATTATATATCTCAATTTGCAATTAATTAGACTAAGTGGTGGCCATATGTCATCCTAATCACCTATTCACTGTGTTCAAATGCTTATCCACACCAATTATTCATCCCCAATAATCCTTTAATTTGTATATTCAAGTAAAGTTGTCGATGCGAGCCCCTCTATCTCATTAAATTACTAATTAAGGTAATTTACTATAAAATTGGTGTGGAAATATATATTTATAAGTTCAATAGCAATTTGTCTTTGGTTGACTAAACAGGTAGCAACTGTGTCCATGAATAAATTAGGACAGATCAGATCAACACTGAAAAGTTGAGTCTAATCGATTAGTTAGTTAAACTCATAGTGCTATAAATTTTATTTCTTGTCTTTTAGGCACATCTCAATTGATTAACCAATCCAAAATAAATTTATAAGCTTTACTTTGTTAACAATTGTACTATAGAATGTAGGGTTTGAATCCTATGAATTTGATCTTATTGTGATACCAGTGTACAAACATTTAAGGGTGGATCAGTAGGCCAGTTGAGACACATTTTACAATTTACCTTCTCGACACTGAAAGCCAAAACATGAGCAATATAATTTTATTTATTTCTCTCTAACTTTCCAATTGGAATCGTCTTCAACCGTTGCTTCTTTAAAAAAAAAAAAATTTACAAACTTTTATTAAGAAACATTAGCTGATAATGCAACGAAAAGGAAATCAGGAGGGCTTTGTCCACTCCCTACAACCAGCATTGAACATGACATTCTGAAACAACAGATGGGCTACTGTGTTCGCAGGTCGCTTAACAAAAATAAAGCTAATTGTAGAGAAGTCATTAGCTAGCTAGTTTACGAATAAAATCAAGTACAATATCAAAATAAAAGTTGATATAAATAACCTTCAACCTTCAGACCTTGAATAACAAGCAAGGCATCAAACTCGACTTGAAAATTGTCAACTCCCATAGTTTTCATCAATTGCAGGGCCTCCCTTATGGACTTCAACCGTTGCTTCTAGTATAGACATTAGAGATTTTTTTTTTAATGAGTACCAAAAAATTGATATTAGAAATTTATAAGATATTGACCTTTAGCATTATATTATATTCGCACATTGTTTTGTAGAGTAATATCATCCCCTATTATTTATTTTTTAAATAATATATTTCACTTCACCAAACAATGACACCTTAAAAAGTCCTTTAAATCAATCTCTCATGAAATGAAAATATACCAATTCAAAATCAATTCTCTAATTTTTCTTTTCTTCTTATTATTTTTAGCTTGAAGGTGAAGAATGAGTCCATGTGTCTAAACGTGTGAAATTCCTAGTCTACCCGCGTTAGGCATAATTAGAATAGGTATATATAGAAATGGTCACATTTTGATATAAATAATAAATTCACCTAAAATTAAACGTCAATGTAAACATTAAATTCAGAACTCACTCGCTATTATCGTCGTCACTCTCTCAAAACAATCGTGATTTTTTTTTTTTTTTAAATTCCAGATCTTATGGGTGGACAAAACG
>CM008345.1:9628477-9646390 GCA_002525835.2 Ipomoea batatas
GGTGCGGGTAGTGGGTAGGGAATGCGGGTGCGGGGGCGGGGGATATATCCCCCGCACCCACCCCGCCCCATTGCCATTCCTACTCAAAAGCAGTAATCAAAGGACTTATTATGTATAATAACGAGGAGAAATGGACAACTCCATTCTTTTAGATTGCAAAAAAACTCATTCAAGCATATGCTTTGTGAAGGAAATTGAAACCGCATATAATCAGTACGGATATCTCAGTTAATTTTTGAATAATAGATTATGGACAATAATACATGATCAAGTCCTATTATTAATTCATTGTGAAAAATTCATCTAATATAATAAAATTTATGTGATTACTGAACACTGATCTTTCCAAATAATAGGTGCGACAGATGAACTTACTGTAAATTATCTCTCCACTATTTTGTTACATTGAGTAAATGTGTGAGATACTAGTAACGGTAAAATTTTACTTTTACTGGCAAAAAAATTGGACACCTAGATCCCCTGAATAAGGGGACAAAGTAATAAATGTAAATGCTAAGAATCCTCCAAAAAGCTTACAACACTTGTCGAGGACAGATGCATATGCTATTGATGTTGAATTACAATGACTAAACCTTCTAAACACTATAAAATAATTTTTATATTTTCTTTCTCCATTGTACAAAATTATTATTTTTTTTAAAAAAAAAATGTATAACGTGTAAAAAGAGACCCGTCGCTTAATTATGGGGACGCCGGGTCAAAGAATGGACCAGCCAGTATATTCTTTCTGGGGTACTGAAGGCTACGTCCAATATTAAAAATTAAAAATTAAAAATTTTAAAAAAAAAACACTTGAATCAGATTCTTCTTTAATTTGGATAATTTGGAGTGTTACACAAATATTTTGATACATCTATTTTTTTAAATTTACAAGAAAATATGTTGTCGCTATTCGAAAGTGAGTTTTAAGGGAACCGGTGAAGTCCTCTTGTAACCCTAGCCATTAAAAAATTAAATAAAGATAAAGTAATTTAAGTTATCCTTAGTTGATCGACTCAAACTAAGAAGGTCAATTAATAGTTCTCTTTGAGAATAAAACTTATAAACTTGTAAAGTTGTAGTTACTAAACCAATTATCTAACTAATTTAACTTGTCCCCATTTCTTCTATCCACTGATAAGTGATAATATCATAGATAGCATGAAAAAGATTTTAAAAAACACATGATACAAAATCTAAGATAAATGTAAAAATATAAGAAATATAAATACATATTTTTTATGAAGTTTTTTGTAAATTAAATTTATGAGAGGGCGGCACGTTATGCCAATGCACATTGTTATATCATACAGTGCATATTTTTATGTCATACAATTCACATTGTTGTGCCTTCTAAAACCTTTTTTTTAATTGTAGATGATGAACTTTTTTTAAAAGATCAATTAAACTTGATCAATAATTACTAATTTGAGTTGAATATTGTTTGTTTGTTTATTGTTTATGGTCGTTTATGATTTGTGTTGAAGATCCTATTTTAAATTTAATTTTTTCAATAATTGTTTCACATCTTTGTGCCTCCAGTGCGCATTTTTTTTGCCTTCTAGTGCACATTTTTCCCTTCTTTCAGTACACATTTTTCTTTCTTCCAGTGCACATTACTGAAGATCGTAGGTGACAAGGCTTTTTTTTTTTTTTATCTACAATTGAGATTCTATCTCACTCTCACTTGAGACTTTTATCTCACCTGAACCCTTCATATATATATATATAATGCTTTGTACTGTTAAATTAAAAATTTTCAAGGACTACATATTTTTTTTGTTACAATTCTCGGCTGCCTTTTAAGATACAGTGTCACACTGTTACGTGCTTGTCCCATACAAAGTATTTTCGTTTCGCATATGACGTCAGCGCCCAACGTTCCACTAATGTCAGATACAAAATTTAAGATAGCAACCAAAGTTAGGTAGTTCCCCATTTTGCCAAAAAAAAAAAAAAAATCTTAAGTTGCGGATGAATACCGTGTCAATTTATATTACAAATAATTAAAAGGAAAATAATATTTTTCCTCTAATATGTCCACCCATGAATTATATGATTCTACCTGATAAGATAATTGGAAAAAGCACTCGACCCAGTGAATTCTTGGTCTAACTCGTCAATGCACTGAAGACAGTCAAATAGTAACGGTAAAGAGCGGTGAGAGTAGGTGGAACGGATGCAAAAGTCTATACACTTATTAAGGCACCTCCTCATCAAATAGCAAAAGTTATGGAGGGCCAGCACACTTATGGAGAAAAACGCATCAATTACTAAGGAGCGAGGATACTTATTGAAAGGAGTTGTTATACTCCCTCCGTCCCATTTTATGTGTCTTACTTTCCTTTTTAGTTTGTCCCAAAATGTTGTCCTCTTTCTAAAATTGAACATCACCATCATTCTACTTTTCCCACTTTACCCTTATGACTTTTCATTTCTTTATTGCTTTTATTTCCAAAAGTGAAAAAGTTGGGGACATAATTGGAAAGCACATCACATTTACTTTAATTTCTTAAAAAACGTGCAAAAAGCAAATGAGACATCCATTTCGGGACGGAGTGAGTAGTTATTATGATGCTTTGTAACCGTTAGCTATTGTCTATTATAAAACTTGAGCCCATGTAACATCTGGGGGAAAACGCTCTAAAAAAAACTTGTACTCAGACTCTTAAGCAATACAATCTTGTTTACTTACAAACCTACCCGGTAACATATCTACTGTTGTCATTGATGCTTTCATTGAGAGTCTGAGATCGACTCAAGTAGACTATCACATACATCTATCTTTCTTAGCAATAGTCGTGCCAGAAGGCAACAAGGGCCCCGAGCACCAACTCCGCCTATGGACCTCCAAGCAAGTGTCCATGTCATTTAACAAACAGTAACGATGCTGGCCCACTTCGTGACATGAGTGCCAAATCTAGTTCCTCCGCCAGTACCCCAATGCAAAGCTGAGGTTATGTCACCGTGGCAAGAAGCGAGGAAGAACGGGTGCAATGGACAGCGAACCCCACTCCCAATGAAGAGGAGTTGAGGGCCAAGGTAGTGTAGTGAAGTTAGGAATGAAGTGTTCAAAGTGGAAGGTCAGCTAGACGACTTGACGGATTCAAGTCCTTCCTGGAGACGTTGGGCGAGAGGGCATCGACCCGAGAGAGGATAGGGTCACAGCTTAGGGCCTAGGGGTTATCTACGAAAGGACCGCACCAGGATAATGGAGGAGGGATAACGATCGACATGGTAAAAAAAAGGATGGATGAGTCAGGTGGACTAGCTACGCGTCGATCTGTCGTGCAGAAGCGAACCCCAAACGTGTAGGAGGAGGTAGTAGAGCGGCTGTAGAGGAAGATAGAAGAGCAAGAGAAAAAAAAAAATGGAGGCGGACGAGCAGTCGCCTGAACCCAGCAAAGTGAGGATGGATGTACCATTTACTCCGAGTATAATGGACGAACCCCTTCCTAGGGATTTCAGACTCCCAATTATCAAAGCTTACATCGGGACCTCGAACGCACGCGCACGCGATACAAGGCAACTATGGTGCTGATTGGGGTAAGCCATGCAATCATGTGTCGAGCATTCCTGTCTACCTTAGATGGGACAAGCACACTTATAGGGAGGGGGGCACTTGTGCACTTACGAAGGAGAGTGCTTCAATTACTAAGGATTGATGACACTTATTTGAGAGAAGTCATTGTAGTTATTAGAAGGCTTTGCCACTGTTAGCTATTGTCCATTATAAAACCCGAGCCCCCGCCCCTGTGACAGTATGGAAGACACACTAAAAAAAAAATTGTACTCAAACTCTAAAGCAATACAATCTCGTTTACCTACAAACACGCCCGTTAACATACTTACCGTCACCACCATTTGTTAAAAAGAAAGTTAGTTTTCCAATTAGAAAATGTCATATAGGGAGTGAAAGATTGGAGGGGGTGGGTTACTCTAGTAAAATATAAGTCGTCAACATACTTGTGCCTAATGAGGGTGTGAAAAATACGCGTATACTAAACGAGCATATAGAGTCACTTCATACCGCTTGACCATATAGTGTTTGGCTAATAATATACTCCCTATTTGTTGAATGTTTAAAATAGTTATAATTATATTTTTCATAATTTCGTTTAAAAGAAAAAAAAAGTACAACTTCCGTATATATAAGTGCAAGCTACTTCTTTCTTTTCACACGCAATTGCCTTTTGTTTCCACAGGTTTATCTAGACAGTGCTAACTGCCTGCCAACATTTTCTTCCCCACCGGAAAATCAAGAAAACCCAATCCATGGGTCAATCTTTGCTGGAGGCGCTAAACGTGCGAGTCGTCGGCTCCGGCGAGAAAACCCTAGTTCTAGCCCACGGCTCCGGCACCGACCAGTCGGCGTGGCGGGGCATTCTCCCCTATTTCCTCCGCGACTACCGCGTGGTCCTCTTCGACCTCGTCTGCGCCGGCAGCGTCAACCCCGACTACTTCGACTTCCGGCGCTACACCACTCTCGACGCCTACGCCGACGACCTCCTCAACATCCTCGCCGCCCTCGGAATCGACCGCTGCTACTACGTCGGCCACTCCGTCTCCGCCATGATCGGAATCCTCGCCGCCATTCGCCGCCCCGATCTCTTCTCCAAGCTCATCCTCATCGGCGCTTCCCCTAGGTAACCCTTTTTTTTCCGGTAACAGAGAAACGGAAAATCAAGAATTGAAAAATTATTAGAGGGTTCAATTATGCCTACCAAAAAAGCCGAATCTTTTGCCTTTTTTGGTTGTCAACTTATCTTATCCTTAACTAATCTTGTCTTACAACGTTGATTGATTGTTAATCTACCACGGTTTCGCCTCTCTCATCATGCCCACCATTGACTTCACTTTATCTCAATCATCGTATCTTATCCTCATTTCTTATAAGAGCAATGCTAATTCCCCTCAATTCTTCCCCCCTCTAAATCAATCCCTCCCTCCTCATGTAACATCAATTAATTAGTTACCAAAACAACCCAATTAGTCATACTATTAGCTTAGTAATTACAGTGTTACAAGTTCAACTCTCTACAAAAATTATCTATTGAGCCGATCAATTATAGATAGATTAGCTTAATTTATTGGCCTGTTTAATTAGTTTATTAATTAGTTTATGAGTCAATTTTGATGTATTCGACTACTATTTACTGTTTGATTTGGTTAAAAACTCAATATAGATTAGGAAATGATTTTGAATTCCATCAAACAATTACAGAAGAGAAGGAGTCCATATAGTACAGGTAACTACTAACTCTCCTACTCTATAGGCTAACCTATTAGACTAAGTTACAGCCATAGAAAACTATAAGCATATAATAGTAAATAATAATAATAATAAACGTTACATAATATAACATAATTCACAATATAAATGTTTAATTAATCGGTTTTTTTACTTTTAAAATGTTAAAATTCAAAAATCTGCTCAAAGCAACCTCAAACAACTATCAGCTAACGTCTTTCTACGATCAGTTAATGTTATCAACTAATTATATCTTGTAACATAATCGGCTACCAGCTATCAACTATCGTCCATTTACCAATCTGGACAATTATCATTTGTCGACTAGAGTAATTTACCTAATACATATCATTTTTTGCCCTAAAATTTTAGGTTTTTGAATGATGAGGAGTACCATGGGGGATTCGAGCAAGGGGAGATCGAGAAAGTGTTCTCGGCGATGCAAGCGAACTACGAGGCGTGGGTGAGGGGTTTCGCGCCGCTGGCGGTGGGGGCGGACGTGCCGGCGGCGGTGAGGGAGTTCAGCCGGACGCTGTTCAACATGCGGCCGGACATAACGCTGTTCGTGTCCCGGACGGTGTTCAACAGCGACCTGAGGGGCGTATTGGGGCTCGTGAAGGTGCCGTGCCACATCATCCAGACGGCCAAGGACGTGTCCGTGCCCGGATCGGTCGCCACGTACCTCAAGAACCACCTCGGCGGCCGGAACACCGTACACGTGCTCCCCATTGAGGGCCACTTGCCGCACCTCAGCGCGCCGGCGATGCTGGCTCAGGAGCTCAGGCGGGCTCTGGGCCGGTGATTTCCCCGCCCGGCCCATGGGCCCCGGCCCGTTTTATTCTCTTAGTTGTCTTATGTACTAACTATATATGAGGAATAATGGGAGGTTGGGAGATAATGACATGTTGCGATTTTAACTTATGGACGACAGTGAGTTTGCATTTAATATTTCAAAAATTTTACATTTTTGCCCTTCCGTTATAATCACAGTACAGACTTAATTATTCAGTTATATGCGTGACATGACAATTTTAATTCTTTTAGATCATTTTTATCATTAATATTTCACTTAATAAAGTAACAATTTGATTCTTAGGAATTATAATGTCATTTATATCACAAATATAATTGAGGGGCAAAAATGTAATTTTACTTTATGATTTTACAAGAAATATTTGGTATGATGTTTTATGATGTGAACGGACGGTGATGTGATCTTTCGGAGAGAGGATAAGAATCTTCACGTGATTTCCACGTGGTGAGGTGGCTGTTTTTGTCCTCTTCCTTTATCTTTCTTTAGGGGGAGTAGAAACTAGAAAGTAATTTTGTAGGGGGTGTTTGTGTTTTTTCACTTTTCAGACTTTTTAAGAAAACGTTTAAATTACAATTGAAATGGCAAGCTTTGTTAATGGAAAAGAATTTGAAGAAAACACCAAAAATGGCTATTTGGGGTGAGTATTATAATTTTCATTAGAGTATAATTTAGCTATCAAATCTTACTTAAGAAAATGCTTGTGATATGTGTCAGTTGAAATTTGGAGTTTTCTGACTACATATCTAAAGTTGAAAGTATTATAACGTACTCTAAATTTAACTCGTATTCTAATATGATAAAATGAGTGAACATGAAAAGCGTACCATCACTCTAAACAACCTTTAAAAAAAGACAATTTAAGTGTACAATTTTGAACAATTAAATACCTCAAACTCAACGTTACAAATTGGATTCTCACTCACCATTGTCATTTCACAATTATAAAAGGGCTAAAAATATCAAACTGCAACAAAAGCTACTGAAAATATGAATTTTTCAACAAAAAGTATCAAATGGGGCGTTCCGAGAATCGAACTCGGGACCTCTCGCACCCAAAGCGAGAATCATACCACTAGACCAAACGCCCTGGTTGCTATGGTTTCTGAACGTTTTAATATAATCACATCTTAAGTATTAGGAATTAGTTGACAAAGAGATGATCTAGACTATATATTAGGCTAAGGATTTTTGGTGGTCTATTGTACTGTGAAAAGGCTTTAACAATTACAATTGTTTATAGCTGACCAACTCAAACTGAGAAAGTCAATTAATAATTCTTATAAGGAAACAAACTTGAAATCTTATAATTACGGAAGCCAATTAATAGTTCCTATAAGGACCCTCGAAAACCCTCCACACTTGCCTAGAGAAAAGGTAGTCCCTGTGAACCATGAAATGAAGTTTATTTTGACTGGTAAGGCAGACTTGCAGACCACACCTTGGTACACTCTTACAACTGCCATTTATAATGCAAAATGATTTTTTTTATTTATTTTTTTTTATTTTTTGCAGTCCATCTTGTCATTGAAAAATACACATAAAAACAAATTAAAATGAATGTACAAGTTGTTCATCTGAACATATTACAAAGTGCACCTAGTTTCTTGACTCATGATGTCCCCCTAGACCACCCACACACCAGCATTTTGGAGAAAATATCTCACAGAATCCATAATTTATTCATGTGTTGTTGCAGTGTCAGTAGAGAATGAACTGAGCCTGTGAAGAGAAATACAGAATCTACTTACCCACCAAACAAGGCTCCACCAATGAATGTGAACCTCCTTTTTGATGAATCTGCAAGGAACAATGATGAATCTTTCATTTTACACATTTGACAGATTTCTCCCGCATTTCGCTATCTCTCCTACATAGCCTTAATTCCAACCCAAGTAAAAGTAGTTTTCTTTAACTACTAGCGAAATCAACATGTTTATTTCTTGATTCTTGACTAACAACCCGAAGAGTCTCCCCAAAGAACTTAGAAGGGAAAAGAAAGAAACAAAGGCGGCAGGTCTTAATGTCCTGAGTGGGTAGTTAGATGTTTTCAAGCTGGGGATAATGATTGTCGGGTGCTAGTTCATTAATCAAATTTGTTACACTTCTGCTACCCTTCCCACTTTGGCCTTTTAATAAAATCCCATTTTCTCGCCTTCTGTAGTTCTGTGTTCCTAACTCCTATAAGTGCTTTCTGCTTCTAATAAGAGTGTGTGTGGGAGAGAGATTTTGCTTTGTTGGAAGAGACTAATAGCCATGGCATTTGCAGGAACAACCCAGAAATGCATGGCGTGTGAGAAGACAGTCTATCTCGTTGACAAATTAACCGCAGATAATAGAGTCTACCACAAAGCGTGTTTCAGATGCCACCACTGCAAAGGCACCCTCAAGGTTTATATAATGACTATTATAAACCTTTCAACTTATATTGGTTCCATGTAATTGTATATTTCTGTTTGCAGCTTAGCAACTATAACTCCTTCGAGGGAGTTCTATATTGCAGGCCACACTTTGATCAACTCTTCAAGAGAACTGGTAGTTTGGACAAAAGCTTCGAAGGTAGATAGTAATTCATAAACATCTAACGTATAAAGATTAAGGACAAAAGTGTTAGTCTATATTTGCTATGTCATGTTATTTCAGGGATACCAAAGATTGAGAAGCCAGATAAACCTGTCCTCAACGGGGTAATACATTTATCAAATCCTTGGCTAGCCAATGTCTAATACCCATTTTCAAAACTAGTTAATGCATGGCTTTCCAGTATCTCATACACACATTAATAACTAGTTAACGCATCTCTCTAACAGAAACCGCTAGCAAATAAAGTTTCAAGCTTTTTTGTTGGAACAAGGGAGAAATGTGTGGGCTGCAAGAGTACTGTCTATCCAATTGAAAAGGTAAGTAATTTGCATACATTTATCTTGTAAGGTTTGTTCATCAGAGCAGCACATAAAGTTTGCGAGAGGTTCACAAGAAGAAATCTGTACAATAACTGAAGTTGAGAATTACCTGGAATTATATCGTTATAGGTCTCGGTGAATGGAAGTGCATATCACAGGAGCTGCTTCAAATGCAGCCATGGAGGGTGTGTGATTAGCCCATCCAACTACATTGCATATGATGGCCGCCTATACTGCAAACACCACCATATTCAACTTATCAAGGAAAAGGGCAACTTGAGCCAACTTGAGGGAGAGCATGAGAAGAATTTGGTCAGAGTGATGGAAATTGCTGCAGAATAGCAATTTGAACGGTATTTTGGACTGTTACTCGGCTTTAAAGCAATTAATGAGCTACACATTCCAGCACTTCCCATCCATGGTACTTTTAGCTGCCTGCATTTCATTCCTGTTTATAAAGTTAAAAGTAAAATAATGATCTACTGATGCATGTTAGTTGCTTACTACCTTCTAGCCTTGATTTATGTCAAGGAATTACGATGTTCAAAGGAAGATTCTTTGAATGGATCAAGTTTCACTTTCATGCAACTTTGCAAGGGCACAATCTTAATGATATTGAAGAAAATAAAATACCTAATTGAACAAATCATTAAAATAGTAGAGATTTTTAAAAATTCATTGACCAACTTACCGGCTATTTTCTCTTGAAAGCGAAATTCCAGGAAAACATCCAAGTTACAATTCCTCGTGCAAATGATCATCATTTGCTAATCATACTCAAGCTGTCAAGAATCAATGTAAGACATCATCAGTCAGCAAATGATCTTTAATTTTCAACAAATGAGCCCATTCCAAAGTATAAGGAAGAGTAGCAACTAAAGAAGTAACCAAAGGACAATAATGGAAGAATCAGTTTCAGCAATAGTTTTAAACAATTGGGAAACTTTTATTTCCAGGACAATGTTACACAATACAATGAAATGATGGTAACCCCAGTATATAATTTTAATGTACAATGATGATAATCAGATAATTCCTAGTCATTCTACTGGCCTGACTAAGTAAATGTAAAATAAAATCAATCATCTGAAAAGTTGATAATATCTAATATATGACCATCTCTAGCAATTTGCTTCAAGTCTATAATGTAATCATTTCGGAGAAATCCAAAGCCAAATGTCCCATTTCCATACTGCCAAATCCTCCCTTCCACCTGCCGAGGATTTAAATTAGTTCCTGTCAGGTCAGGGATGACCAAGTCATAGCTTGAATTCATGGAGAGCATGCGCATTACGTCTCTGTTATCAGAACAAGGCAGACAATCATCAAAACTATCTCCTTCTGCATATGGTTGAAGATGCTCGCGACTCATATATATATCTTCCTCTTCTGAAGTAAAGGGAGACTCAATGAATGTAGCATTTGAAGTCCAAAAAACTAGGGTACAGCCAGAGAAAAGTTGAGACAATTCCCCAACTCTTCGGCAAGTAATTCCCCCAATGTTGTCATACGAAACAAGATAAAACTCCAGACTCCTGTCATCACTTATTCCCTGCAATGAGCGGCAAACAGAGAATCAACCAGGAGTGAGCCCTAATGTAATCAGAAACATTTCATTCAATTCTACTAAAACCATATTCAATAGCTTAATCCTTCTAAATTCTCAATCTCACAGAGTGAAATCTTCTAGATCATCTAAATGATGGAATTCTTAATAAAGATCAAACCTTTTCACTTCATATTACTTCATGATGATAAAAGCAAGCCTGTATGTCTCATATGTACCCTGAATGTTTGACTATCACAATTAATAAAAGAACAGCTTCGCTCCCATGGGCATAGACACATTGTGGAACCACATAAATCTCGTCTTCTATACTTTCAACCATTATTTTCAATTCTTGTTCTCATTTATCTCAACCAGTGTTGCAAAAATCGGTCTAGGCGCCCGCCTAGCGCCTAATTCGGCCACCTAGGCAGCCGCCTAGCGCCTAACTCGGCTGAGTTAACTCGCCCATTTCGATCAAGTTAACCTAGTTAATCCGGTCGGCTCGGCCTTGCTAATTTTTATATATATATATACACGCACACACATGTGCTGTTTTTTTTAGTTAGCGGCCGTCTATGCACTCCTCTACCGCCCTACTAGTGCCTAGGGCTTAATGCAATCATGATCTCAACAAGGACAATTTATAAAGCTTGAAACTTTTTACTTCATATTGCTAATCAAGATTAGAACACCATCATAAGCATATCACAGAAAAGCTTCAAACTTCAAAGCAATATAAACTTAAACAGAATAAGAGTAAAACCTTCCAAAGACCCTGCAATGGGCGAGCTGGTGTAGGTGAGCAATCCACAATTTTGACAAAATGCTCCATATCCCACTTCCTTCTACCTTGCCTTTCCTTCTCCCTCCTTCGCTGTCTCCTCCACGACCCATTCCCGCCGGGACTTATCCGGTTCGCAAAGTACTGGTAAATCTCGGACATGGGCCGGTCCGGCAAGCTACCAGGGGACCCACACAAGTCTTCATACTCATCTTCCTTCACCACATTCCCGGAGCTTGAAACCTTCCTAAAATCGCCATTTTTTGGGGAACTTGAATTCACATTCTCCTCAATCGCCACGTGACATGTCCCTATAAAGCTCACGTATACTGCTACCAAATCTTTCTCTTGTAGCCAAGAATCCTCCGGGGAGGACATAAAATTCTCGGAGAATTCGAGCCGGCCTTCGAGGTCAAGGTAGTTGACCGTTTCTCCTTTGGAATTAATCCCCATCCATAAGAAAGGGGATTTAATTACCTTATACGACGACGTTTTCACGGGCGTAACCCACGACCCGGACACATAAAACGGGCCCCACTCGAAGAACACCAGACGGCCGGAATTCCCGGAATTGACGCCCGTTCCGGTGCCGCTGCGGCGCCAAAAACCGATTAGATGCTCGTACTCGAGCAGCGTCATGTAGAGGAGCTTATAGGAGATCTCGCCGTTCCCCCACTTGCCGATTAGGGTCTTGGAACCCCATCGGCGATCGCACATGGAGAACCAGAGGCGCTCGTCGTCGCGGCACAGAGACACGAACCGCTTGGAGGTGCAGGCGAAGGCGGAGATCTCCGCCGGCGTCAGAAACGATAGGATGCAGAGCTGCACGTCCTCCGGGAAGTCCGTGAACGACGGAGGCGAAACGGCGCCGTTTTCCTCCTGCAAATTCGCAGCCATTGCGATTGAAATCAGTGAGGGATTCTCTCTTGAGCTAGAAGAGATTAAGGGGAAGAAAATGAAAGGATTGAATGGAAGATTCTTCTCAAATTTGGAATGATTCTCTCTCTGTTCCTGTTTTTCTTAATTTTCTGTGCTTAGACTTCAAAGATGGTTTCTCTATACGCAACGATGAAGGGTGTAATCGTATTTTCAACAACAGTGATTGAGTGGAACAGAGTGTATCGTTGTGATGGTAGACAGTGCATCATCTACTGTCAATGAATGGGCCTCAAAATCTATTCTTTTCGACACTAGACCCAATACAGAGGCCCATCAGAATACAAAATTGAAGACTAAACTTCGAGTTCTCGGACCTGGCGCCGTAGTCATTTCCGTAAATTATAACATATCTAATATCTAATTTAAATAGTGGTAGGGACGTGGGGTTGTTAAGCGCCTTGTGCATGTAGTGATTCTCCAATATGAAAGGTCATGAAATTGAGGCTCAGAGTAGACGAGTCAGGCGGATCCCAATAGGTTTGGATATTGATAGAGATTATTCCCTTATCACTCAACATACAGTGTACATACCTGATCAGTATTTGTGCTAATCACCGAGTAGAATGAGTCCCGACGTGGCAGGACCAACCGAGCCAAAAGTTAGCTAAAGTTAGCTACTGACAGTCCGCCTGCCGCCCGTCTCTTTGGTTCTTCCTAACCATGATTGATCGGGACGGTTGAGCTGACCTCCCTCATTGGTATCCCAAGCTCCTTATTAGAATAACCTGGCCTCGGATGGATTGAGGGCGTCACGAACCTCATTACATACGGGCGAACAGGCAGAGCCTCCGAATTCCCTTCGTGCATGGGCTCCACGCGTCATGCATGCCGCCCGTTTTATCACCTACAAATACTGCATTTAATGTAATTTGTGGGACTTTTGGATTTTTCTCTTACACTATAAAAGAGCTCGAAATCGTCTGACTAATAGTCAATTCTTTGATCTTGCCCCTTAAACCGACGAGCAAATTGAGAGAGGAATCGTCCATGAACTGATCTCAACACCTACAAATTCTTATACATCGTCGTATTTAGTATGTCAGGTATGTATACCCGAAGTATATATCCTATCGAATAATTATAAGATCATGTATATCTATATTTATTTTGATTAATAATTTAATTTCACCCTCATTTTTGTTCATTAGTCATTTTTTTTTATTGCACATTGGACCACACATATGTATCATTTTAAAGTAACTAGTAATATATATATTTTTTGGGATAAAAGGTAGGGCAAAGCCTCATGAAACAAAACGAGAAGGTTAAAAGTCTGCGGCACTTGGCACCCTGACTATATCATGCATGACGCACACAACATCGAGGGCAAGATGACAACAAAGAGAGATCTACCTAGTTGCCACAATTTCTAGCCAGTTAGTCCGCAACTTGGTTCTGTTCGCAGAGAACGTGGTAGCACACTGCATTTCAATTCTTTTCCATCCACATCGTAGCACACTGCATTTCAATTCTTTTCCATCCACATCTGACATTCATTGATAATGATAATTAAAGAGCCACCACTTACAGAGCAAAAGTTGGGGTCGTCGATCCAGCAACCCAAGTTGGCATCATCACTTTGAAGGATCACCTTGCGAAAATCTTTTCTCCAATCAATCAATAAGGATGAAAAGTGAACATGAAAAGTTAATAAAAGAATGAAAACATTAAGAACAAAAAGTGAACGTTAAACGGATGGAGAAAGACCCAGTCGTTTACCAAAAAAATAACAATAACTTAAGGAGAAATAGTGAACATGACTAACATTTAGTGACAAATTCTACAATTACCGTATAACTTATAGACGAAAAATATAATTTTCTCATATTATTATTATTATTATTAGTCATTTAGGCCCTCCCCGTTAGTCACTTTTAGACCAGATTTTAAGAAAATAGGAGTGATGTGGAGGAAAGAGGTAAAAGAGAGAGAAGATGTGGGGTTTTTGCAGGAGCGTGGATTTTTGGTCGGAATTGTGGGCCCCACGGAGAAGATAAATTTCTCGTTGATCCGTGCATACGTTGCGCACTCCGTGGCCACGTACAGTGCACATGCCCAAGGAATTGTGGGCCTCACGGAGAAGAGAAATTTCACGTTGATCCGTGCGTTGCGCACCCGACGGGCACGTAAGTGAGTCTGAATTTTTTTTTTTTTTATTGTTGTCAGATTTTTTTTTCCTTTTTTTTCCATCTTGTTTTCCTAATTACACTTGTAAAATCTACTCAAAAATCGATCACTATTGACGAAGGGGTATTATTTATTTATTTTAGTGTAGTGGGGGTGGAAATGCAATACCCCACATACTTCGTAGGTATGGTATCCAAAGTGTCAGTAAACTGCTACTTGCGGTGCCGCAGTTCTCAGATGCCACGTGTCAGCTCACATGAATTCCGCAGCAGAGATCTTCCAATCAGAGCCACGGGAACCAAAATCTATACTGTTGAAGCACACAAAACAAGGGGGGAAATAGGGACTTTTAAGTGTAGTGGAGGGTAGTACTGTAAAAAGCCGTTTGATAGGTGTAGCCATGCATGGCTTCCAACTCCCTCCGCCCACCGCTTCACCGTTTGCTCGCCGCGGCTTCTCCCTTTTGCTCAATAATTACGCAATTAATTCTATTCATAAAACATTAATTGTATATCTGTATTCTTTTCGATAAAATTTATAATTGTGAGAGATTTCATCAGTGGAGAAAATTCTAATCAAATTGGTCAAATAATTAAATTATTATTTACATTCTTTTAAGTTTGACTTTTCTTAGGAGTTATAATAATTAAGCGACCTCTTAAGTAAGACAATGAGTGTCTGGGCCCATAAGGAGCCACCACATTAATTGTAACTCCCAAACTGTGATTGTCATAATTTGTCTATTAACATTCTTTTTTCTAAAATGTTGAATCTCCAAATCCAAGATGGTAACTCCTCTAAACACAGAGGTTAAACTCGATTCTAATTTTTCTTCCCAAACTTTACCCTTTATGACCAACTAAACTATCCATGTGGGCTGTCTATTAACATTCTTGATTTTATTACTCATTGTATTTGGTGAAAATGTGTATTTAAAGAAAAAATGAAAAAAAAATAATTGTATTTTTAATGGAAGGTGTGTATCGTCTATAGTGGGAAAGGGATTATGAATGAGTTTCATCACGATAATGTAAGAGCAATCTCACAAAGTGAGAGATTCCTTGTAGTATAGTAAGTAAATGTCTAACATTCGTCTCTGTGTTCAGCTGAATTATGTTCGGTCGGGACGTGGGTTAGAGATTCAGCTTCTTTTTGTTTTGGAATAAAGGTAAATATATAATTATTATTATNGATTCTTGAAATTCCGGCGAGGATGATGCAGGCTGTGAGTCCGTATTGCGGTGGTTCCCGGAGTAAAGCTGAGATCTTGGCGAGATATAGGCCGATTGCGCCCAAGCCCGAGGCGCCCACTAGTCCATCTGATGATAATAATGCCTTGCCGGAGAGTATTAGGAAGTCGGCGTTTCTCCGGAATGTGTGGCCGCATTTGCAGGCCCGGCCGACCCGGACAAGGAAGCGCGGGCGCTCGGCTTTCGCCCTGCCGCCGTTGAAGAGAGCCAGGGCTTATTTCCACGGGTTCGCTCCGCCGGCGGCGCCACCACCGCCGCCGTATCATCAGGTATTGAACCCTTACCCCACCGGGTTTCCCCAGATTCCGATGATCCACCCGAATCTTGCGCCGGTTAAACGCGGGATGATGGAATCTCCGGCGGCGGAGCCGCCGCAACAGCCGCCGCCAGGAGGGCGAGTCCGGGGGATAGATTTGAACAGGGAAGCCGCCGCGGAAGCTCCGGAGGAATCCGATTTCATGCTGCCGCAATTACAAACCGTGATAATCACCCCGCACCCCGTCCGGTTAATCGGCTCCACCGTTTTCGTCGGCTGCATAATCCACTCCGACCCGCCGGCGCCGGCGCCGGCGTCACTGAAAACGGCGGAGGACGTGGAGAGCGAGGCGGAGGCCGTGGCCCTGCCCGTGCTCGTCTCCGACGTCAACAACAAAGTCCGGCTAGCCAACTCCGCCTACAAGGAACTGGTGGGGCAGCCGGAATGCCGCTGGCTCGACCGCCTGCCGCCGTTCCAAAGCCCATGCAAGAGGATCTGCGGCGAGGTGGCCATCCAATTCTCCGACTCCTGCAATCTCCCCGTCTCCTCCAACAGATTCACGTGCTGGGTAAGGATGGAATGGAGCAATAACGGCAAGAAAACCACCGTCGGAGCTTTCTGCGACGCCGTCAAGCTAGCTTGCCAGTCAAAAGACTACCTCTTTCAATGGAGGTTCCATACCTCCGACCATTCCTCCAAATCTGCGTCCTAAATTTCAACAACCTTAAAATGCTTGTCCACAAGAGACAAAATTTCTGGTCTCGTCTTTTGACCAGACCCTAGGAGAAAATTTCCTCCTGGTCTGGTCTTTTGACCAGGTCCGAGGATTTGTGGATGTGGTAAATAGCGGTAAATGGTGTCATGAGTAAATATACTTTTGAAGTAAAGTTCAAGCTTTATATTTCTCCCAGCTGCTCAAATGTTTATATATTTCATATATACATAGAGAGAGAGAGATTATATAGTAGAAAAACAAAGTTTGTTTAATTCATAAGCTGTTATGTTGTTTTAATGTTGTATTAGAGGACCTGCGGTTTTGTAATTTGAGAATAATTATTGTATTGTTAGAAGTGGAATATGATAGTGGTGAGCTTGATTTAAGGCTCATGCAAGGCCAAAGAAGGGGAACTGGAAGTCATCATCATAACATTATATTACTAGCTGGCCAGTCAAACAGTGATGACATATTGTGCGTAAGAATTGAAAGTAACTGTCGGCTTCATTGTATTCTGGTACGTGCTGTTCATCATCATCATCATCCTCATCCTCGGATGGATGGATTCAACATGCATGTTCTTGACCAACAACAACCTATCCGCGGGGATATATATGATAATATAATGCATTTGACCAGAATGGCCGGGAAAAAGTTGTACCCTCTGCAAAGTTGGTCGAGCAGTTAATTTTATACGAAGTTGGTCGAACAGTAATTTATAGGATCGAGAAAGTTGGTCGAGGATCGAGTTGGTCGAGCTAATTTTATACGAAGTTGGTCGAGCAGTTAATTTTATACGAAGTTGGTCGAGCAGTTAATTTATAGGATCGAGAAAGTTNGTTTGTTTAATTCATAAGCTGTTATGTTGTTTTAATGTTGTATTAGAGGACCTGCGGTTTTGTAATTTGAGAATAATTATTGTATTGTTAGAAGTGGAATATGATAGTGGTGAGCTTGATTTAAGGCTCATGCAAGGCGAAGAAGGGGAACTGGAAGTCGTCATCATAACATTATATTAGTAGCTGGCCATTCAAACAGTGACGACATATTGTGTGTAACAATTGGAAGTAACTGTCGGTTTCATTATATTCCGGTACGTGCTGTTCATCATCATCGTCATCCTCGGATGGATGGATTCAACATGCATGTTCTTGACCAACAACAACCTATCCGCGGGGATATATATGATCATATAATGCATTTGACCAGAACGGGAAAAAGTTGTACCCTCTTCACAGTTGGTCGAGCCGTTAATTTTATAAGAAATTTATAAAATTGGTCAAAAATTGGTCAATTGGTCGAGGATCGAGTTGGACGACCGGTTAATTTAT
>CM008345.1:9668272-9678560 GCA_002525835.2 Ipomoea batatas
CACCCTTTATGGTTTTGAAGAATCTGCTGATCAGCTTCTTTCTTGTGGTACACAACCTATTCTTGACTTATCAGAAGAACACCAAGGGGATATTAGATTGTTAGATCAACAGCTTCATGATTCAGTTGGAGATGAACTTGTTGCTGACATTTCCTGTCACACCAGTTCTGCAAAAAGAAAAAAGAAATCAAGGAGAGTGAAGTCCAAACAGAATTTATCCATAGGAAGTGGAGGTATGTCAGTTGTTCAGATCTCTTTTACTCTTTTAGAGTTTTAGTCACTGAGTCTACAAGTAAAATGTTTTATATCTCCTTAACCTATCTTTTTCTCCAACAGAGTTTCAATTCCCATCGATAATTGAAGGGTTTTATCCTGGTTTGAGTAAATACTGGTGTCAAAGGTATAGATTATTTTCAAAATATGATGAAGGCATTCAAATGGATGAAGAAGGATGGTTCTCTGTTACTCCTGAGTCCTTAGCAAAGCATCATGCAGATCGTTGTGCAAATGGTACTATAGTTGATTTCTTCACTGGAGTTGGTGGAAATGCAATCCAATTTGCACAAAGGTGAGCATTCTGATTTCTCTTCTTCCTATTATTTCAAGCACTAATTTCCCTAATGGTTAAAATTGCACCATTACATATCTCTAATGTATTAAAAAAATGTAAAGACTGTTTTACTGAAATTAGAGAGCTGGTAAGAATGCTGTGAATTACACCTTTGTTGATTTTAATAACATAGTTTCTCTCTTTCTACAATCTACATTCTGAAGTTAATTTGGACTAAATCCTGGAATTCCTGTCCATTCTGGCTAAGGCATGTTAGGCATGCTTCAGATGTCCATTATTTATTAATGATGGAACTGTATTGATAATGCTTTATATTCTTTCTAGCCATTGCTTTTGGTTTCCTTTGAAGTTTTATCACACTACTGACACATTATTTTGAGTAAAAAGGGCATGCCAGACATTGCCAATGCTCAGGCATCTTACTTTTTTTTTTTCTTTTTTAATTTTACCTCACAAGGACAATGATTTACATTGCTTCTTTGATTTGCATATAGCAGAAAACTCTGGATATCTCTATTACTCTCTGTTTGCTGTAAAGAACTTTCAACATTAGTTTGTGACTTTCATACCCAACCCTTTTCAGGTGTAGACATGTAATTGCGATCGATATTGATCCGAAGAAAATTGACTATGCACAACATAATGCAGCCATCTATGGAGTTAGTGACCAGATAGATTTCATTCGAGGAGATTCCTTTACATTGGCTCCAATGTTGAAGGTATTAATTTCTCTGTCCCATTATTCGGTGACTGTTTGAAATAGATGCAGAGTTTAAATAATTGCTTATTGTATATGCCTTTCTGGCATGTAGGAATTGTTATTGACTTTGTGATATTCCTGAAATATCCTGCAGCTCTTTCACCTGCTGAAGTTGGTGGTCTTAAATGTCATGTTATAATATTTACTTGAAGAGCTATTAACTATATTTATGGCACTACTCTTCCATTTTCAAATGAATATATATTAGCTGCATTCATTCAATAAAGTTGGAGCAAAATTTATTTCTCCTCACTCATCCTATGTTATTGAAAAACTGTGGTTGTCTCATTGCAGGTCGATGTAGTCTTCATGTCGCCACCATGGGGTGGACCTGATTATGCCAAGGTTAAGACATTTGACATCAAAACTATGCTTAAGCCACATGATGGGTATGTTTGCTTGACTGGCTGTATATGGCCTCTAGTCCTCTACTAACTTTGATAGTTACTTTCCTTTTCATAGTGACCATAGCATTGTGTATTTAATTTGTCTATATCTATAATCTATCAGGAATTTTCTCTTCAACATTGCCACGGGAATTGCTCCTAAAGTTGTCATGTTCCTTCCTAAAACTGTTGATATCAACCAATTGGCTGAGCTTGCTTTATCCGCCAATCCACCATGGTCACTAGAGGTATTTGTCCTAAATCCTTTTTCATGGTTGCAAACTTCTATATATCTATATATACAAGGGTCTCCTATATCTTATTTTTGTATCCATCTTCACAATAATATATTCTCTGATGGAGGGAGCTGTTACTGCCTTAAAAAAGAATGGTTTGAGGAGGGTTGTGACATGTGGGGTGGTTGCAACAAAAAAAGTGAATCATGAGGGACATTGAGGGTTGGTTGTTGCAGACTAGTTTTTATTTCTTATTCAGATTAAGAGTTATAGATTGTGCAATACAACTTTGATAGCCACTACCCAAATGTGCGCCCTGAGTTGGTGGTTAATGCAACTTCTCTAGCAAGGGTTAATGATACACTTCATGCGATAAGTTATTTCACATGTTTAAATAACCCGAAAATCTGGAATTCTCCTTATCTTTCGTGCTGATTTTAAATGGCTGCGAATTGTACTATAATGCATTTGGAAATACGGGGTAACAAAATATCTGTCCTTGCTATATAAATTTTAACTCTATCTTATTTGTGGTCCTAGGTGGAGAAGAATTTCTTAAATGGCAAGCTGAAAGCAATCACTGCCTACTTCATTAAGTCTTCCTCATAGCAGACATGCGAGCCCAAGGTCAGCATCAAACCGAGACTTTACCTGGCTGGACCTACTGTAGTACTGGGAACATCTTTGTCTCTTCTCAATTCGTACATATGTATTATGTATTAGTATTTAACAACATATTCGTGCACACAATTATGTAATACGGAGTACATTAACTGTCACTATCAAATGGATGAACTAGCTCTTTTGATCAATATCCACTGAGTAATTTAATTAGCGGACAAAATGTAGAATTTAACATTGTGTTTACTTTGATTCTTCATTTTCATGGAGTAAACGTATTCTGTGTTTTCTCATTTTTTATGGAATAATTTTTTCAATTTGTATATTTTGGGCTGAGATTGTAAATGTTATATTATTGGGGTAATCGTTTTGTGGTGGCCCAAACTTTTTCCGCTCCTTTACAAGCTGCCAATATTATTAGTCATTAATCAAAAGATATTAAGTGGGACGAATTTAAATATATGATCTGAATGTAAAAAAAAAAAAGAAAGAGTCCCAAGTCTCCTAAAGAAATTTTACTTTATTGAGATTATGTTTGAAAAAAAGGTTTTTTTTTTTTGAAGAAAAAAAAAGTTAAACCGGTAAAGCTATTTCTTTTTATTTTTCTTTATTTTGCCTTCTTAATTGAGAACTTTTTTTTATACTCCGTAGTTTTTTGTGCTGTGAAAAAAAAAGAGAAAACATTTTATGCGAGTAAAAAGAATTAGAGAAGTCATGCACGATTGTGACTTACACACAACAAGCGTGGCTCACATTTGGTAGTTGCCAACTAATGACCACTTTTCTTTTTGTAATTTTTATTTTGTATTCCTTTTTGTTTTTTTTTTTTTTTCACTCCGCTCTAAAAAGTTGCAAAAAAATGCACTTAACCATTAATCCCGCTCAAATTACGAAATATTTGAAATCCCCAATTAATTATTAATTAATATAATATTATTTTAAAATCATTGCTGAAAGGGCACGTTATGTGATGCGCCAGCCCACTTTACCTGTTAAGGCAAGTGGGATGGGCCCACAAGTCACAACACGTAATCACGTAAAGCTTTCGCAACGCAAGTCAGAAGTATCCGTTGGTAGGAGACAATGAAATTTATGCCCTTCCAAAGCAAAAAAGGTAACCTGAAACCTAATGGTATTCTTGAAAATACTAGCAAAAGGAAGACCTATTTCAGTATTTCACTACCAAATTTAAAATTTGAACCTGCCGGCTAGATCTAACCAAGGTTGGTTAAGGCCCAATTATCCGGGTTAACCAGTGGATTAATTAATATACTACGGAGTAATATTAGCTGTCACAGCGGTTAACTAACCATGGTCAATCGCCTGCAGCGACCGGGGACGGATCATTTCTCTGTTGTATATAAACCCTTGAGAGGCCGTCTGAGAAAGCACATCTGAACTTTGAAAGGCGTCTTGATAAACGCCATTCATTTGCTCTTTGCCTTCTCCTCCTCCTCCCTCTCCAAATCTTAGGGTTTCGAATCGTCTCTTTTTGTAGCGAAAATGAGAGAGTGCATCTCAATCCACATCGGTCAGGCCGGTATCCAGGTCGGAAATGCTTGCTGGGAGCTTTACTGCCTCGAGCACGGCATTCAGGTATACTCATTTCCCTTGTATCTTCGTGGATCTCCTTATCCGTATAGATCTATGTGAGTTTCTGGTTTGCATGTGCCGATCTATGCGAGTTTCTGGTTTGCATGTGTCGATCTTCGTCTAGTCTGCATTGATATATGTCTCATGTCGTAGATCTACATGAATCTCCTGCAGTTTGGATATCTCTAAATGTATTCGTTTGTGCTATGAATCTATACCTGGATAGATCTGAATAGTTCCTCTATCAATAGATTGATTAGAACCGCGTTTTTATATAGGTATGTGTGTTTAGACTATATGTTTGTGGTTTCTGTGATGCACTTTAACGTTACTTTGTAGTTTTTATTGTATTTATATGCACCTTTTACACCTTAGATAAACTGTTATGCATTTGCATGAATACACATAGGTTATTCTATCTCCTTGGGCTATATTTACACTTTGACCATGTATATGGTACTAAAATCAGTTGTCCTTTGTTTTGTCTCCACCAGCCTGATGGCCAGATGCCTGGTGACAAGACAGTTGGAGGGGGTGATGATGCATTCAACACCTTCTTCAGCGAAACAGGAGCTGGGAAGCATGTTCCCCGTGCTGTCTTTGTAGATCTTGAGCCAACTGTCATTGATGAAGTCAGGACTGGAACATACAGACAGCTCTTTCACCCTGAGCAGCTTATCAGTGGCAAGGAAGATGCTGCCAACAACTTTGCCCGTGGCCATTATACCAGTAATTACCACCGTTTGTTTCGCTTCTACTTAGTGTTGTATGTAAATGTTTCGGAATCTAATAGTTTGTCTATTTGTTGTGTACAGTTGGGAAAGAGATTGTAGATCTGTGCTTGGATCGTATCCGTAAGCTTGCAGATAACTGCACTGGTCTTCAAGGCTTTCTGGTCTTCAATGCTGTTGGAGGTGGCACTGGTTCAGGTCTTGGATCTCTTCTGCTGGAGAGGCTCTCTGTTGACTATGGCAAGAAATCAAAGCTTGGTTTCACCATTTATCCTTCTCCCCAGGTCTCAACTTCTGTTGTTGAGCCATACAACAGTGTCCTCTCGACACACTCCCTGCTTGAACACACCGATGTTGCTGTGCTTCTTGACAATGAGGCCATTTATGACATTTGCCGCCGCTCTCTTGACATTGAGCGCCCCACTTATACCAACCTCAACCGTCTGATTTCACAGGTATCTATTACCCCCTAGTGTTTGAATTTAATTATAATTGTATTGTTTGTATATATTGAACTGGCTCTAACAATTACTCTGTGTGTGTGTGTGTTGCAGGTTATTTCTTCACTTACTGCATCTCTGCGATTTGATGGAGCCTTGAATGTTGATGTGAATGAGTTCCAAACCAACTTGGTACCTTACCCGAGGATCCATTTTATGCTTTCCTCCTATGCTCCAGTGATTTCAGCTGAGAAGGCCTACCATGAGCAACTCTCTGTTGCAGAGATCACCAACAGTGCCTTTGAGCCATCATCCATGATGGTCAAGTGTGATCCTCGCCACGGGAAGTACATGGCTTGCTGCCTTATGTTCCGTGGTGATGTTGTGCCAAAGGATGTGAATGCTGCAGTGGCCACCATCAAGACCAAACGCACCATCCAATTTGTTGACTGGTGCCCTACTGGATTCAAGTGCGGTATCAACTACCAGCCACCCACTGTTGTTCCTGGAGGTGACCTTGCCAAGGTCCAGAGGGCCGTCTGCATGATCTCCAACTCCACAAGCGTCGCTGAGGTGTTCTCGCGCATTGACCACAAGTTCGACCTCATGTACTGCAAGCGTGCCTTCGTTCACTGGTATGTCGGTGAGGGTATGGAGGAAGGTGAATTCAGTGAGGCTCGTGAGGATCTTGCTGCCCTGGAGAAGGATTATGAGGAAGTTGGCGCTGAGTTGGATGAGGGTGAGGATGGAGATGATGGAGAGGAGTATTAGAGTGTGTGCTGCAGCTTTGTCTGCTTGGTCTTTTGTTTGTTTCATTAAATATCAAACTTGCTTCTGGGTATTAATGTTTTTCATGACTTTATGAAACCTTTGCCATTATCTGTATTAATGTGACTTTGGAAGCGAAGCGTGCTTTTTCAATTTACTGCGTAACAATTACAGTATATTAAAATTTCAGTCATGATAATGGTAAAAACATTTTGTATCATTGGACCAGCCTTAGGACACAATTTTAAATATAGCAGATATATATGTAGTTATGACACAATTTTAAACGGGCTAGGGTAGGAAGACAAAAAATGTGATTTCATGAAAGATGTGAAAGCAGCCAGGCTGGCACTCTGGCAGAATGTTTGTTCGACGGAAGTGAAAAGAAATCAGATGATGACAGCTCTCATAGTAATTTTTGATTTTGGGACTCAAACTTGTAATTTGTGGTGACTAAAGAGACATCATTCTAACATAACAGGGATCATTCAAATGGCAAGTGAACTCTCTCAAAACTTGAGTTCGATTCCACAAGTGATGATTCTCCTGGGCCAGCTCCCCTCCCGGAGCGAACCTGAGTGTTACCTATATGAAATTGCAATTTAACAGTCATAACATCAATGATAAATTTAGAAAAACACTAATCTAAAAAATAAAACATTATACACACACACATTTAATTCGATTAGCTGACACTTTCTAACATGTATTCAAACCCCACACTGCCTTTATAGTTGTAATACAAGTCAGGCTAATAACCAGTACGTTAGCCATATATATTTTGTTTTTTACTATACAGTTACTGTTTCTTTTATTTTCTCCAGATGGTCAAAACAGTGAAACACCAACGCGATGATGATTGGGACATTTTCTCCTCCCCTGTCATTATTATTGTCATAGTCCTTTCTGTCAAAATCTTCCATTTTAAAATCCTTGAGGTACGGAGGAAGGAGCTCGCAATTAAGAGGCCATTACTCCCGCTCTCCCACCCCAACAACAACAAATGCTACGACCACTCTACTCTTTACGCGCCATGAAAACTCGAGGAGGAAGAGGAGGAGGAGGAAGCTAAGTGAATGCGAAGCCATTTCGAAACAATGTCGGAGCTAGGTATTCAGGATCCGAGACACGGCTTCGGAGCCAGAGATATCAGTCCGGATTCCGTCATCTTCGCCGCCGATTCCAACTTCAGTCTCTACTCCTCTGCTTCCGGCAGTGTGGATCGTTGCTCTTTCGCATCCGACGCACACGACCACGAAGCCTCCTTCCGCGCTGCCTCTCGAACTACTGTAATCTCTGCTCATTTTACCTTTTGCACAGTATTGATTTATAATGTGATTATTATGTAATATCTATGTGTATGCACTGCATGTTCTCTTTTGTGTATTTGTCGTCAATGCGAGTGACGAGTGTTGAAACGAAATGCAGAATAAACGAGCTTGAGTTTCATCCTAATGCTGTCTGTATATGCATGCCGATATATGTTTACACGAGGGAGATCATGATTGCAATAATATGAACAATACCTCTGTGCAAAAAATGACAGCGGAAACTTTTGAGCTAATTTTTTTTAATTTTAGGTGTTTCACTGTTTCTGTTGAAGTTGATACTAATTAGTAGAAGGATAAGTGTACAGAGTAATTTCTAATTTATAACCATGGAAACTTGTCTGAGTTTGAATCTTTGATTTGAACTAGTATTTGGCCGAACATGGATTTCACGGTTCTTCAGGTGGTCCGGCTTTAGATCCAATCAAACATATTGTACACAGGAATAGTCACCTTAGCAGAAAGGAAAAACCGAAAGGTAGTCTTTCCTCTCTCTTTGGTCAGCTTGCTTTCCTCTATTAGAATCTTGAAGAACATACAACTGTTGAATTCGATCATTTCAGTGGCTTATGAATTTTGTTTCTTCCTGTTCACGAAGCCACTAACAGCATTGCTGAGACAGAGGATGAAGGTTTAGCTGTAGATTTGGCGGCAACCTCCTTCTCTCAAGCACTTAAAGGTACTACAACTTAATACAGTTTTTAGTACCAAAATATTACTTGATTTGTGCTGGCTCTGAACTTTACTTTTTGTTTTTATTTTATTAGAATGTCAAGATAGGCGGTTGAGATCTGAATTGAAGACATTAGATAGGCAAAGACCTGCTTCACTAGATATGAAACATGCTGCAAACTCATCATCGCCTCGGTATGGACTCATGAAGAAACCATCTGTTACAACTCATCAAACTAGTGCATTTTCGAGTCCTGAAACTCCGAATTACTGCCATTCCAGTGTGGGGGCTCAGAAGGACAGGAGTCCAGTGCACGTGCCATTGCATACAAGCGCTAACAGGAGACAAGTCAATACAACATTTCTGCCTTATAATAATGGAAGGGCCTTACCTTTCAAGTGGGTTGATGCTGAGAGGTGGATCTTTAGTCCAGTATCGAGGGATGGTGCTATTAGGACTTCATTGCAGCAGCCACAAATGCGGCCTAAATCCAAGAGTGGACCTCTTGGGCCTCCTGGGTCTGCTTTATATTCTCCAATAGTGCCTGTGTCTAAAGGAGGAAATGATTTTGATTTACAAGCTAGTTCTTCTTTTTCAACTCGAGTGATGTCTGCAGATGGTTTATCGGTTCAATATGGGGGCCATGAAATTCGTGGGAAGTTAGCTGCATGCTGTGACCTGTGCATGACAAGGTCAATTAGTGTCCATGGATCTTCTGAAATCTTTTGCTTTTCCTCATTTCCTGCTCCCCAAGGTACAGGTTTTATGTTGTATTTTCGGCCTGAGTCTTGCTGAATTTAATTAAAAATTGGCATTTGTTTGAAATTTAGTATGGCTCCTTATTTGTTTCCCTTGCTGCTCAACTTTTATAATGCTGTCAAGAAACTTAGTGCATTCTTTGTTATAGTTGGCTAGTTGTATCTAAAGCTAATCAAAAGCTTAAGGAAAGAAGAAAAGTGAAAATATTTGAGTTACTCTTTTGTACACTGTAAATATCTTAACCTTCCTGCTGAATATGTCATTGATCTACGGTTGATTCAATTATTTACTAAGGAAATATCTAGTGATTTCTTATTTTTCTTTTCTATATATGGGGCATTTTAGCTGTCTCCACTTCATTTGACCTTTAGACACTTAGAATGTTGGAATGCAAGTTATATTTTGATATTGTTCAGCTTTCTTTGTTTTTGGCTTTTGGATGTATAGGTGAGAGTGACTGTGCTAAAGGTGTGGATGCCAATATTCGTCATGTTGTTTCAAGGAAGGATATGGCAACTCAAATGAGACCCAGGGCTACTCCCCAATCATCTCCAATAAGATGCTCATCATCCCCTACTGAACGACCATCTATCCAACCAATTATGGAAGTGCAGAGTGTCCTTTCCTCAAAAGCAGATATCAGGAATGTTCTAGTTGATGAGCAGGTCACTCTAACAAGGTGGAGAAAGAAACATAAAGTTCGGATTCCACGGGGGAGTTTGGACATTGTTGATTATCGGAAAAGCAAACCTGTAGGAATGCATTCTGGTGTCAGGGGTGTTTTAGAAACAGCACATTCTTTATCCAAGTAAGTGTATGATCAACTTTCCTTTAATCTGTTATGTTGTAGCCACCTCATTATTGAGATGTTATCAAAAAGAGTTGAAGCTGGGAACCTCAAGAAATAAAAATAAGTAGTTACTCTGACAAGGATCATTGAGTCTTGTCTATCCCAATATTGGTGTACATTTGCATCTCAAATTTTGATACAATATCTCCTGGTAGCTTTTTTTTTTTTTTTTTCTTCTTGTTATATTCTGTCCCTTTATATTTGAGGGCTGTTTGGTTTTGCATTATTACATGCATATTGGAGGTTATTTTCTTTTGATTGATCAGGTGTAAATTCTTACTGATTTGTTTTCTGTTTCTTTCGCATTGAATATATTCCAGAGTCAAGAAGGAAGAAGCCAGAATAACTGCCTGGGAGAACTTGCAAAAGGCAAAAGCTGAGGCAGAGATTCAAAAACTTGAGGTTATTCCAACCATCTTTTTCATGAAAAGAGTGCTATTTCATCAACATTTTTCATTCACCAAAGTTATGGTTTCTCTTTTGAACACAAATGTATGCTTAACTGTATAATAATAAAATATTTTCTTAAAAGATTTTAGAACCTCAGGTTAGACCTCTTTAACTTTGGTAAG
>CM008345.1:9747938-9759757 GCA_002525835.2 Ipomoea batatas
ATAAAATCAATGAAATGGAAGAATATACGGTGACATTTTTGTAATTTTCTGAAATGCTTAACAATGCATTCGCTTGTTCGCACCCGCATTCCGGCTCAAGGTTGCTGGAAAACATTAATAAAAAAAATAGGGTTCTTTTTATAAATATTAAAAACATAAAAAATTTTAATAGTTATAAATTAACCATGTATTTTTTTTTTATTAAAATGATCCACAATTGATTTTCCTAATGAGCATTTTGTATTAGTTTTTACTTTTCAAAGTAGCTTCGTGGCAAAGAGGCAAATTACGGACAATATTGTTATCTACCAAGAGCTTCCGCACTCTATCAAAGCCGATAAAGGCAGGAAAGGCCACATGGTTCTCAAAATCGACTTGGAGAAGGCCTATGATAGGGTCGACTGGAGTTTTATCCGCTCTACTCTTAAAGAAGCTGGTCTCACCACAAACTGGATTAGGAATATCATGCACTGTGTGGAATCAGCCGGAATGACAATTCTTTGGGAAGGGAATAAGCTTGAAAGGTTTAAGCCGGAGCGTGGAGTACGACAAGGGGACTCAATATCACCCTACCTCTTCGTTCTCTGCATTGAGAGGCTTGGACATATCATTAACAGGGCAGTTAATCAAGGCCGTTGGAAAGGAGTTAAAGCGTCAAAAGATGGACCGACTATTTCCCATCTGTTTTTTGCAGATGATATGGTTCTTTTTGCAGAAGCAGAAGAGGAACAAATTAGTACTATCATGGAATGCCTGGACACGTTCTGTAAGTACTCAGGACAGAAGGTTAATAAAGCGAAATCTAATATTTTCTTCTCTAAAAATGTTTGCAGGCAGAAAGCATAAGCCATAGCTGAGAGGGCAGGTATACCCATGACGGAGGATCTGGGAAGATATCTGGGAGTACCCTCGCTCCATGGAAGAATCACCAAAGATCACTGTAAAAGCATTATGGACAGAGTTCAAGCCAGGCTGGAGGGATGGAAAGCGCGATTCCTCAGTCTAGCAGGCAGACAGGTGTTAGTGCAATCGGTCTTAAACGCAATTCCTGCATACTGCATGCAAACCATGCTTATTCCTAAAGGGGTATGTGACATGATCGACAAAAGCACGAGAAACTTTCTGTGGGGAGGGGATGGCATGGGGAGGAAAATGAGCTTGGTCAACTGGAACACGGTTACCCGAAATAAAAACAACGGAGGCTTGGGCATAAAATCCATGAGAAGCATGAACATGGCGCTGCTAGCTAAGCTAGGATGGAGAGTCCTTATTGAGAAGAACAGCACATGGGCCAAAGTCATTGCATGCAAATATATGAAATCGGATGCTCAACTGGTGAATATTAAGAGAAAGCGCATTGACTGAAATGTTTGGAAAGGAATATGCGCAGCTGCTCCAATTATTGAAAGGGGTGCGATAAAGGTGGTTAAAAATGGTCGTAACACCTCCTTTTGGCATGATAGATGGATAGGCAATGAACCCCTGCGCAATCATATGATTGGCCCCCTCACAAGGAACGCAGGGAACATCAAAGTCGCGGACTGTTGGAATGGAAGGGGTGCATGGGATTGGAACACTATTGATGTTGCTTTGCATCCAAATAAACGCATGGAATTAGCAGCGAAGGCGATATTGAACGAAGAAGGGAAACACGATAAACTGGGTTGGGACCGAACGGAGGACAGCCGGTTTTCTACTAGCTCTGCATATGATCTGATTAGGCAAGAAACGACAAGAGATGAAACAAATGGATGGCAAAATATCTGGAAACTCAGAGTGCCTAGCCGCATTCGGACTTTTATATGGCTCGTAAAACATGGAAGAATTATGTGTAATGCGGAACGTAAAAAGCGATTCACACTGAACGAAGGCTGCGCCATCTGTGGGGCAGAGAAGGAAGACGTTGAGCATACAATTAGGAAATGCCCGGAAGCCGAGGCGGTGTGGAAACATATCAACATTGGAGAATACTCAGGTACGTCAGGTACTCTAGATTTTGATACTTGGCTAACTAGAAATGTAACAGGTATGGAAGCGGACCAGAGAAGCAAACGGAAAAGAGCAAGGATTGCAATTACAATCTGGTGGATCTGGAAGTGGAGGAATGATTTTATTTTCAACGGGACGAAAAGAGAACTCAAAGACAAGTTAGATGGGCTACACAGATATTTCAGGGATGTGGAAGGGGCACTTGAACGAAACGCTGGACCGGAAAGGAGTCACGGAAGAGAAGAGCGCCGAGCCCAACCATGGGCACCTCCACAGGCGGGCTGGATCAAAGTCAACACCGATGGATGCGTGGATACACACAAGCAAGCTGCCAGAGGAGGAGTTTTCCGAAATTCAGAAGCGGCCTTTATTGGTGCCTTTGCAGGGAAGATTGGCATCTGCACACCGTTGGAAGCCGAACTGTGGGGAATTCATTCCGGAATGAAAGAGGCGTGGGAAAGGGGCTTTCGGAAAGTGGAAATGGATACTGACTGCGCTAAGGCAGTCACCCTCGTCAACGGGAATGAGGAATATGATGGACCGGCTAGGAATACTGTGGACTTATGCAGAGAATTAATGACACGGAATTGGGAATTCAAGCTTAGACACAGCCCAAGAGAGCACAATAGGGTGGCAGACACACTGGCCAAGAGAAGCCTCAACCAGAATGAGGACTATCGTTGGATGGAGGAACCGATCCAGGAGATAATGCCGCTACTGCGCCAAGACGAGCTGGGTCTTTTTGGGAACTCTACCACAGTGAGGATCAGCTAATGATCTAGGATGTACTCCTCCTCCTTTTCAAAAAAAAAAAAAATATAATTGACATGAATACAATTCAAATTGGTAGCCTTAAGTCTCAACGTCTCAACGAGGATGAATCTGTAAAAAATATTAAATATATTTCGTATTTAATAATTTAAAAAGTGTTTGAAACGCGTAAATATGATATGCGAAACAGAATTGTGATGCATTCATCGTGACGAATCTAAATTTGTTAAATATATGCATTTAAAACTATTCGTGAGGGACAAATATAAGTTTATTTTGTGGGCAAAAATAGCATTTAATGTTGAGTCATTCAGACATTGAATACAAGTTGGTTACATGCATTCAAAGAGTCTTCCTAAAGAAGAAGGTCAAATTCAAGGTTGTACACATCATATCATCATCCGAAAACATTCATGCATGTTCCAAGAACAGATTTAGACACGCAGCTATGCTATGAATTCAAAGATTGTATCCTCCAAATTTATCTTTTTAAGTATGTGGTCAAGACGTCCTGAAAGAATGGTCGAGTAGGAGAAACATAAATTTCATACTAGAAAGTCAATTACATATTTGATTTTTGTTAATATCTTTTTAGTCGAACTTGTTGCATAGGTCTTATTAATTGGCAACTTAAAGAGCCGAGCGAGTCTAGCATCCTACCACGTACTGAAACGTGACACTGACTGTTACACAAGTATTAAAAATAAAAAAAATAAAGTTGCATCTTTGCTATTAGCTATATAGTTTACTTAATGGTAAGTGTTTAATCTTGACAATTGGTATCAGAGCATAATAGAGTCTTCCTAGCGTGATTTATCTCTTCTGTATGGCTACGAATTACCCTAAAACTGACGTTTGTGAAAGGGTTACGTTGCTCCCATATGACACTCGACCAAGACTTGAGTAGATTTATTTCAGCCTCAGAAATGGATGCCAATGCAATAATTAAAAAAATCTTTATTTTAAATATGGTTGAACACAAAATAATACAACTAACCTTGCAAGAAATCATGGATTAGTATATGCAGGCTATGGTAGATTGAACAGGCACATCATCTTGACTCCATACTAATCCAATTAAACCATATCATGCACGTGAGAGGTTGCACCTAAGCGTCGTTTTTGGTATTAATTAACTAATTATTTGTGTAATGTAATATACCGAAAGAAAAATGTTAACAAGTTTTTGTATCTGTTCTTGTTAAAAATCGAGTTATTAAAAAAATTAACACTAAAGATTATTTGATAGTAAAGAAAGTTCGTGATTTCTTACCTATTTATAAGGTAAGGATCTTTGTATTAATGGAAATATATATTATTCCTTGAAATTGCAAATATAAATAAATAAAGTAAAAACATATTAGTATAATATATTTTCTTCTAAGAATACAGTATCAGTTATTTATTTATTTATTTTTATTAATAGACGGCGGATACCCGGACTCCCGGAGGTAGCAGCGCCACTAGTAGCCGCCTAGCTACGACGGCGGATATATATATAGACGAAGTCCTGACCCGTGACGCCTTGTCTACCTCTCATTTCCTTCTATTCTTTATTTCTTTCAACTTCTTTATGCTACCTACTTTTATGGTAGTGTGCCTCAAATCTATAATATATTATTTTGTCAAACTATCTAAAATCTATTTGTATTCTTATTTATATTTGAGTCCATTTTGTACGTTATTTTACTTTTAGAATGCGTTTGAAAACCAAAAAAGTGACTTAAAACATTTTTATTTCTCGTGTTTGGTTGCATTTTAAAAAACTGTTTTTGTGTGTTTGGTTCATTTTTTTGAAAAGTAAGAAAAATTATAAAATTTTAATTGTTATTAACTAAAGAATTTTTTGCAACAACTATGTTTTGTCCAACTATTTTTTTCCAAATAAAAACAAAAAGAGTACTTGTTTCTATTGGTTTTCGACGGAAACCAGTACAACCCAGATTGGTTTTCATCGAAAACAAGTAAATATTGATAGAAACTAGTCTAGTTTGTATTGGTTTATGACGAAACCGGTCTGGCTTGTACTGATTTCTCACGGAAACCGGTCTAATTTCATTGAAAACTAATCAAGGTAGAGAGCGAAGGATGGCGGAAAAAAGCAGAGGAAACATTTTTGGAAGAAAGTAGAGGAAGCATTCTCGGAAGAAGTCATGACGAAGAAGGAGTTTGGATCTGAAAAATGACTTCTCCCGAAAAAAAGGAAGTCATTTTCTCTAGAAAACCCAAGTTATTTTCCCAACTAGAAATCATTTTCTGTTGACTTTAATTTTCCATTCTCTCCCAAACACTAGAAATTTAGAAAATGATTTTAAGAAATCATTTTTCGGGTTTTCAAACACACCATTAATTTTATTAAGTTTTAAGATTTACTATATGTGATAAGAGAGAGAGATTGAGATGAAACACAAGGGTTTAGTCATTTAGGGTTTCAAACACATATAGAAATGAATTTTGAATTATTATTGTTGTTTGCTTAACTACTTTTGACTTTACGAATGATATCTAAATTTGTAAGGAATGACTTTCACTATCATCGTTATCATTCTTGACGAATACGTATTGTACTCTCTAATGAAAAGAGAAAAAAAAAAAAAACAGAAATAAAAATTATGTAAAGAAAAATTAACTAGCAATTATAATTAATTTTAAACTAATAATTGTAAAACTACAGATTTATTATTTTATATTCCGTATATGTTATACTCAACATTTTTATACTGATAGACCAAAATGTCCTTATATTTAACTCTACTTAAACGATTTTATTGACAAATAATTAAAAATAATCATGTTACAATAATATTAAAATCAAATAAAAATATTTTTTTAAAAATTAAAAAATTAAAAGTGAACCGCGACTTATAATTCTAAAATAGAAAAGGAATTTAGTCCAAACCAAAATATCTTACATATATTACAATTGCCATCACCTCATCTGTCATAACCAAAAAGGGATGAAAAAAAAAACGTTGAATTTCGTTTCAATTGCTGCCCTAAGACTCATTGGAAATTGAGTCATCATTTAAAAAATAAAAAGTATCTATTTTCCTTTATTGAAGATAAAATAAATTAAACATGAATTAAGATGCACATTGTGAATTGAGCCACTCTTAAATATTTATTCTAAGATTATTTTAATGTACTCAAAAATTCATTTTTATTAAGTAATATACTAAAATGAATCTTCAAAAATAAACAAGTAGTACACTAAAACTGAATTCATATATCGATAGTTTATTTTGCTATGTAAATCATGATTTCCTGACTCAATTGTTCAAGAATTACCTTGGATGTCTTACTTTAGCAGCAACGTGGAGTCAATTCCAACTAAAGACACGAAGGGTCAGGGAGAGACCCAAAACTTAAAAAAGTTTGATAATATGTCTAACATAAATTGACAAATCTCACATATTTAAAAAAGACATGATACACTGACCACAATATATAACAATTGTGAGGATGATAAGGTACAAAAGATTGGGTCGTTTTCGCAATAAGAAAATGTATACCAGCGGACAAAGTCGATTAAGAAAACACATTGTGCAGAGAGGTTGGGTACATATATACATAATACATATACACTCCTAAATTCTGGGATGTTGTGAGGTCGATTTATTTTATGTATGTAACATTATCTGTAATGGAATCTTGTTTGGTCCCATCACTCGATCTGGAATCTGCATAAGATGCACCTTCCCTATCATCAATCAATTTTGTTAAAGCAAGCCCCTTTTTCATTCTATGGCTATGGATTGTTTATATGTACGTATGTCTATATAATCATGTAATTGGTTATATTATATATGAATCTGCTATTAATTAATTATTTTGTATGGACTAGATTTTCATGATTCGAGAACTGATCCGAACTATAATAAGGATACGGTTGTAGTACGAAAGTTAAAGGACGACGTATGATTGGTGGAAATATATGAGTATCGTATATGAGAAATGGAGGGTTTAGATTCATCGTAAATAATGCTTTTTTAAGTTATTTCAATTTGGACTGATATTATGCAATTTTAATGAATTTTGCATATGTATATGGAAATGGGAAGCAAAATATGGGAACGAATTACCAAATATTTTAGACAAAAAATCTTTCTTTAATGAAAAAAAGAACACTATTCCTTGATAAATTTTGATGATCGTTTTGGTCTATTGACTATGTTGTAATTATTAAATTGATCATCGTATATTGATTTTGATTAATTAAATCTTCAACTATTGATTTCGTAATTGATTTAGTCATCCGTAATTACTAAATTAGTCATTGACCGGAGGACCAAATCGATTAGAAAATCAATAGTTGAATTTTTTTTTTAAATACTATTGACTTTCTTACAATGTAATATCTGTTCATACATACTTTCTCAACCTACTGAAGCACAACGAGCCAACGCTCCCACTGGGGATCGAACCTGTGACCTCTCACTTGGAAGGTCACAGCTATGCCGATTGAATAGTTGAATATTCAATTAATCAAAATTAATAATAAAAAACTAATTTGATAATTACGATATAGTCTAGGACTAAAACAGTTAGGAATTCAATTTTGATGCATCATAAATATTGGAAGATAAATATGAATTAAAAGATTGAAAAATTCATACGTGGCAATTGCATCATCGGAGAAATCACACGTGCACAATACCCGCGACAGGTGAAGATGTGTCAGATGAACGATTTTAATGAAGCGCGTGGTTGGTACAGGGGGCGGATTAAACGTAAAATTCCAAAAATGGCCTTAATTATTCCAAATATTTACAAATTACACCCCGCCACCTTCGGGGCCGCGGTCTATATTTAGGGCGGGCCTGAAGCGTTGGCGAAACAAGCAGCGCACAGAAATCATTAGCGTCAGGGCGGAGAGATTGAGAGAGAAGAGAAGAGAGAAAAAATGGGCGGTTGGGCTATAGCGGTGCACGGTGGCGCTGGCGTTGACCCTAACCTCCCACTCGAACGCCAAGAAGCAGCCAAACAACTCCTAACTCGCTGCCTTAATCTTGGCATCTCCGCCCTCCGCGCCTCTCTCCCCGCCATCGACGTCGTCGAACTCGTCGTACGTTTCTCTCTCTTCTCTTTTCCGATCACCATTTCCGCCGCCCTGTTTTCTCGGACTTTTTTTTACATTAATTTGATCTACATTAAGTTTCCCTATTTTGTCGGGTTTCTGTTCCATGAAATATTTAATAATTATCCTAAATATATTTTTTAAAAATCATTTAACACATAATGCACAACCAGTTCAATTCGTTCCGAGTAGATTACAAACATATTTAGTAGGCTCTCATATTTAGTAGGCCCTGAGTCACCGTGACCGTGTGAAAAAGGAAAAATAAAAAAACTTTATTATTATTATTACTAGTAAATTACCCGTGCAATGCACATTATGCATGAAGAGTTAGGTGGTAGTTATAAAGTAAATAATTATTATTATTATTAATTTTTTTTTGCATGTAATTTGGACGTTAAGGATTGAGGCATTAAATCCCAACCATATAATAAATTTTGATGGTGAAAAAAGTGAAATGTGTTTTGTGGTTTTGTAGGTGCGAGAACTGGAAACTGACCCATTCTTCAATTCCGGCCGTGGATCTGCGCTGACGGAGAAAGGTACGGTGGAGATGGAAGCCAGCATCATGGACGGAGAAGGTCGCCGGTGCGGCGCCGTTTCCGGCGTCACCACCGTGAAGAACCCCATCTCGCTGGCTCGCCTCGTCATGGACAAGTCACCCCACTCTTACCTGGCCTTCTCTGGTGCCGAAGAATTTGCTAAAAAACAGGTTCATTTAATTTTAGTAATAAATTTGATAGAATTAATATTTATTATTAAAAAGAAAAATAAAAACTGTTGAGATAATCAGCAGGACTATTGACTTTTTTTGAGGTCATAGATTCAAGATTTCACGTGTACATATCAGCATGTTTATCAATCTATATGTAGAAGATCTTTCAATTGAATTTAATTTTTTATTAAATTAAATCATTCCCTTTAAATTATAATATATTTTCTTTACAAATTAAGTTCCATGTTCACTCTTAGTGTTTGTTGGCTTATTAATATCTTAGTTTGAGCTGGCCAGTTATAAAAATTGAAACCAATTTATTTTCAATCTTTTATCTGTTTTTCTATACTCTTTCTTCCAGTGATCAACTGAGTTGTTTTGTATTTTTGTATAGGGGGTGGAATTGGTGGACAATTCATACTTCATCACTGAAGACAACGTTGGAATGCTCAAATTGGCTAAAGAAGCCAACACCATCCTAGTATATTCTCTCAACACTATCTTTTTTATTAAATATTACAACAATCTTTAATGCTTTTGTATATGTTTCGTTTTTTTAAAAAAAGTTCTCATTAATATATTTATTAGGATTTTAATTTGAATGGAACATGTAAAGGAGTAATGTATATATTAGTTCAGTTTGTTTAGTTTAATTTGTGTGGTTGGATTTTGTCTGACTTTGTTAGAATTAGTCACTAAACAATTTAAGCTTTTTTTTTTTTTCTCATAAAGCATTTACTTACTATCTCTGTACTATACAGTTCGACTACAGAATCCCGACAGTGGGATTGGAGACGACCTGCGGCGGGGCAACGGAGAGCCCAATACTGATGAACGGATTACCGATAAGCGTGTACGCGCCGGAGACGGTGGGGTGCGTGGTGGTTGACGCGCAAGGGCGGTGCGCGGCGGCGACGTCCACGGGCGGGCTGATGAACAAGATGAGCGGCCGGATCGGGGACTCGCCGCTGATCGGCGCGGGGACGTACGCGTGCGATCTCTGCGGGGTGTCGTGCACGGGGGAAGGCGAGGCCATCATACGCGGCACGCTGGCGCGTGATGTGGCGGCGGTGATGGAGTACAAGGGGCTGGGCCTCCAGGAGGCGGTGGATTTCGTGGTGAAGAAGCGGCTGGATAAGGGTTTCGCCGGGATGATTGCGGTGTCGAATAAGGGGGAGGTGGCTTATGGGTTTAACTGTAATGGCATGTTTAGGGGGTGCGCTACTGAAGATGGGTTCATGGAGGTGGGGATTTGGGACTGAATTGATGAAGCTGATCTGCCATTGTTATTATCGTCTCTTTCTTCGCGTTTATGTTGATCTTGATTTTGGTAGCTGCTTTTGCCTGCATGCCTGCCTAGTGGCTGCTCTTTTGTTAATAAACTTGTGCTGATTTAATGAAAATTAGCAATGGTTTTTATTTGTTTCATTCTTATTCTTGTTAATAACTAATAACTATTAAATCATAACATGGTTATCTGATATATATAGTTTAGTAGCAGATATGCCAGGGGACTAGGTCTTCTTTCCCCGCTGATTCTGTCAAGCTCATTCCCTTGGTTTCAGTTGGTTGTGGTTTCGCTGGATAGTAGACATGGACAGTGAGAATCTTGTTATTTCATTCATGTGAGTCACTAATTAGATGACGAGGCATTTGACTACCTTAACAGAGTCATAGTTACTCCCGTCGTTTACCCACATTGGGTTGAATATCTCCACATTGACATTTATGTTAGCATCCACAAGGACCATCTCAATGCTTTGTTTTAATTAAACAATCGGATTCCCTTTGTCCGTATGAGTTCTGAGATGCAATGCTTTGTTTTAATTGAACAATCGGATTCCCTTTGTCCGTATGAGTTCTAAGATGCAATGTTTTGTTTTAATTAAACAATTGGATTCCCTTTGTCCGTACGAGTTCTGAGATGACTGAGTTCTGAGATGATTGTTCAACGCTAGGGAAGACTCCCGAAGAAGACATTTCCAATCTGTCTCCATATCGGCACGCGGCGACTCGCTCTTGCTATTATAGCAGCTCGAACAATCTGCCGAACAATCAACAAGTTCAGGACTATATGAGTTCAAATCACGAATTGAATTTAATGTATTTAATTTGTTTATAACCTAGACTTGAGTGTTATAACTTATAATAGTCATATTTGTCATAGACAAAAATAAAATAGTATGTTTATTTTAATAATATTTAATGACGTTGGTGATAAAATTATTGAAAAAGGAAATAATATATATCCTCTAAATGTACTAGATAATTTTTTTAAAAAAATTAATTGGAGCAGTAAATTGTACTCTTCTTGCCTTCCCCACAAGGCAAAAGGAATAACATTTTGGCATTTTTGGGACATATTTCAAGAAAACATAAATGACATTTTCTGACTAGCTAGAGAGCATTAAATGTACAATGTTATTATTTTTTATTTTATTTTTTTAAAAAAAAAGTCTTTATAAAGGAGTTAATATAAGTCTGATCTCTTGACTACTGTGCTTTTATTCAATTAGGTCCGCAGTTTGAAAACTTCACCCAATTGTATCCTCATTTTTTTTACTATCAAATTTCGTTAATGTTTTCTCTTTCGATTTAGTTCTTAAGGATATTAGGAAATTAGCTATGCAATTTTCCAATGTTAATTTTATGATTGTTTTACAAACATGACAGTTCATTTGATCGCTCGGAAAGCATGTTTCTCTGCTCATTATAGGGAGTGGATGTTTCACCCTCCCGTTTTCATTTCAGATGTAATTTCTCAGGAAGCTATTTAATATATAGTTGTTTGGTGTTCAAAAAATTATCAAATTTCGTGCTATGTTAATTGATTTATCATATACTATTGTCAAAATCAAGAGCATTATTATCTTTTCCTAATAAAGGGAAACAATGAAATAGAACATGGAAGCGTACAAATATAAGAAGTGTGTATGAGTGTGTCTGCAGATCAGTAATTCTAGTCTTTTTTTTTTTTTTTTTTCCAAACATCTTATGTTGATACTAGTTTTATTATAGCATGATCATATTTGGTCATTCGTCAATAACATATTTAAATGACGTTAAATACGAGAGCATTTCGACCTTTTGATACATAGTGAGTTGACCTGCTATAGTTCATTTTTATTTTTATTTTTTTGAATAAATCCCTAATATATTCATGAGTAGAGTTCTTTTTCTTCTTCGCCAAGCACCTTGTGACCCGCTTTAGCATGTGTTTTATCTCAACTAAAAGTCTAAGCTAGTAGTTGGACACTTGGACTGCAC
>CM008345.1:9778549-9793943 GCA_002525835.2 Ipomoea batatas
GTTGAAGTGTGATAGTGGTGGTCCGAAGGAAAAATCCCACCAACTATTTAATAACTCCATAATTGCAATAAGGGTGCAGAGAATCTCCGTATACTGTGCTTGCAGGCTTTTAATTATTTTTTTTTCTTTTATCATAACAATTTTTAATATAGGACTCAACAAGTGGTATGGGAGGAAACATCGTACAACCTTCGCATGCATGTGATGCATTTATCTAATTTACAGTTTTTTTTTTTTTTTTGAAACCTATCTAATTTACAGTTTTTCTTCTTAGAATATAATGTTCTCTGTACAGTATAACCACTGTTTCAGAATCTTTTAAATAATACTCATCTCTATTTATGCACCTAATACAATTAATTAAAACTTTAAAGATATTACACCATATAATAATATCGTGATCAAAAAAAATATCATTAACTAACACTTTCTAAAATGATCATTTTGGTCACAATAAAGGCAAAATACCTTCGCCCCTAACCATACACTCCGAGCCAACAAGATAGTGAATTAGTAAATCACAGTTACTCAGTAGTCCATTAGGCGTGAGAATCAATATCTAGTCAATTGTTATACTATGGACCATGGCTCATATTGTATTGTGAACCCTGATAACAAAAAGTATGTACCTTCGGTTAACACATTTTGTACATACAGTTAACAGTTTATATACATGTAAACAAATAACTTAATAATTGCTGACACATAATATGATAGTAATTGGTACAGAAACCGTCAACTTCAGGTACAGAATGTGTCAACTACAGATACAGAATCTGAATGTTATGTTGGACCAGAGTCTACAATGCCCCATGGTACAATTTACCGTATCTAGTATCTACAAGGAGCACACAATATTAGGTGAAACTCTTCTGTTACAACTGTCAAGAACTAACTGTGCTGTTCGTGGTAGCCCTAAAATGATGGATTATTTGAAGTTATTAATGTTGCTAAGGAGAGAATTGTTCTTTCCTTCTTGTGGTTGTACTTGCCCATTGGTAAAAGCAAAAGTGTGGGCTTGTTTAAAGTCCGACACCGATTTATGCTTCCCCTGAGTGAGAGTTCAGCGAATCAAGGCCTTCAACTTTTGCATTTTTTTGGTCTAACTTTTGATAAAATTAAAAGCATAAAGAGTGGGATGGACAACACAAACACACCACCAAACAAAGGATCGTTGCAATTTTTCTTTCTTAGGTTGTATTCTAATGAATAATTGCGCTCACTTTTTGTGCTATGTGGACTTGTAAACGAATTTGTATGGTGCTTTGGCAAGGGTATAGGATTATGGGTGGCTATTTTTGGCAAAAGTTGTGTGATTTTGTTTTTCTTTCGATGTAATGCGTTGTTTTTAATTTATAAGTACGTTTTTAACACTCTGAATCACAATAATGTCGTATTATACATTGCTTTTGCGTACTTTTTCATCGATTGGTCATTTGGCCCTTCTTTCCACGACATTGTATTTCTTGTGGCAATAGATTCATTAACGAATTCGTATATTGTGTACTCACGGGGTATAGGATTATTGATGGCTATTTTAGGTAAAAGTTGTGCACTTTTATTATTACTTTTTAATATAATTGTTGTTTTATAATTGTTAAATATGTCTTCAATACTATGTCTGATCGGTAACAGCTTATGTTTTGCTTTTCCGTACTTCTGCATTGACAACCATTCTTTCCTAGGTGTTTTACTTTTTGTGACACATAGAATCGTAAACATATTTGTATGTTGTGTTCGCAACTGGTATATGATTATTGGTGGCCATTTTTGTTAAATATTATGTCCTTTAGTTTCCACCCAATGCAATGCATTTTTTTTAATAATTTAAAAGTACGTCTTCAACGCTCTGTATCCATAGCGTCTTACTTTAATGTACTTCTTTGTTGATTAACCCTTCTTTCTTAGGTCTTAGCACTTTTTGTGACGCAGTTGATTTCTTTTTATTAAGAGTTACGCACTTATTTTTTCTAGATGTAGTGCATTATTTTATGACTTATAAGTATGCTCTTAGTATCCTTTATTCGTAATGCCATATACTTTCTTTTGCGTATTTCTTTGTCAATTGACCCTTTTTTTTTTTTTTTCTTGATCTGATCTTGTGCATTTTGTCGCATAAACTCGTAATAAAATTCGGGTGCAACTTTAAAAAGAGCTATGACCAATTTTTTCCACAAAAAGTTAATGCAATTCCATTTTTTCTCTCAAAGCAATGCATTATTCAACACTACAAAAGCCATCTCCTAATGGTTAGAGAGTAAAACAAGTAAATTCGTTCCTTTCCAACTCTTCTATCTTTTTTGCTTTTGCTTCTTTGCCATATGAAGTGGGTATTGTGGGAAATTTCTTAAAAATTGAATTTTGTTGGGAGATGAATAAATTAAGTATTTTATGTGTACTTTTTTTTTTAAAAAATAATTAGACACATAAAATAAGATAAATTAAGTAAAAAAAATTAAAAATTATAAAAGGGTCAAATAAGCTCCCTAAATTTTTAAAAAATGTGATTATACCCTTTAACATGATATATTGAAGTAATAAAGTTTAAAAATCAGTAAATGACCTGCTATTACATGTTATTAGAGTTCCGGCATCAATTTTATTCATCTTCGGCAGTTGTCGAAATTAAGTACAACTTTGTTGTTTCTCAAAAAAAAAAGTACAACTATGTCTAAAATGATACTGATACGAATTAGATGAGAAAATTTAAGTAAAATAAAAAAATATAATATAATAAAAAATTTCAAAATTTCTTCTAACAACAATAAGCCCACATGTTACTGTCTAAAATATGTGTGGTCCAAGAAGATCATCTTTGTCCCCAAATTAAATCCGAAAATTTCTGGGGAAAAAATAAATATATTTTTGGATAATAAACAGAAGTGCACCGTGCGGTGGATTTTTATCACGTGACGATACGTGCAGGTACGGACAAAGTACAACTTGAGTGGGTAACAGAACGCGTGAGAACGTCAGGCCAGCCAATTCTGATTGAGATTTAAAATATAATAATACATAATTAATAAAAATTTTAAATTATTTATTAAACATAAAATGTCGAACTTAAAATGTATAAAATTAAAATATGCACAAAAAATTAATTTAACCATAAATAATATACGTCGCAAACAAAATATTATTATAAGAGTACTAAATTTATTGCTACATGTCATTAATAAAATCAACGGTTTTTAAGCCGAATGTTAATGCAACTGCAATATTAGAGATTCAAATCTTATAAAATGTGCACCATGTTAAAAAAATTGAATTATATTTTTTCTGAACTTTGAGTCTAGAAGACTAGAAGTAGGTAGGGTCGGTAAAGCGGTCATATCTAGTGTCCGGTGACTAGGGGATTGTTGGGTGGAAGCCGGTAAAGCACCTAAGAGCCAAGTCCAACACCCAGTCTATTTCGAACAATGTGATGACGGTCTATAAGTAATGAAATAAATTACGCCTTCGCTACTAATTATAATTTTTTGTGTGCATTGTAAGCGCTCCTAATAAGTTATATGATAGTCAGGTCATACGTCCGATGGGCAAGACGGATAAAAGTGTTATGTCTAGTACTCTCAAGAGGCAAACAGGGTGTCATATGTATTTTAAAAAAAACAGTTTTTAAGAAAATTTTTGATTTCGTTTATGTTGGTAATATAGTAATAAGACTAATAAATTAATAATTTATGTTTAGGAAAATTTGCTAGATTTGATAAAAGGGGGAATTGGTAGGAGTCGGTTAAGGTGAGTGAGGGGTGGGACCCAGCACGCGTGATTGGCACATGGAAGTTGAGTAGTTGACGTAACAAAATACCGTTAGGATGGGTATGCTTTAACAGCCTGGCATCGCTCAAAAATATTGAACCTTTCTTCGCTCATTTCTGTGCATCCTCTTTTGTCGCCTTGCGCCAGCTCATTTCCACTCCACTAATACTTTACTCATTTATTCATTTTCTAAAATCATTATTTATATAAAGTTTTACACTCTTTTATTTTTTTCGAAAACAAATTTTACACTTTCTTATTCACCACTTATAAATGGAGAATATTTATATTAACCACTTGGATAGAAGATCCGGTACCATTAATTTGATAAAGAGAATATTTATTAAAAAAAAAATTGGACTCCTCAAAATATTTAAGTATGAAAATCATAATAATCCCCTCGGTCATCACTTCCTGTGCTTTTTGTATATTTATCGTTGAAGGGGTTATTTGCATATTCAAATATTATTCTAGAAGTAATATTTTCATTTATTTTAGTTCTTTTGGTAAATATTTATTAGAATTATTTGTGAATAGAATTTTTTTTAATTATATATTCTAAACTCTTAACTATTAGCTAACATGAAAAAGAAATTATTTAAATTAAATTTTGATGTGTTTTATTTTATGCCAAACACACTAGTTTCCGTTGGATGTACTCCCCAAACTAAGCATTTGCTGCACTTAATATTTTGGAGGAATTTTAATTAGAGATTTCCAATTACAATTTAGTTCTATAATTCTATTTCAACCATAACTATTTTTGTTAACTCAAATTTTTCTGCTTTGCGAGACTATATCTTAAACCCATGAACTCGTCCCATGCCCATGAGAAAGACTTGCATTGTTCGAAATTGAATCCCACCTTGCTGTTGGAAGCAAATCTTATGTGAGATTTTTCATCTACTAGACCAATGGCGTGGAGGCACCATAACTATTTATACAATATATAACAATAAAAACATATACATCTCTTCTGTAGTTTGTGAGTTATTACACAATAGTAAAATTTTACCCCGTTCACATCCTCAAATATTTGTTGCAAGTTTTCTCGTCTCCCAAAAAAATATATACTTAAATGAATTTATCAATATGAGCATATATCAATATGTATAGTGTAATTTAAATATTAATGTGTATTGATATAATAAACCATTGAATACAATTTCCATTAAACTTCCTTATCTACAACTTATAGTAAAAATGACAAAAAAGAAAGGATTTTGAGGGAAATATCTAAGGAAGGCCCCTTGCAGAAGCCTAAATGCTCTCCAGCCTGGCTCAGTCAAACCCAATTCCCCCCTACCCCCCTATGGTTGCACTTCAATTTCAAAACCAAATTATTATTAACTTCCAAAACGGTCGGTGATTTTATTTTTCCTCTTATTTTAAATTTTAAAAACGTTAAATAATACCAGCCATAAATTCATTCCTCCCCACACCCCTTATTAATTGAGTATTTTTATAAAACAAAGCAAAACAAAAGTTAATCTCTTGAGAGAGGTTGCAGCTGCTGAGTTCTGACCGACTCAAATTAAAAAAATTTAAGGAACACTCCTATTGAGAGATGTTGCCGCTGCTGAGTGCTGACCGACTCAAACTAGAAAAGTTGATCGACCGTTTTTGTTAAAATCAAACTTATAACCTTATAGTTACTAAGTCAATAATCTGCATTTATATATATTGTACATGAGATAGTTTCACATGAAAAAAAAAACAACAAATAATTGTTGATAAAATTGAGAGGGTGTGGGTAGCTTTTGAAAATGAATAAAGAAGTAAATATAATGTCGACTCTGATGTTTCAAAGCTATACGCGTGTCCATTGCCAGCTGTATGCTAGTAACTGCCTTACCTAGACTACAACCGGTCACTCCACCGGCCCAACCGGTCGTCTCTATCCATTCCTTCCTTTCCTCGTATATATACGCTTGTTTGGCAATAACCACTCTTCTCAGACTCACAATCTCCCCTCTCCTCCCCCAACTATACATACAACAGCTGTATATATCCTCCCCTCCCTATATTCTCTCAAAAATCCCCAATTTTGAATTTCGAATTTTGAATTTTCTCTGTTGAATCGGATATGGCGACGATGATGTCGCAGAAGAAAGATGTGGATCGGATCAGAGGGCCGTGGAGCCCCGAAGAGGATGAGCTGTTGACGAGGCTCGTGGAGAAACACGGGGCGAGGAATTGGTCTCTGATTAGCAAATCGATTCCCGGGAGGTCGGGGAAATCGTGCCGGCTGCGGTGGTGTAACCAGCTGTCGCCGCAGGTGGAGCACCGGGCGTTTACGGCGGAGGAGGATGAGACGATCATACGGGCGCACGCGAAGTTTGGGAACAAGTGGGCCACAATCGCGCGGCTGCTTAATGGCCGGACAGATAACGCGATTAAGAACCACTGGAACTCGACGCTGAAGCGGAAGTGCGGGTCCGGGTCGGAGGATTCGGGTTTCGAGCCGCCGAGGAAGAGATCGGCGAGTGTTGGGCCCGGGGTGAATGTTTCCGGGTTTTATGTGAGCCCCGGGAGCCCCTCCGGATCTGATTTGAGTGATTCTAGTCTCCCGCAGGTTTTCCGGCCTGTTGCTCGCACCGGCGGGGTTTTTCCGACGCCGGTGACTCAGATCGAAACGGATTCTGATCCTCCCACTTCTCTCACTCTCTCTTTACCCGGATCCGATAGCTCTGAAACTCCAACTAGCCAACTCGACTCCCCCCATATTGTTCAACCCCACGCGCCACCGCCTCCGCCTCCACCACCCCCTATTTCTTTCTCTCCAGTGGTGGCTCAATCTCCATCACAACCGCCGCCGCCGCCGCCACAACCTCAAAGCTTCGAGTTTTTACCCACGCCGCCGCCGCAAACGGCGGAGAAGCCGCTGTTCAGCCCGGAGTTCCTGGCGGTACTGCAGGACATGATTAGGAAAGAGGTCCGGACTTACATGTCCGGCGTCGAGAAAAACGGGCTCTGTATGCCGACGGAAGCAATCCGAAATGCCATCGTCAAACGAATCAGCCTTAGCAGGATCGAATAACTGAGACGGTAGTACTTGTATAGGAGATGGTCGGTCAATGTTAAGCTCGCCTGAACTCCGGCGATCGTTCATGGGTTGCTCTTCAGTCTTCCCTTGTAGAATTTCCATCAGTCTGTGTCTATAAGAAAAAATAATTTTGCAGGCATATACAGATGAAAGAGACGGAGAGAGCTCTAAACAGTAGTTCCCGTCGATGAGAAATCGCCGGAAAAGAAGAACTAATCGGAAAAAATGGACATTTTCCGGCTGAGATGCAAAATTGAATTCTGAAAATTTTAAGGGACTGGAAAGTAAATTCGGAAATTTCACATTAAATTCAGGAATGTTATTTTTGTAGTATTTCGGTTGAAAATGGGTATATTAATATAACGCCTGTGGGGGCATAATGGACATTGAATGAAAATGTTTGTTAATTAACAACCATACGTTTCGTTCATTTAATATTTATATTAAAATCAGAAAAATATAATTATGATTATGATAATAATAATAATAATTGTTAAGATAGAGTACAGGCTGGTGAGGTGATAGGTTTGAATATTACCCTTTATCTCCATCAAAACGCATGCTCAATTAGATTCGTAACTCATCGAATCTTATTGAAATTAAGGTTTCAATTGAGGAATGATGTGATGTTTTGTTTGGCTGTTTTTGGATTGTCTTTATTACCACAAATTTTGTATGGGCCACATCTTTATGTATCTGGAATACATATATGAACTCAATAATACCCTATGGGCTTGTCCATTTGTTTTTGGAACCAACTTGGTTGACGCGAGTGATCGTGTACTCTTGTCTTTAAAGAGACGTCGGGAGCACAAATATTATATTCTATAGAAAAATATCAATTAAGTCAACATTTTGTCCCTTAATTGGGCTGATCAGTGCGAACAAAGATTACCCAGAGTATAATATGAGTTTAAAGGTGTCTCCTACAATTAGGGTTTGCTAAGGACATTTCGTCTTGTAAGAGAATGTTTCGCATGGGATGGTAGTTATGGTCTACTCGAAACACCTGGTCTTGTGTGAGATTGTCACACATGAGATGATCTCACACAATACATATTTGTTGTTTTTCAATGACTAGTTTGACAATAAATATTATTCCAATAGTTAGCGATGAGTAGGTTAATATTGTAAACTAATTCTATCTTCCATGTTGTTGTTACATTTGGGCTCTTATCAAGCCTATTAGGCTATTGGACTTAAATATCGGCAATTCAAGGCCTAAAGGCTTCACTCAATAATGAGTGATGCCTTCATGCATGATGAAATAATGTCCATTCATAACCTCCTCCCAGATAGAGTAATTAGCTCAGAATAATCAATTATTATGACCATTCATTATAGGATATTAACAATGAATAGTTATGCCTTCATTTAATCAATAATAGCTAGCTATATGTTGGTTCTTTATTGGAGCAACTGAATCTAAACCCATCAACCATAAAAATAAATATCAAGTTCAAATGGTCCAGACTTTATTAAAAACAATCATATAATTGACACCATACTAGAAGAACAAGAAACCATGGTACATTAAAATATTCAATCATTAGTAATCCACATTAGTTGTTACTTGTTAGTTACTAAATTAACTGTTTGACCAACTTGACTGGCTGCTCGGGACATTTTTAATCTTCATTTTCTGAAAGGAGCATATGGACCACCTGGCTCATGGTAGGTCTAGCATCTCTATCTTCCTCTGAACACTTCAAAGCCACATCCACAAGAACTTCCATTTTCTTCAAATCATACTTTCCATCCAAACCAGCATCCACTATTTCCTCAACCCATTCTCCATTTTCACAACCACCATTCATCTTCTCCCTCACCCAACTCACCAACCTTCTCTGGTCCACCATGTTGTTCTCTTCGTCGCCACAAAACCCGAACGGGCTCTTCCCCGTAATCATCTCCAGCAACACGATGCCATAACTGTAAACGTCGACTTTGCACGTTATGAGCAGGTTGTAAATCCATTCAGGAGCCATGTAACCTCTGGTCCCTCTGATCCTCGAAAAGTGTGGCCCGTTAACGTCTCTTCCCAATAACTTGGACAGCCCAAAGTCTATGACTTTGGGGTTGAAATCAGAGTCCAAAAGAATGTTCTGTGGCTTCACATCACAATGCAAAACCCACTCCAAACACTCCTCATGCAAATATGCCAAACCCTTTGCTGTTCCCACTGCAATTTCATACCTGGTTTCCCAGTCCAGCTTGTTCCCATCCAGGTTCTTGGCTAAAGAACCATTCTCCATGTACTCATAAACCAGAACCCTGTGTTTTCCTTCTGCACAATATCCCCAAATTTCAATCAAATTCATGTGGTTAAGCTTCCCAATTGTGCTCATTTCTGCAAGAAACTCCTCTTCTCCTTGATAATTAGCTTCATGAAGACGTTTAAGGGCGGCGATTCTGTTGTCTGGGAGTTTTCCTTTGTACACAACCCCACTGCTCCCCCGCCCAATCTCCTCACTGAAACTCCCCGTCGCCTTCTTCATCTCTGCATAGCTGAACTTCTGAAACCTGTCTGCGATCTTCCGGTAACCAATCATGGCTTCTTCGGGGCTTTTCCGGGTTTTAACCCAGTATGTGATGAGACACAGAATCTCAAACACTCCAACAGCGCAAGTGAACCAAAGGAATGATTTCACCCACGTTTTCTGCTCTTTTTCTCTGTAATTTCTGCCCAGAACCACGACATTATCCTGGATTCCCTCGCACTGGAGATCACTGCTAACATCGTTCAAGAACGCAGCTTTTTGCTGGGCTTTTTGCGGGACTTTGAGGTACGTTGGATTCTTGAAGTCCGGGGAGCGGTACCCGTTGAAAAGTAACGCCTTGTGTAAACAATTGTTTATTCCATTATCATCAAAATTGTACTCAAAACCTCTGCAACGACATTTCTCCAGGCATTTTTGCCGGCAGTCTTCTAGGGTTATGTTGGGGATGTACTTAAAATCGTACCCGTAGAATTCCACATGATTTAGCTCCACAAATCCGAAATTAGTCGAATTGGAACTGCCATCACAGCTTAAATTGAACTCCGGTTCACACCCATATGCCCAATCCGTTTTATTCTTTGCCCTATGTCCCGGCAGACAAGAACACTTCCTCGTACCTGAGTGGTTTATGTAATTGCATAAACTGTTGAGTCCACATATACCGTGAATCGTACATGTTTGTGAAATTGCCTGCCATGTAACCTTCCAAATCTTGTTTTTAAGGCTATAGACTCGAAGGTTACCATCGCTGTTAAGTTTCAGTATTCTCGGAATGGACTCGCCGTGGTCGGTGGTATTGAACTTGAACTGGTCCGACGAGGAGAAATGGCCAAAGGGGTTATGAAAAGCGGTTTTGGAGCTGTTATATGTTGTTCTTCCGGCTGCCCACGATACAAGCCACGGGCTTGGCCAGAAAACGCTGGTGAGCCCAAACCCGTCGTAGAGGAGGCGGAGGACGTTGTCGGCGTCGAAAAAAAGTTTGTAGAAGCCGGAGGAATGATTGGTTAAGCTTCTCGCGGATACGAGGTTTGAAGTTCCGGTTATGGGTTGTTGAGGGAGAAGAATGTCTGTCGGTGAATCGAAACTCTGCCACAATGGGATTGGAATTGTCGGGTCTTGGAGAACAAGATTGCCGTTGTCGAGGAGTTTAAGGTGGACAGGGGAGTACGAGGTTGTTTGGGTGGACCAGACGTCTGTTTGACCGGCGTCGTTTAATACGAGGTTGCCGGATTTGAGGAGTGAGAGCTTGGATTTAACGCCGTTTACTGGACGGTCCCTGTTGGCCATCCATACCACGGTGTGATTGCCGTCTATCAATGGTTCACTGAACCAAATGGCGAAGCAATAAGCGTTTTCGCCTACGTTGTAAAAGCCGGCGGTGAAGTTTCCGTTTGGAGTGGAAGTGAGGAAATCTTGCGGTGCGGAAAGAGATGCACCGTTGTTTAAAGTGGAGGTCTGGGAGGAAGATGAAAGGAGCGAAGCTAGAAGGATGATTAGAATCTGCAAACTCATTTTGATGCTTAAAGCTTTTGTATAAACTCTCCAAGTTTTTAGTGTGTATAAATAACAAGAGAAATAGTGTGTAAATTACGGTGTCTCTACCGTCAATTTAACAGCCTTGGTATGAATAAGAATTTCTAAGTCTTGACCCTAATAGACCGCTGTATGTGTGCCCGGGTCAATAAGGTAGTGGACTCCTTGTCAAACCTCAGACACGGTTTTATACCTAATGTGCAGTTGAGTTATTACGATTTATACTTTCGTTATACTGTATGAGGAGAAAATTTTGCCTTTTGTGAGCAAAAAAAAAAAAAAAAAAGTTGCCCACAAACGGATAATTCCACGCCAATGAGCTCCACATGCTAATCCAACAAGATTGTAGACGTTTGAAAAGAAAGACCAGGGATTGAGTCCAACTCTCTAGTATTTTTCTCTCCGTTTTACTCAAATTTCTCTAGATGGTATATGGGGAATGAATGTGAGGAGTGAGAGAATTGGGGGCTTAAATATATAACCAAATGTCATTAGATCTTTTGAACCCTAACCAGACTCCAAGTCATAATTATATTGATCGAATGTATATAGTATATACATATTACAAAGTTGGCGAAAATATGTCTCATTTATTCAATTTGATCCGTTTTAGTCTATCATAAGATAAGAATGTTACTAAATGTACTATTTGAACAATTTAGTCGGTGTGTTTTGTCATATCCTTTTTAATCTATCATAAGAATATAATGTTATTTGCATTGGATAACATCACACACTACTAGACATTACCTATGTAGAAAAATAGAAATAAAACAAATAATCTTATTATTATTATTATCAGAGAGTGATATCAATCAATAAAATCCTGGCACAAACTTGATTCGAAACAAATATAAAGATAAACCAATACAACCCAACAACACAAATAACGTGATTAAACAAAAATACCACAAATTAAACAAGATTAAAACATTAATCAAAGTAATAGCTATAGGTATGAATGAGGGGATTAATGATTGGCCCCAGGACTAGGTCCAGAGTGCATGATTTCCCCAACACTTTGATCTGTAGGCGTTAATCTGTGTCCTTTTCCCCTCGGACTCGGCCCTGCTGATGTCTTCACCGCCACGAAAGTCTTACCAATTGCATTCTGGAATCTCTTATGCTTAGCAGCAGTGAGTGGGCGAGCTTCATTTGGGCGTAAAAAACAGCTGAAAAAGAGAATGGAGATGAAGAAGAACGCAAGAGACTTATTATGAACTCTAGCCGCCATTTCGATAAGTACGATGATATCTTCTTCAATTCTGCAATTAACGTTGTTTTCAATTCAAGAATGTTTTTGTGCTTCAAATGTGAGATGTCGGGTCTGTATTTATAGTCTGCATGCATGCATGGTGGAGATGAAAATAAATGGTTAACTATTGAAGGAAGGTGCATGTGAATATGCATGCTGAAATTAAAGCTTTTGAAAATTCTTTGACACCATAAAAGAATATAATTATGATGTTGGTCGGTTTTAGAAGCAGCAGGAGAACCTTAATTTGACTTGTTCTGTATTAACCAACTTTGGAATGTTTTGTAGGTTTTGATAGATTCGTAATCGCCGATGTAAGCTTACCAGTAATTTGCAGTTTCTGAGAATTTAATGATACCCAACTTTATATTAAAAAATTCACATGGTGGACTGAAAGGTGATCAATGACGAAGCATATATGATATATGCAATGGCTTTGTTTAATCTTCTCTTTGGCCCAACTTAACCAACATTATATATTTATATTATATTCTCTGCCTGTTCTCTTCCTAGGCAAATCACATTGGGCTCTTTTGATAAATCATCACTAACAAAGTAACAATACGATTCCACCATAATCGCAATCGTCAACTTTGCATGTTCACTATATATTGGAGCAAAATCAAAAGAAAAAAGTGGTCGGATCTCTGGTAGAAGGTGGACATATTTCTTGTAGAAGTTGTTAGATTTTTTTGCGAGGGGGTCGAAATTCTTGCCCTAGCTGAATATTGCGATTATAGTTGTTATATTTTTCCCTAAGCTAAATTTTTTCCCATTGAAATTTTCGTAGTCTAAGGTTTTTAACGTGATAACTAACGTAATTTGTGCCACTTACACTCAGCTCTAACTTAGGGGCTCACCATGGACCGCTCGGTTTAACAGTTGCGTCCGAAAGGACCGCCAAATGAACGGTAACACCCCTCGAAAAGATGCCCTGACATGAAGTAACTGGTCAGAAGAAGACATGGCTTTTTTAGAAGCGAGGAGTTGAACTGATCAGATGATATTTTTGAGATAATTTTCAGAGACATCGAATTTGTGAAATTTGAACTGATCACATAGACCGGCCCAAGAAGGAATGAGCAACTTGGGTCTATTCATAGTTTAATAGGATTAGGCTCATAATTCACAATGTAATAAGGATTGAGCGCGCTCATTATTCCTAATATAGTAAGATTATGACTTATTATTTGAGTTAATACCCAAAATTGTCCTCGACTATAGTGGTTTTTCTCAATTTTGTCCTAAACGACTTTGGTCTCATAAAGTAGTCCCAGACTTTTGTGTTATCACTCAAAATTGTCCTCCGTTAGTTAAGGTGACAAATGAGTGTTAAGTACAGGGGCAATTTTGTCAATTCATGTTGAAGTCTTCTCTCAGTCAATGCGTAGAAACACAGCTTATTGTTCTATATATCTGGAACAAGTTTAATTTTAGTTAATGTGTATAAAACAAAAATAAATGAATAAATAATTAAATAGAAAGCTCCTTTCAATTGACATGAATTGACAAAATTGACATGAATTTCAATTGACTTTAACATGAATTGACAAAATTGCCCCTGTACTTAACACCCATTTGACACCTTAACTAACGGAGGACAATTTTGAGCGATAACACAAAAGTCTGTGACTACTTTATTAGACCAAAGTCGTTTAGGACAAAATTGAAAAAAACCACTATAGTCGAGGACAATTTTGGGTATTAACTCCTTATTATTTGCAATTTAACAATGACTCACAATATGAGGCCGTCTAAGATTTTCATTTCTTATAGGGCTTCTAGCCTACAATATGTATAAATAGATCCTCATACATGGGGAGAAGGACAAACAATTATGAGCAATACAAAATATTTATTCTCTCTAAATTCACTCCATAATATTTATATATTTTTCAATATACTTATTATTTTAACGGTTGTGTTGGTCAGCCGTTGACTGCCCAAAAGTCATAAAACAAACAAGGGCATTTTACTGTTTTCGTCTCTTCAATTTTTTTAAATTTTTTTTTTTCAGTTTTATGCGCAATTTATTTTTTCATCTCTTCCGCCGTGGATTGGACAATGGTCCTACCGTTTAAAGTCCAGGTATAGTTATATTTCTGATGAGCAACTTTGTAATTAGGTTGCACATGTTTGACAATAGCATTTGGAATAATATACCATGAATAGGTATGTAAAGTGATATCATACATTCCAATGTCGTGATCAAACACTATTGCTTGAATTTGAGTTCCCTAAATTTAAATATATCATTTATGATTATACTATTTATATATATGCTTTCTTTGAATGATTTGATCCTTATTCCTTATTATTGTAAGAATTATTACTAATATTTCAAAAAGAGAATGTAAATAAAAAAAAATTTGCAATAATTTACTAGGATAATGTAGATAAACATGACTTATTAATAAAAAAAAATATCACTTCAAACATTATAAAATAAAGTATAAAACATTACAGTTATCAATTACTCAGAACAAATTTAATTCCGAACAAATATAAATCAATACAACCCAACGATACAAAAAATGTGATTAAACAAATATAACCAAACCAAAATACCACAAACAACATTAAAACATAAATCAATGATTGGCTCCAGGGCTGGGTCCTGAATTCATGATTTCCCCTACACTCTGATGATCATCTGTTAACCTGTGTCCTCTCCCCCCCGAACTCGGCCCTCCTGTCTTCACGGCGGCGACAGTCTGAAAACTCGGAGGATTAGCAGCAGTGAGGGGGCGAGCTTCCGCTTCATCTGGGCGAATAAAGAGAATGGAGATGATTAAGAAGAACGCAAGAGACTTATGAACTATTCTAGCCGCCATTTCGATAAGTACGATGATATCTTCTACTGTAATTCAACGTTAGTTCTTTTTAAGAATGTTTTTGTGCATCAAAGGTGAGATGTCGGGTCTGTATTTATAGTGTGCAAGTGTGCATGCATGGTGGAGATGAAAATGGGGTAAAGTATTGAAGGAAGGTGCAGGTGAATATGCATGGTGAAAGCTTTTGAAAATTCTTTGACAGACAACATATATAAATAAAAGAATGTTGGTCGTTTTTAGAAGCAGTAGAATCTTAATTTGACTTTGGGTTGATTTGATAGATGCGTAATTGTCGATGTAAGCTTTGCAGTTTCTGAGATTTAACCACACCTTAATTAATTATAATGATGCCTAACTTTACATTAATTAAAAAATTCACATGGTGGACTGAAAGGTGAGGCAAATTATTCTGTGCACCATGCACATAGCAATGTGCACCACGTACCTAAACGACGTCGTTTTG